>CM045040.1:8702299-8759799 GCA_024542945.1 allo-octoploid hybrid of Carassius auratus x Cyprinus carpio
TCAGCCGACTAGCTGCCCAGACCTTCATCCCAAAATATCAAATGTCAAATCCTATATGGAATGGGTACTATTATAACCAATGTATGGAAAGAATTTAGTGGTATTTTCAAGAAATTGACCAAAAAGCATTGGTCATGTGATACGAAGACTGGAGTAAAGCTATTCAGCTTCTATTCATATATATATATATATATATATATATATATATATATATATATTGTAATAACATTTCATTACTGTTTTGACTGCATTTTTGATTAAATAAATGCATCTTTAGTGAGCATAAGTCTTCTTTCAAAAACATTAATAATATATTTTGAATGGTGGTTTATTAAAGCTTGGCCTGTTAGGCACAGGCTTGTTGTTATTCGCTCATCCACCCCAGCTCTCTATGAGAGAAGTGAATATGTTGATTGGGCGAACAAATTGTGCATTTGAGATCCAATTCACAAAGTCAACCTGAACGGTTTATGCTTGAATCATACTGATCCAGTTCTGAAGTTCAGCTCATGTTATACAGCTCACTAGATGGAAAAATTAATAGTAAATATTTGGTTTCTGATATCCCTTCAGAAGATACATACAATTAAAATGTTTTTTTTTCTCAGAATATTTTCTTTGTGTTCTACAGAAGAAAGTTGCTCGCACAGGTTTGAAACAACATGAGGGAGAGGAAATAATGACAACGAGTTTTCTTTGCCGGTGCTTACCTGATTTTAAATGAGGTTGTTGAAGGATCCAATAGGCAGAATCTGTGCTCATCTGTGTGCATATTTCTTATCATTTATTTCTTACTATTTCCTGCACTCCATAGATAGCACCAGAGTAACTGGCAATCAGCTCTAAGTTTGCACAGTTATTAAACTTTTAAAAAAGACTGTCGTTGAGGATGTTTTATACATGAAGCATTTACAGCTGTAAGCCTCGACCTAGGTTTGGCACTTATCAGAGAGCATAAATCACTCATTTTAGATTAAGTAATGTGGCACCTGATACTGATGAGCCAGACAGGCCAGCATGACAGCTGCTCTTCCTCACCACAGGGCACCTACTTCCCTTCAAATGTGTAAAGCTGCCTGTAATGACAGGAAAGAAGTGCATTTATTCTGGTAATGTGCCCGAGAAGTGCACTGATGAAAAGATTTCTCTGCTCAGGGTCTGAAACCAAACAAAAGAACAAGAGACGGTGCTTTTGCCGGTACTATTTGCCCACCGTTTAAAACGGCACCAGACAGGTTTTACTCTCTCTGCATAAATTAACCTCCATTGAAAATAACTTTGCTACTTATGCATGTAGCTATCCAAATTAAATTTTCTGTGCAATAATTCTAATGTGGTGCACGCATAACAAGAATATATTTGCATGCATACACAAGGACAGGAGAAAGACCTGAATTGAGAACTCCAGTCGAGCTTATTACCCTCATGCCAAGAATGTGCCGGCTAGCAATTAATCATATTTTCGCTTCAGGTTAGAATACTGATTTTGATCTTTTGAGTGGGGTGGGGGGACTTTTATTCTCCAAACACAAAATTCCCACTGTCAAGATAATTGCAGAAAATGTAGTACCTACCTGCACCTGTACACATGCCCACATGGTCTCACGACTTTGGTGAGATAAAGGCTAATTGGCTCGTTGTGAACACTGGCTCATTGGCTCTGTGTGACACCGGTGTCACTGGTGGAGGGAAATGAGTGCAAAACAATGATGAACCTGCACTGTTTGTTGGGCTTTGTTAATATAAGATCTCATATGAAGTCTGAGCATGTGCGAGTGTGTCGATTCTGGTGTATCCTTCAATGAATAGACTGTGATAATCACTGTGTCAAGCAGATGGGCTTAGCTGTAATTAAAATGTTCAATTTTAAATGCGATGATAAGGATTGTGTTTTAATGGAAACTCAGCATTTATAAATGATTCTCTTAGGGAGGATCTAATGTGTTCACATTAGGTCATTATTACAATTACAGTTTCATGTCTAACATGTTCTTTGCACTCGTTAGTTGGTTAGAAGTCTACTTTACCTACTGTAATTTTCTAAATGTGAATCTTATATCCACCAACTATGCTATTTCTGGTGGTATAATTATATGTATAAGCTAAGCTAATTTGCCAAAAGTATTAGGCATGCAATAATAGTAGCATATAAGCTTATATGTTTGTTGTCGAATAGTCTAAAACATAGAAGTTAACCTTGGGTAAGACTAAATCTGTGTTTCTGCTGAAAATCCTTAATTTGGTGTTCCCAGTCAAACATGACCAGCCTTTTAAAAATCACTTGTGAATCTCTCATTATGATACATCATCACCAACTCTTAGATTCAATCTTTTTGTCAACCATAACATATACATATAAAAGTGTTATTAAAGTGTTATTTGTTTTAAGATTAACTTTAAGTGAGTATTAGATCATGGCAAAGCAAATCTAAATGTAAAAATAGGGGAAATGAGTAAGTTAAATATTCAGTATCGGCCAATAATAATAATAAATTCATCTCTAATACTGACCAATAACCAGTATTGCATTGTTATATAATACTTTCCTAAATAGAATCAAAAATCAACATTTGAGTGTGTGATTCCTTTTTTTTTCCCTCTGTTGTAATTCCTGTGTATGCATATTTATGCTAAATATGTCAAGCAACTTTGTAAGACAGTGCATAAAAACCACATCAAAGCAGAAAATAAATACACAATAAAATATCTGTAGAACTGTTGTACCCATGTTTTATTTAAAAATGTCCAACTATTTATCAGAAAGACCCCTTAAAAACATCACTGGAAACAAAATCAGTAGGAGGTGGAACAAAACATGAACAGTATGCACTTTTTCTTTCTTTCTTTCTTTCTTTCTTTCTTTCTTTCTTTCTTTCTTTCTTTCACCTCCTCCATCAATGCATATTGTAATCCCTCTCCGCATTACCACAAGCCTTGTACATTTGATCACAACAGAGGAAAGATTGGTCTAAACTTTAGATTTCTCTTTGAAGCCTGCTGATTTGCAGTCTCTACGAGTTATGGATGAATTATACATGTCTCTATGCTGTCATAATTAAGCTTTAACACACCTTTCATTTTATCTTTTTTTCAGTTGAAAAGTTGGATTGGTTTCTCTTTGTCTCTGTATGCAACCTTTTTTCAGTTCCTCATTTTCTGTTCACTTTTGACTTTGTGTGTTGTTGTGCCTCCCGGCCAAAAAAAATAAAAAAATGTTCTTCATTGTATTTATGCTTATTAAAGGGATAGTGTACTTTCAGTTGCTGGTCCCCATTGAGTTCCATAGTATGAAAAAACAAAATACTATGCTAGTCAATGGGGACCAGAAACTGAAGGTGAACTAATCCTTTTAATGAACCATGTATAATTTTACAGAACTAATTTCAACCAAGAAGGGAAGAAAAAAGTTTATATCCAAGTGAAATAATATCAACTAAAAAACAATTTTCCACTGTTTATCCTTTACATCAGAAGGAGTTAATGATCTAAACCTGTGTGGAGACCAGGACTCAATATACATTGTAAACCATCACCACTGTCTTGAATCTATTGCTCAAAGTTGTGAAACCAGGGCGAGTCAAATATCAAATCGAGAAGTCACCCTCTATGAAATTAGCTTGGAATGAAAGTGTTATTGTCCATGACAGGCAATCATGTTTAGCTCTGTGGGAGACTTAGACGGGGATGACTTCAGCTTTGATCGTTTATTTTTTTCTCTCTCTCCTCTTTTTCTTATTCTTCTTCCTCTTCTTCTTTGACTGTGTGCAGCATAAAAGGTACACTCTTGTGAGATGGTGTAGGTGGACAGCTTAGCTTTTTTGAAGGTCTCTTAGAAAAGGTCTCTCACTTCAGTGCTACAAATTAAAAACTCATACTGCCATACTGCTCAAGCTAAATTGAGTTCTTAGAAAATGTGAATATAGATTAAAGTACAGATTACAAACAAACTCTCAATCGGCTCACTTCCGGGCCCCAGAGAATTTTTTTTAAATAAATTTACATTAGTTATTCTTTAATATTTAGCTTTTTGATGTTAAACACGTTGTATGTGAAAGTTTACTCAAATGTATATAATAACTTTTTCACACTGGTATCACACACTATATTAATATGAATTAGACAACCCTAATAAATCAAACGAGACAAAGAACACCCTGTCTCACCAACATAGTATATACTAGATGTTTTTAAAAAGATATATGATTTTAAAACTTGCAGTATCATTAAGATGTGCCTTTGCATTTATTTTGAATGTAGGAAATATCTTGAGCAGAACATATTATTAATAATGATTATTAATAATTATTAATATTGTTGTTGTTGTTGTTTTATTATTATTATGTTAAATGCATTCAATTAGCAGATCCTTTTCTCCAAAGTAACTTACAAGTAATATAATAATAATTATTATTATTATTATTTATATTATTATTGTGGTTGTTGTTATTGTTGTTGTTGTTAATGTTGTTTTTTTCTTTTGAAAATATAAAAACAAATATTTTTTCTGTAAAGGTTAGGTTAAGGGTTAGGGAACAAAATATAAAGTTTGCATAATGTAAAATCATTATGTCTATGGAGACATGGACATGGTATGGTTTATACACACACACACACACACACACACACACACATATATATATATATATATATATATATTATGAACAGTTCCCATAAACTGACAAAAGCGTGATGAAATAAGTTAAAAATATTTGGCCACCTATTTTGGGCGCAGGGCAGATAAAATGGAAGAGGCTCTTTAATGTTTTTATCATACAACATAATTGAGTCTAATTACAAATCCATTTATCTCCCTTTCCATCTCTTTCATTGGATGACATTCTATCAGTGAGCTGCAAGTAAGGCCCCCATACCTCTCGTCAGCTGAAGAAATGGAGGACTGGAATTAGGGTTGGATTAGGGTGGTGACTCCTCTGCCAGGGCCGAAAGTGCTTTGATGACACCACGCAATCGTAATGGGCTTTTCACAGTGCGCACACCTAATCATCCATATCAAAACCCTTTCAGAAAGGCAAAATGGAGAGCCAGAGCCTCCCTTATTTATTTGATTTCTTTCACATTAAATTATATGGGATTTAGAAAACGGATTAAATTTTTACACTTGTAAGAAGCCTTAGCCACTTAATTAAGACAGAAAATAATACTGCAATTATTTTGTCCCTCTACTTCTTGCTTTGAGAGGGCAAATCCATACTGCCATTGAGCATTTAGCTAATTCGAACAGAGCAAACTTGCACTTTGAATGACAGTGGATTCAGAATTGTTTTTATTCATTTATTATTTGTGCATTCTGTCCTTCATTTCTCATTCAACCCAGAAGATGTAAATGCCTTTGAGTACAGTTGAGTATACATTCATTGCTATCTATTCAGGGTGAGCAAAACAAAAACTTAAGAATGTTGGCCATCTCTCCAGAAAATGTAAAAGTGGCAGGAATGTTGTCATATAAAGCTGTCCGGAGAAATCTGCGAGCAGATGTTGCTGTGCTTGGGGTGGAGTCATTATGCAAATTTAAGAGTACAGCAGCCAATGGGATGGCAGGTGGGAGTACAGGTGCTGACTCAACTTCCTTCTCCTTTCTGCTGGACAAAGACTCATCATCTAGATGAGATGGACTTAAAAAAAAACTTGGAATTTCTCTCTTTTTATCTCAGTGTCAGGCATTTTTACTTACACTAAAAAAAGATAATTGAGAGTAATGGATTGAGAGCACAGTCATTTTTGTTGTTAATGACATTCAAGGGAAAGATAATAACAGGAAATATATATATATATGGTTAACCATCCACAATGTATCACTTTGAACCACCAGGTCCAATCACACTTTATTTTAAGGACCGTTATGGACTATTAACAAACCATTGACTGTGACTTTTGCCTCAAAAAACTCCTTATGTGCTGCTTATTAATAGTTAGTAAGATAGTTGTTAAGTTTAGATATTGGGTAGGATTAGGGATATAGAATATTGTCATGCAGAACATGTGCTTTATAAGTACTAATAAACAGCCAATATGTATATAATAGGTACGGTAATAAGCAACTACTTAATAGTGAGGTTTTTTTGGGGGGGGGGGGTTATCTGTGTCTGCTGATATTGGATATATCATCTCATACTGGATATTAAATTCTGCATGTACATTTAAATTACCTTTTCCGTCACACTCATTTAAAGTGCTTCTGTTGAATTAAGATTCACTCTTTATACCTTTCACCTACTCTTACCAGCATACTATGAAATGTCCTCACTTATATTGTGTTTTAGTAGCGCATACTAAGGTTGTATTTGGTCAAAAAGCCGTAGGGAAACTTCACACTCGGTGTACAGTCAGCCTGTCATATAGTCTACGAAAAAAAGGAGAGGACATTAAAGGAGGAGGGGAAGCATGTTCTCCTTAAGGGGATATGAAATGCAAAAGGAAAAGGTCAGGCGTCTCAGCCCTGGCAGCTGGTATTTGCAGCTAAGTCCTCACCCATGACTTCAATGGCAGCTCAGTGTGCAACCAGGTGAGCTGTAATGCTCAAACGAGTGCTGAAACCTTTCCACGAACCTAAATACAATGCAAATAACAGAAAAGTTGGCAGGGACTATGTCAGTGTCAAGAAGTTTTTCAATATCCAAGAGGGATTTTCAGTTTCCTCCAGAATTGAGGCGATGATTAAAGTCTGATTGGCTCTTATGCCAGGAATCACAGTGGATGTGGAGGTTAGGGTGTTTTATTTATTTATTTCTGTCTTTCATGTAGTTTTAAGAACATGATGTTAGGTTGGATGCATTTTAGCAGCAATCTCCATATTTTCAGCTGTATTGAAGGTTTTTAAATATTTAAGGCATTGAAGGTAATGAGTGTCTTGAGAAAACTTTGTGCAAGTGGTTGGTTTACTGTTTGCAGTCATGATATCTTTCATAATATTGTAATAGTGTCTCATGACAGTCATTCAATGTGAGCTCATGTGCATTAAAACATTATACTCCTAATTCCACATGTTTATGTATCATGCACCTCTCGTTTGCACTTCTCCAGCTTTGATATTATCCAATGCATATTTGATACAGATAAAAAAGGGAGAAGCATGCAGAAGCATGCTTGCAAATAAAGGCTTGGGTTTCAGTGCACTGCCTGCATCTTCACAGGGGTTTAATTTTACTGAGCTGATCTGATCTAACTTCACTGTGACATTTAAAAAACCAGAGCATATTCAAATTTAGGCTGAACAGAGTCTTTCCAATAAATGTTTTAAACAGGCATCGCTGTGATTTGTGGTTTTCCATCATGAGACAACGTCTCGTCCGTTAAAAGAAGGTGGATGTGTACGGATAAAAGCATGAATATTTGGTTTGGCAGAACTCAGGTTAAGTGCAGATCTATTTGTGAGTCAATCTGCCTACTTTCATATCTACACAGGCTTACCTTGGGATAACCAATAACTGACTAGCTCAGGTAAACAAGACCAAGAGACAAGGCAATTGCTGACCAGGCTTGTGTTTCAGGTCCTTCTTTCTCTCTCTCCCTGACTGTGTGGTCTGTTTAATGGGTATTTGCTTTACACAGCCTGACCTAATATAAAGCAGTGAGGCATGGAGGTGTGGACTGTGGAGCTGTAGAGCTGAGCTCAGAGAACGGCAGGGATTACTGGCCCACTCTGTGTACACCAGCAGCCTTTAGAGGATTAATATAAAAAGCTTCAGTCAAGTTTTCACCAACTCACCCGTGATCAATCATAGTTACATGGGTCAATTTGAGTGCCAGCATACAAAATGCTGTGAACAGATTCTGATTCAGAGATGAAAACAGACAAATCCACTGAGTCTAATTCAATCTAATGTCCTTTAAATAAAGCCAGTATTGCAATGTTTATGTTAGTGATTGTCTTTGCTATAGGCTGTAACATCCCAGTAAGCTTTTAGAATGCTTGTTCATAATGCCCTGCTCTTTCATCTCTGAACAACATTCCAATGCAAGTCAGTGAGCTGGACTATAGCATAAAACCAGTATGGACCAACATGTAAATTCATGCTAGTGCATATATAAAATATATGCAGCTTGTATACAATAGCTGTTTTCCATTTAAATATATATTTTTTAAATGTTTTTTTTTTCTTGTGATGGCAAAGTTGATTTTCAGCTGTCATTGCTCCTGTCTTCACTCTTCAGTCTCAAATAATCCTTCAGAAGTCATCCTAATATGATGATTTGGTACTTAAAAGCATTTATTATTATCAATGCTGAAAACTGTTGCACTGCTAAACATTTTCATTAAAAAAAGACTCTTTGATGAATATAAAGTACAAATTAATTTGAAAAAGGAAATTTTTGTAAATGTATTTACTATCACTTTTGATAAGTTAAAAAACTTAAACTTTTAAACAAGTGTATATATTCTCTTTTTTTCTTTATATTTTTTAGTCAGTTTTTTCTATGTTTTCTTCCTGCTTTCCTCAAAGTATAGTGTGTATCATCATTTTGCTGAAATGCCATTGAAGAAGCCATTATGAGGTTTCATCGCAGAGCTGTGGTATAGCTATTAACGTTCGCATCCTTATGGAAACTGAATGACAGTTCTCATATTCTGTATGTCGTTACAAAAGCCCATTTAACAGTGATGATACCTTTATACAAAAAAAAGGAATGCTTTCTAATGGCTGCATAATGAAAAACATTAGAAGAATGCCATTTAATGCAACATACAAAATCTTCCTTCCAATTCTTCACACTACACCCCATATAAACACTCCTCTTCAGGTTTAAAACCTATTCCTCCGCTTCTATTCCATCCTCGTAAAGTCAAATCTGACATTTGTATTGAGATTAGTTTTCATTATCACTAAAACAGTGAGAACGTGTATGCACACAAATGGTCAGGCCACAGGGGAATACAAAGAGGCCATGTGCTTCCCGGTAATGACAAGAACACAACAAAGGCCCAGAGTTCTCATGAAAGACCTCCAAAAAGCTCTGCCATGGTTAGTTTAGGTCTTCTGTGTGCTGCAGACTCATTAGAGCTAGTTATTGTTAATTTTCCCTGCTCTCAGCAGACATAAAAGAGCCCCAAAAGTGAGAGGTTCAAGCATCAACGGTCTAATTTAATTTAATCAGATAGATTCTTGTGTATTCACAATTACCTTTGACACTCTATCTGAATTTGAATCTCTTCAGGCACAATATGGTTATATGCTCCTTTCAATTTTCTAGTATTTTAATAAATAAGATCAGCCAATTGAATCTTTGCGGATACCCTTGTACTAATTTCCTGGCCCCTTGTGGAAAAAACGCAGGCTGTTTAATTGCAGGCTTAAGTAATAAAATCTTCATGTGCATTTGATTAAAAATTAATTGCGATTTAAAACATAAACTGACAAGTTGATTGAACCTGAACTTGAAATGCAGTTTCTCATGTCCCCTATTGTATTTTCTCACTGGCCTATTCCAAACTAATTATGAGCTGAGCTCTTTTAAGGCACATTTCGATCCTATCCCTCAGGATCGCTGCAGAAAACTAATGTGGCTTTGCTTTGCTTTAATCCTGAAGAAAGTAAGGTATTCTCGAATCGGATCAAGAGTTAACTAACTGTTGCGAAGGCTTGCAGATTGATGTGAAATTGTGCAAAGTTATTACTGGCAATCAAATCTCTGGAGTGCCAATGGAATTTATGTGAAGTTACCACAGATTGACAACAAAGCAAGCTGATGTTCTCAGAAAATGCCTAAGTTTGAGGTAAGCTATCTAAAGTTATTGTCTATTAAATCCAAGACACTGCTGGTCATGTGATCTCTATGACAGCCACCATGAGGGAGCACCATACCTTAGGTAGCATGTTAATATCTTCTGATACAGAGACTGGACAAAATAATGTGTAAATATGGGATATAGACCACATTGGTTACACATTATGCTGATGGTCCCCTTTAGACATTCTGTTGACCATAAGTAATTTTGCAATTTTTTTTTTTTTTCACTGTTGCCTGCACAAATTAGATTAAATCCTAAAATTATTATATTATATTATATTATATTATATTATATTATATTATATTATATTATATTATATTATATTATATTATGTTTTCATGTTATAGCACATAGTTGTTAAAAGGTACTATTTATTTTGGTGCAAACGTGGAAACAAGTGGGGGAAAAAATACTTAGGGATCAGATTGGGGAGGCTTTAGTTCATAAGGGACAGAATAAGTCCAGTGGGACTGGACTCAGTGATACTGAGACCTCCAGCTCAAGTCCTATCAAGCAAACATGAGACAGAAGGACAACAATGTTTGTTTATCTACAGCATAACCCCAGCCAAGTGAAAATCTGTAAACATCTGCTGTCAGACCAACTCCGTGTAGTGATTCGATGGGAACAAAAGAGGGGAACTGTGTTTAAGTGAACTTTTCCCCCTCTTTGCTGTTTCCCAAACTATAATTGGCATAGTTTTGGATCTCAAGGGACACTTATATCCCCAGCATCACCATGCTTATCCATTCAGTATTGGCACTGTTTTCCATACACATGGTGACACTTTTTCCTGACCCAAGTGAAGGATGCTGGGAAATGTGTTTGCGACAGGTCTTTCCCACACTGTTTGGTATATCTGGCTCAATATTCCCTACAGAGCACCTCTATGAGGATCTCAGGGGATTTTGTCAGGATATTTTTTCCCTCTTCTTCATCATGTTAGCCTTGGTAGAGTTAACATTTCATTTCTAAGCAAGGCTTCATAATTATAAATGTTTACTATACTTAATTCTTATGTCAGCCAAATGGGCAGAATGACAGTAGAGAGATGAATGCCTGCAGTGGTTTGTTGTCAAATTATAAGATTAGGTGCTGCAGGTTAGGTGTTCATTTTGCTACTTGCTTTTAGAAGTCTGTGAGGGCATTAAGCCAAACTTAGAGTGTAAATGAGACCCGTGGCCCGACCCAAACAACCCGACCAGACTAAAATCCAAATGATCTTCTCTTTTTATTTCCTCTGAAGGCCCGTGTATAGCTCTTTTTCCACTTTCTGCTCCATCTCACATACAGCCATGTCCACACAGCTTTCAAAATATACCAATCCGTGGATGAGCACAGTTGGACGAGTTCAACACATGCGTAGTACCACCTGGTGGACTCGTTCTGTCTCAACATTGACCTTGTGTTGGGCTGTTTTACGCGCACCGTCTGCATGGATACAAAAACTGTAACATCCCTGATGACGAAAATTACACCACACAGACAATGCGTGGCTGCCGTGGAACATGCATGGCCACGGTATACTTTACGCTTAAGACTGAGTAGACCCAGACAGATGGATTCACCATGCCAGGGTCTATACTGTAAAATGATAATTAATTATTTCATTAAATGCATGTATTTGTGTACTGGTTGTGTATGAATTTGTGTACTGGTTGTGTAATGTCTTGAATTACAGATGAGTTTTTGAATTTTTTTAAGCTAACTACTATATATTTGTGTTTGTGTGTGTAAAGCTCACAGCTATGGGGACCATTGCTGACTGATCCTCTGACCTTCAGGTCAGTCTCCACAACGCCAACAGTGTGCTCAGCTGTTAAATGAGAACAAGCCTGCCAACCTGATAAACTGTGAAAAGCGTCCTCCTCTACAAGTGCACACACACACTCAAAGTCATCTCTTCTCAGTCATTTCCTGTAAATATGCTTATCTGCAATTCAAAATTACATTTAACCATTTCATTTTTTTACTGGCAAGCCATTAACACGAACAGTGACTGAAACACGCAAGGTTTAATTTCAATTTTGGGAACATATGATTGGGAGCACACCAATACCCACACGCGACAAGCCACATTCCCTCCCCATTTTTCAGCCACCGAAGCGATGGTTTCTTCCGCTCTCCATCTCGCATTTAAAAAGCACTGACATTAGCGGAATCGCATTAATGACCCCCCCCCCCCTTAATGGCGTGCTAATGATAAATATCTAAATGCTTAATGCTACATGATCGCCTGTGACATTAGCAAAGCCACAGCTGAAAAGATTTCAGCTCTAATGGAGGATCATTGCCCAGCATGGGAGAGTTTCACTACAGCACATTCGCTCACTCATACACACACACTTCGTTAGACACACCCATGTGAGAAAGCATCACTCACATCTACTCACATCACCATTAATGCAAAGAGGAGATTACAAACGAATAAAACAGCACGTTGGCCTCATCAAGAAGATTCATTTCTTCCTGCTGCTTAGAAGTTTTGATGCCACGAGAGACAAGTTGTCTTTTGCTTACACTGTTAACGTTATTGCAGACAAAGTAAAGGGGATTCAGATTCTTGGGTTGAGGATTACGGTGGTGAACCGAAGTTGGTGAGTCACGTCTGGCCTTTTCGAAAGGCAAGCATCAAACATTTCTTTGGTAGCAAAACAGCAGTTCTGCGTCTCATTATGAAAAAATAAATAAAAATCTGCCTCTCTGAGGCATCTGTTTATACATTTGTCAATTTTCTCTCGCTAATTACAAGAGAACAGACAGAGAGATTGAATGTCTCTGAAAGACACAAAACACAAACCCATTTCCTATCGCCTTTGGCTGCAAGGCCCGTGCACCTCCCGTGTTTAGATGAAACCCAAACGGCTGGGAACTTTGCCCTCCGTCTGTGCAGTCTGCGAACAAATGAGAAAACGAGAGAGGTTCTACTTCTAATAGGAAAAGCACTTTGTTTTTCACTGTCGGGAGTGAATCACCACCAAACGGCAGAATACAGCATTTTCATCTGTGCATGTCATAAAGTTCATGCTGTGAGATGTTTATGAGTAATTTTTTTGAGAGTCAAGCGCGCAGACGTACAGTCGTACACACATGTTCAAACTCCCCGTAGCCTCTGATCGATGCTGTCATTAACCCCACACATTGAGACGAGGACTCTTTCGCTAAAGGCGGTTTGCTAAGCTGCGTGTTGTCTTAAGGGAAGGGAAATCATGAAACCGCCTTGGAGACAATTGTGCCAACAGCATGTTTGTTGAGAGAACTCAGCGAGAAGATTCCCAAAGGAGTGATGGATCATTAGAGAATGTTTTCGGGCCATCTTTCTGCTCTCCTATTCTTTCTAAGTCACTTGTTTTCTGTGCTTTTTTACTCATGAGTAGTTAGCAGTTTTACAGAAGGCTACATTCTCAGTTGAAAGTAGAAAACTTGTTGGCTCAGTGTTTAAAATTAACATGAATAAAAGAGAGCTTCTGACTTGTAGGACATGCAAGGAACAAATAATTAAATGAATAAATCCAAAAACAGCTACTTCAACTGCTTCTGCTCACCAGAAATGTTTTAATTCGGTGGAATTAACACCAATACCGGGAGATCTTTACAGTGTTTGTCCTGGAGGAATTAACAGCAGTAGTAAAGGGAAACATTGCTGTCTTTGAGCAGATATGGCTGCTGGTAGTGGAACATCTAGCAACTATGCTACAGGATACTGTGCAATGTTAAAGGCAAAGTATATGTTTTAATGAGCATATCTTCATACCACTCTCCTATAATTTTTCTTTTTTCACATTTTTTGTCGATACATAAATCATCATCTTTAGTAGCAGCTCTAAGGTTGGAGTAATATTGCTTTTTATATAATGGAGGATCATACAATGTCATTTATAATATGTATATTATGTATATTATATTATCTACTGTACCTTCATGGAAACAGACGTGCTTACATGTTGTCGTATAAATCTATATTGAATGTGTATATTTTAATGTGTATTATATTTATAAGTATATAAATTATAAGTATAAATTTACACTAGCTTTCAAAAGTTTGGGGGCAGTAAGATAAAATTATTATTTTTATTTTTTTAAAAGAAATTGATCAAAAGTGACAGTAGAGACTTACGTTGTTAAAAAAATATTTCTTTTTAAAATAAAGCTGTTCTTTTGAATTTTCTATTCATCAAAGAATACTGGAAAAAAATTAATGTGGTCTTAATCATAGGTGTGATTTTAAGCCAGGATTTCCATTTAGTTACATAGAAAGTGTTGCTCAGATCTAGGCCACCTTGTCCACGTGTCACTTATAAGTAGCAGGATGACGTTTTCATAATCTTTGACCCCTCCTTCTGTCTGTCCACTGACCTCTGATTGGCTGACGTGCAAGCTTACCTGCTCATGTCTACGGGGCCACCTGTACGCACAGACGAGTCCATCATCACCACCTGCTCAAGACTTGGACCCAGCTGCCTCATCATATTAAATCCAGTCACAGAGCTCCATCAGTGGGCAGCTTGGACAGCCTGTGAGGGCAACCCCAAACATGACAGGCCCTTTCTTGACCTCAGTATGGCCCAGCTAAGCATTCATGCTAAAATCCATTCTCCAATTTGTCTTTATTGGTTTTTGACCCCATGGGAGGCATAGAGTCAGGTGATTTAAATAGGTCCCACCATTTCATTAAAAAAAAAAAAAAAAAAAAAAAAAAAAAACTGCTGATATGAGATTTGCATTGCACAAGCTCAAAAACATTTGAATATTGCATTGTCTCTGGATCACTGCTGGCATCAAAAGAAAGAATATCCAATCTATGACATTTCTGTTGATGAAAACCAAATAGTCACTAGCTATTTGCTTGAATTTTTTTTTCACATACCCAGCGGCAGAATCTTTGTATGCTTATTTTGCAAATATAACACATTTAGATGTATAAAAATGCTTTCATTTTGATCTCAGAAAAAAATGCAGCCATCAGAAAAAACTGCAACATCTTTGAATTCCTCTCTGCATCAACAGCCAAGTGATTACTAGAAAGGTCTCATATGATTCCTCATTTACAGTGGCAGGGCAAATGTGCAAACATTTATCTGAGTTTACCAAGTCACAGCAAAAGGTCAGTGGAAGTAAATTCAGGCAATTTCATTTATGTATTTTGTGATTATTATTTGCACCTCTCTCCATCTTTGTTTTTCTGCATTCACAGTTCATATCTCACTCAAATATAGAAACTGAGGATTTTAATACTTTAGTAACACTTTATATTTATATTTATAAATGTATTCAATATAAAGACTATCAAAGGGATAGTAACAACTGTTTAGTTACCACCAATTTTCAAAATATTTTCTTGTGTGCTCAACAGAAGAAAGAAACTCATACATGACAACAGAATTTTCTTTTTTGTGTGAACTATCCCTTTAAATGTTAATGTACTGTATGTTTGATCATAATACATTAATGTTAATATATGCAACTTAAAATGTTAAAAATGCATTAGCATATTTCCAGATTTTGACTAAACTGGATGAATTAATGTTTTAAAGGTATTTTTCAATATTATTGTGGTTCATAATATATATATATATATATATATATATATATATATATATATATATATATATATATATATATATATATATATATATATATATATATTAATAAAGTAATAAAATATGATTTTAAAGTCCAAAGCACTTTAAACTCATATTTTTCCTGTGCAAGTACTAACAAATATATAAGACAAGCAGTGCAAAGACATTAACTCCTGAACTTTGATTAAAGAAGTTGGAGAGACAAAAATCTAATATCTGGAAGATGGTCGTATTCTTAGCCCTTTGGGTGTTTCTGGCTGTGCTTGTAGTGATAGCTTCAATATTATACACTGTAATTCAGGCGAGGGGGAATAATTGACCTGTCAAATCTCGGATAGAAGGAGTCCCATCACTCAGAGGTGACAGCACAGAACCTGGCTAATAACAACCAGCCTCTAGCAAAGGGAATCTTGTTGTCTTTTAAATTGCTACATTTTCCCCAAAGAACTATTAAAATGTAAGGTGGGACATCTTTTATTTGTTTGTTTACTTTTTACCTGAGATTGTGGCAAATACAATGCACATTTTATTAAGAGAACCACCCTTCCTTTTTCCCCTGAAGTGTCAGTTTTCTAGATACTTTTTTTTCCCAAATATCCATCTAAGGTGGAAAAATTATTTTAATAGACCAGGAAATAGCATATTGCTGACATTTATGTACATTTGTTCAACGCATTGACAGAGACTGAATACTGCACTCGACTAAAACATATGTGAAAACGAACATTTATAAGTCATTTATTGTAATAAAGTAAATGTATGAGTCTAAAAGCTTATAAAGAGGCTTGAAGCAAGAATTTAATGACTCTTTCTCTCTGTACTTATCTCACTCTCTCTCTTTTTGTCTCTCTTCCTCAAATGCTTTTTCTTTGACTGTACATTAGGCCTGTGACACATGTACTATAGTACAGTGCAGTTATTGAGAGAGAGGAGGCGGGCTGGCATTCCCACAGCACTGCATTCCCTAATCATCCCATGCTGAGTGATGGAGCATAAGATATGCTCCGGGCTCAATAAAAGCAGCTGAAATGTATTTCAGTCTCAAGGCCAGAATAATGATATTGCTTTCGCTTTTGTATAGAGGGGTGCATGAGCAGAGTGTGTCATTTTCATCATGCTCATTGTAAATCTGCAGAGGGAAAGGAAAAAGAAGAATAGGCATCCGAATAAAAAAAATGGCGGCAATGACAGGTGACCAACTTGACATTAAGATTATTACTTAGGCTCTCTTTTCAGGTTAGAGAAGAACATTTCTTTCTTGGACTCACTGCTTTTTTAGAGAAATTGTTTTTCAGAGGCTCTTTGCTGAATGTAAGATTATTTTAAAATCAATGGCAGAGAACACATTGTGTCATGCACTTCATGGAATGGTGGAGGCACGGCACTCGTAGGCTTTTGTTGTGCTTTGTTTTGTTTCTTTGTTGTTGTTTGCTTTGGTCTTAAGTCTCCCTTGGGCCTGTTCTTCAGTCATTCAAGTCACGTTGCTGACTGAGTTGGGTTATCAATCATGCACGATCAAAGTTTTCCAGCCCACACCAAAATTTTGCTGGGATATCCCAAAAATGATGATTTCTGTCCTGTGATGTTCCAAATTTAAAATGGGCTGTTTAGCCAAGCCACAAATGAAAGGAAAACTGGTGATTATTTTCTCCATATCTTATATCATTCCAAAACTGTATTAGTTTTTTTATCCTGCTGAACACAAACAGAGAAATAAAAAAAGTAGTTTGTCGCTCGCTTCCATAGAATTACAATGAATGTGAACTGGAGTTTGCAAGCCTCAGAAATCATGAAAAAGCACTATAAAAGTATAACAGCCTTACAATTGCTTTTTATGAGGAACAGATTGAAATTTGTTATTCAGTGGTACCTGAAAACACTGGCTGCTTCCTTAAAATTGTTCAGTCCAGATCCCAGCAAATACTTTTTGATAAAGTCTCAAATTTACCATGGCAAAAAATCAAACTGAAAGTTTATTATTTTGTTATTATGCTTCTTTGACGAGCCAGAGTTCAAGCTGTGTATCCCTTAAAAAAATCACATTGGCAATTACAGTGAAACACTTGGATCAGACCATTGTTGACATGGCTCTTTTTTTTTAATCCCTGTTTTCCTTTATCTTTTGGTATGAACCATTTTCAAGTTCCTTTAGAAAAAAAAAAAAATGACATACACATACAAGTATATGCACTGTGTATACAAAGATAAAGAGGGAGAGTGTCATTGAAATGCACAGTTAAGCTGTTATTTTCCTTTATGGAGTGTTCAGTCACATTTATTAATAGAAGTACATGTCTGTGGGTGTATTAATGTGTGCATACTGTATTTTACATGCCTCTTAAGTAAATGGTAAGTATTTGTATTGCAACATGTTATATCAGACCAAAAGGCAAAAATAAAAATGCTAGCACAAGAGGGAGTCGATGGCTAACCATATCAACACTTTTTTTATTTTATTTTTTTATTAATGCTTAAAAGATTCAAAAACTATTTCACAGTTGTTTAAGAAAATTAACTTAATTCTAAATATATTTTGTCAAATTTCTGATATGTTGTGCAATAATTGCATTACTTTTTACAGGAAAACAAGATAAAAGTGGTGATTAGGAAAATGATTTTGTCCACTTTGTGTCTAACACTGGCGTTCTTGGCTAGCACACCAAATTCATATCAAATAAATTGTCATGCTGCAGTAGCTTGAAATGCCTGGTCATTGCAAACGATCGCATCACAACCCACAACAAGCGATCAATCATTGACTAACCAGCAGAGAACAGGCAGCCACCCTCTCTTCCGCCCACTCTGAGATTAAAGGTTAGCTGTGCTCAGCAGAGGACCAGTCAGGCGCTGTCAAACTCTTTCACTTTGCTGTAATAAGCTCTGGAATTAGCATGCTTGTGTTTGTGTGAAGGTGTATGCATTTCTAATTCTCTATGTGTGTGTGTGTGTGTGTGTGTGTGTGTGTGTGTGTGTGTGTGTGTGTGTGTGTGTGTGTGATTGGTGAGGGGGCAGCTGTCTGAAGTTATTGATGCTGGCAGAAAATGATCAAACTCAACTTCTCTTGCTCCCGTTCCCTTGCTTTGGCCTGCCACTTCTGATTTGCAGCCAAAGATGCCTTCATCAGGACCTCACACGCACACAAATGCACACATCGACAATAACTGCGACTGGCGCATGTTGATTAATTATTTTGTGTTGAGAGAGGTTCATGGACACACATGCATGACTAATGCAGTTCCACTGTCAGCTGTTAATGACAAATACATGGAGTAGCAATATTTGTTTAGCGCATTCAGTAATTTGACAGAACTCTCATGTATACTTTTATTAATATGTTAACAGCAGCGCACACAGATAAAAATAACACTTTATGTATTTCAGCTTGCCCTATTAAGGGTTATTACATGATAAAGTATTTCAATGGCTGCACAAACCAATTTTCCCTAGCAAAATATTGTCACATAGTGAGACTTTTGACTGTCAGCATGAAGTCTTTGACAGTTTGGCTTGTTTATTTACATCTGCCCATTTGAATAGAAAAGTTTAACAGACTCTAATAGCAATTAATTTACTAATATATTTGTGCAATCTCAGTTTTCATATGTATTGGGAATGGACCTTCATGCTTTTTTTTCTAAAAAGCTTACAATTTTAAACAATTCAAATTGGATATAAAAAATTATTTTATATAATATATAAACCGTAAAAAAAAAAAAAAAAAAAAAAAGTAGTTAAAAAAATAATTAAAGAAAATATTTAGAAGTTGAAATATTTATAAGTTATGCAAGTTATACAAATATTGTACTACATCCAAAGATTCTGCAAATCCCACATCTGCCTCAAAATCTCCTACTGCATCAATCCGATATCTTGTAAAGATTATTTTGTGTCCAGACAGACTGTTGCAACATCCTGTCAGATTAAAAATGAAAATTTCAACCAGTTCTTGCCATTTTTGTGAACAATATGAATCAGATGGCCCTTGGGTTTGCTGTCTGAGACTGACACTATATGTGATAGTTCAGCTGAAAGAAGATTTAGACAGGATCTCAGCACATTTTCATTCGACAAGCCACATCTGTCCTTTTTTAACCCAAAAATATGCCTCACCTTACTTGAAGCGGTGTGGTTCTTGTCATCATAGGAGCCAGGCAGGGCTGCTATCTGCCTACCCAGAAGGCTGGACTGGGCACTGATGAACATGTAGGGTATTGCTGGTATGCCCCATTGAATTGGAGCAGTGAGGAGTCAATGGTGAACCAGGTTGGCAGGGTGCAATGGCAGAGTCTGGTGTCTAGTTGTCTTTGCCCAGGTGTCCCCAGTGATTGGTCTGCACTCAGCCATGTATAAAGAGAAGTTTTGGCATACGGAGAATCAGTTTGGACCACTGGCAGACCAGTATACCACCCATTAGACTAATTAGATCAAGATTTGCCTGTCATTCACCCAGAAAATCAACGCTCATATAAACACATTCACATAAACAATCCTAGAAGGCACCTCATAAACACTTTCACTAAACTAAAGTTGTAACATTGAGCTTAAAATGCCATGGATATATGACATAATTCATTGCAAAGACACAAATTTTTACTTTAGATGGAACATTTTGTAAACCATATAGTGCCAGACTATACAAATGTGCATTTTATGGATTTACGATTGTTATATTGGTGAAATCATAGGAGATCTGTGATTTAAGTGAGACTTATTCAGATTATTACTTATTCAGATCAGTCTTGCCAATAACTGTGTGGGTGAGCCATTCATGGGAAACATTACCTTGAGGTTTTCAGCACAACATATGGTGATGTAGCACTTGTGGATCTCAGGGAAATAGAAGTATGTTGCCAAGCAAAAAACTGATTTAAGCATTTTGGAAAGCATGAGTCTTCTCTTACTTCACCTTCTCTTAATACCAGGAGGATAGTGTCATAAGACAGCATGAGTAACTTCACATCCATTAAGCATATTTTCTGTATTTTCTTGAAATTTTTGGCAGTTTTATGTAGTTTTTCATTATCATTTATTCAAAATATGGGTAGAGCTTTGCAATATGGTTCTAAGGTTTAAACAACCACTAAAAACAAAATAGCAATGAAAAAATAACTACAGAATATATTCATCTTAGTTAAATGTAATTGTAAATGTAAATGTAAAAATAACATTTAATGTGTTAAAAAACAATGATTATTATAGTTAAATAAAATAAAAAAGCTTTATATATTTATATATATATATATATATATATATATATATATATATATATATATATATATATATATATATATATATATATATATGTAAGAAACAACTGAAATAAATAAAACAAAATATGAAAAACCTTTACTATCTGTTAGTATATCTCCTTTTAATTTAGTTTATCTTGATGTACTAAAATAACTCAAACTAAAACTGACTAAATGACAGACACACACTACAAAATGACTAAACCTTTAACTTACATTACAATGACAATGGAAAATATAAAAATAAAACCTAATTCAAAATATTAATAAAACTACAACCGTATAAACTGTTATGGTTATGAACAAACACAAATTAACAATATTTAAGAATTAATATTAACCTAAATTAATAAATGCTGTAAAATATATTGTTCATTGTTCGTTCATGACAAAAAATGCATTAAATAATAAAAAACAAAATAAAGCTTACTGTAAAGTGTTATTAAGATATGTATAATCTCAGATGTTTTATGAATCAGTTTTATGATTTTGATTTCTTCTCTCTTTTCTTATTTTATTCCTTCCTTCCAGGAACTGAAAGTCTAGGTTATTTCCGAAGCCTTTACACTTGTGCAGTGGACAGCAGCCTCTTTATTTCCATTAGAGCTGTTATTGTTATTATTTCAGACACCAATGCCAACAACACTGAAAATGGAAAGTGAGAAGAGAAGCAAGCAATCTGCCATGTTGGTGGGGGGCTGCAAATAAAATCTAATGGAGTGTAAGTTTGCAGATATATGTACCACAGTCTATACACATTTTCAAAATGTTTTAAAACTTTTTAAATGTATTTTATTGATTAGTTTTGTTTTTGTATTATTTTGCAGGAAATCAAAACATGTAAATGTGGAAATCATTTTTTTTTTTTTTTTTTTTTGTTATGTAAGAAAAAGACTTCTAAATCATTGGCAAAAATGAGCTGGCCAGTTCTGAGCAAAAGCCAGCACATTTTCACACAGTTGCAGTGTGGGAAAATGCGTACATTTGGGCTTTGTTCTCACCCTCCTCAAAGAACAAGCATTAAGGCTGTAATTGGATCAGTAAAAGCAGGAGAAAAGTTTTCTCCCGAAGCACGCAGAAAGCCCAGCCGTCCTGTAACCTAAATTGTTAATGGAGACAAATGTTCTAGTGCATCCTGGGAGATTTCACTAATGGGGGAAATAACAAGGGGTAAAGCAGGAAGGCTTTTCAGAAGAGGCTGTGCTTTTGGGGCCCAGAGACTGCTGAGTACTCAATGCTGACGCCCGAACTCCCCACGTCCCAGCTCCTTTAATACAGCAAGTTAATCTAACTGACAGAACATCATCAAACTCTCCCTCTTCCTAGCTTTTACTCCATGTCTACTTTTCAAGTGAGCTAAATCAACAGCGTAAAGACACCCTCAAACTCCACACCGTTCTTAAGGAGAATTCTGCAAACCTGCACTTTCGTCACTATATATATATATATCTCAGCACAACACTGCATCATCTCAGTATGGCATTTAGAAAGTTCTGGAAAGTTCAAACGGGAGACTTCAGCAAATCTTTTCAAACTTTGAAATGATCGCGTCAACAAAACATGAGCAATGGTCTAAAAAGGCCCAAAAAAACACATTAAGACATGTTTTATCTTTCTCAGAAAGAAATGTGATGAGTTTGAGCTCAAGAAAATCCTGGTTTAAATAAAACTTGCTTTGCTAATATGAAGCCACTTCATTTGATTTAATTTGCTGGTTTCTTATCACACAGAAAACATGCTGCTGCACACACAACAGTCTGAAGTCTGAAAAAGACCTTGTGTTATGCCTGCCACTCTGTCCACAGGTACAATCAATAAACTGTTGTATAAACCAGATAAAACTGACCATAGATCCATAATGTAAAAAAAAAAAAAAAAAAAAAACTTAAATGAGTCAGTAAAAAGGCTAAAGTTAAACAAGCAAACAAATGTATTATTTCTGCTATTGTAGTTTAGACCAGAGACCGGACTCCATTTACCAATAAGTTTGTACTCTGAAAGTAACAGACTCAAATGTAATGATTGCAGTGTTTTTATTACAGTTAAGAAATGTTTTTATTTATTTTTATTTTTATTATTATTATTTATTTATTATTATTATTATTTTTTATTTTTTTTATTTTTTTTTGTGCAGTATGTTACTGAAATTGGTAGAAAATATTTATAAGTGAAAATAAAGAAAGACCAAGGGATTTGGGGTTTTCTTAAGCTAAAAAGTTACCATTTATTGTCATCAAATAAGTGAGGAAGTCTCAGTGTTTGAAATATGAATAACCTTTCTTTTTAACTCCTTTATTTTAAAACTTTAGGTCATTAATATTTTCTCACCCCATTTCTTCATAATAAGCACAAACTCTCTCTTTTTTATTTGATTTCCATATCTGGATTTCCATTCACCCCAGGAAAATTGTTAACCTATAATGAAGAAATTAGTCTACCCGAAAATTAGATTTCTCCAGAAAACAGCAGTTCTCTTGTTGACATCAGACTCACTGTCTGATTCCAGGAGGTACTGCTTACAGGCACACTCCACCCATCTTTGATTCTCTCTCTCTCTCTCCCTCTTTCACACTTCCTTTTTTCAACTGAATCAAAAAATGTATTTTGTATTGTTTATGTAGGGACAGATTGGATTTTCTTTCCATTTTAAAGTCCTTAAATTTGCACTTCAGAAAAATAGGTTTAAATAAATGTGCTGGTGAGAAAATCAGAACCTATAAACCCGTTTTGCCTTTATAAGCAAGTTGATGTGCATTTAAACTGAACTTGAAAGTGCAGTTACCTACTTTACATGTTTCCGCGTCATGTTTTGCTTTCTCTCTTGCTCTCGGGAGAGTTGCTAAAATGTTTTTGATCTCCACAGCAAGAGATGTCTTAATTTCACATCGTCCTCGTGACATCATCTCCCCCACTTCTGCTGCATTGTAATCTCCGTGCATCAACGCCGCTGAGAAGAGCAGGTATTTTATAATCTTCTCAGCGTATGAACGACACACCGTCAGATATATTTAAGCCCACGGGGATAAAGCCAGCGACTCACCTTGAATGGATAACGCTCGGCATATTGATATTCTCTTTCTTTTTCTCCTTCGCTCCCTCGTTTTCTCTCTCAAGCTCCATTTCTTTGTCTGCACTCAACTGGCATTAGGGGAAATCTGCAATACAAAGTCAGAAACAATTCAGGGATACTAAGACACTGAGCAGTCCCACAGTTAATTTATTTCAAATCCAGCTTTGCTCTACCTACAGACTGTGGCCCTTTTTCGCAAACCATCTGCACTTCTCACCCGTCCCCATGTCTCTTTTCTCATCCATATTAGACAGCTTGAAGTGAATGCATTATTAGAGCTAACTTTTGACAAGACTCCACTCAAGAGGGTTTCTGTACAATCGATTTGAAGATATTTTGAACGTCAGTGTCAGAGAATTTAGGTATGATATGGAGAAGATGATAAGATAATGAAGTATTAAAAAAGTTTTTCTTCATAATTTTTTTCAGAACAGGAA
This sequence comes from allo-octoploid hybrid of Carassius auratus x Cyprinus carpio, assembly GCA_024542945.1. Classification (NCBI taxonomy): domain Eukaryota; kingdom Metazoa; phylum Chordata; class Actinopteri; order Cypriniformes; species allo-octoploid hybrid of Carassius auratus x Cyprinus carpio. The sequence goes on from CM045040.1 coordinate 8,726,386, forward strand.
ACCTAGAGGATAAATTCTCTGTACTTTTTGGAAGATACGCCACAGATTGCTGGTGTAACCGCAGATATGTGTCTGTAGAGTTAGATGATTCATTTCAGCGCTGAACATCTGAGTGAACGCTTCAATGGAGAACACTTATCTAAACAGCGATTTGAAAATACATTCTGCTTTGTTTGTAACATGATATCATGTTGCTCGGACTGCAGGAAAGACGAGAACAAGCGTGACGTGCCAACGCCACACTGTTTGAGCATTGTCAGGATATTGCTGGAACAATGTCAGGAATATTGCTGATTGAGTGGTTGAAGTCCAAAAAGATCTGTAATTGAAAATGAGAAAAAGAGATGATTTTAGCCTGTCAGGCATTCTGATATCTTTTTTAATTACATTCCTTTTCCCAGTATCTAATGGGGATGTGATGCTTATGATGATGGCATAGCTCAGCTGCAGAAAGCTGCCTTCATTAAAAAGCAGGATCTCCAAGAACGTACTGTAAGACTAATTAAAATGGGAAAGGGGAAAGCTAGAGAGGGTGAGAAAAGGATGGTGGAAAAATCTGCCACTGTATGTCTACATAATTACTATTGCCGTTCATTTGAAGTTTTATTTTGCTAGGAAATTCAACCTTGAAATGAAAGCAAAACCCATAAAGGCTGGAAAATGCTGTTGAGGAACATTTAATGATAAAAGGCTGTGAACGGATTGTGTACCTGACCGCAGTTACATCTAACTCTCTCTCTCTCGCTTTTCGTGACATCTCCACCGCTAAATTGGCAAAAGTTATGTTTTTAAATGGCAGCATAAGGCAAAGCAAGAGTATGATTCCCCTCGAATCTAGTTATTCGTCAGAACATTCAAAAACTGAATAAGGGCACAAGAAATAATTAGGAACCTACAGTATTAGCAGGATGATATTTTAAAATTTTGTTTTCTTGTTTTTAACATCATTATTGGGACATATCGAATTATTTCTTCTTTTACCAAGGCAAAGCAGATAACAACAAATGCAATCATCTGCCTGCCATAATTTTTATAATATTTACTGGAATGTTTTATTATTTGTTTATTTTCTAATAATTTGTCTTTTATTTATTAGTTTTGATGTTTAACGTTTCCTATAATAAGCGTCAAAATCTGGCCAGTGTAGAGGTACTATCTCATGAAATAAGAAGATTTCATAATAATGTGGTTTTTACTCTTTAGAAAATCGTCTGGACCTTAAAAAAGTGCAGCCCATCTGACAAAATTAAGCCAGCAGGGGCATTTAGCCAGCCTTTGATGATGATGTACAATTAATTTGATGGGAGGATGAGAACTTGACCAAAGTGCAGGTTTTGATTTGCCACCGTGGTAGTGTTGAGAGCTCACCTTCCGTTAAGCTGCCCAGAGCTTTCCCAGACCTGGAGCAAAAGACTCCTGCCTGTGAGCTGAAGTGCCATTAGGAGCTTTGATTATCACCATACAGTCACAACGCAGACAATGTAGACAATGACAGTCTAAACTGGGATGTCTTTCTGAGGCCAGTGGATGTGTTAATAGACTTCCAGCTAAATGTAACACATATAGACATTTTATATAACAGATACAACTATACCATGGACCTTAATGGAATAAATCTAAGCATCTGCCAGCTATACATCTGCCACTAGACATAAGGAGGCTCTGTGGTGGCCGGTATTAGCGAGGCGCGTGATTAAGGTGGACCCTGCGGTGCTAGCAGACCTAAGCTTTGGGTATCCTGAGGGTGTGAGAGGATCTCCTCATGTGCTGAGGTCAGTGTTGGTTCAACCTGACTGAACGCCAGCTCACTGAACAAACTATGACCTGTGCAGTCATGTAACCCCTCAGTTGTGGAGGTATTGATAGTCATGGCTCGGACCAGATGGCATTTATTTATTTATTTTTTTTGTATTTTAATTGCACTGATTTTGGTGGAAATTCTGCAGAACTAGATGTAAGTAGCTTGCAGCACTCTTTTCGGAAGCTATAATTATAATCAAAGTCAGCCGGTTTTTATCACAGAATAAACAATGTTTAAAATTTTAATAATTCTCTTATTTTACTTGTAGATAAAATAGTCACTTTTAATGTGATGGGCTATTAGTGTACTTAGTGTAAATAGACACTCCAAATGTTTGATATAATCTCAATTTAGATATTATTATTCTACAACCAAAGTTACTATTTATGTAGATTGGTTGGCTAACAAAACTACATCAACTTGTCTTCTACTTTAAGTAGTTTTAAGTAGTATTTTAAGTCTTTGTGTTCTGTCCTGATGATTATTGTTTAGACTTTAATTGGGAAGTCCTGAGCTTCTTTCCATCCCTCAAACCTTTTATTTTAACATGAATATTATTTGTATTTTTTGTAAGATCATTTTTTTTATAATTAATTGTATTTTTTAATTGTATTCTAATTCTACTTATTCTTTCTCAGTGGTTTATTATTATTATTATAAAATATATATATAAAGAGCTACAAATGTTCTTAGAGCTTGCAGATTCCAGTGTTTCTGGATGAACATAACACCTGCACATAATATGATGTATACACACTAAAACACTTTTTTTTTTCAACAAATGGATGAGAGGGTGCCATCGCCTTCCCAAAATTCAGCAAGCCAGATGGATCCAATATTATCCCCTACCCCCCAACACTTGTCAGAAGAGTGCTTACAGTCTTCACAGACCAGTAATCTTGTGAAAGCGAGGCAGGTTACTGCTGGCATCATGTGTCACTTTGGGTAAAGTTGCTGTTGATTTTCACCCATTTTTTTTTTTTATTATTATTTTTTCATTCCCCCGTCTGAGAAGGGGCGTGTTACTGTCATTGCCAGCTGTGGTTGCTCAAAACTCCCAGTTGGGTGTGAGAGACATCTCATCTAATGGCTGAGGATGTTTCTCTCTGAAGCCTGTTATGGTAGTCACAAAAGAGCTTAATAACGGAGATTTCATTTATGACTCTTGTTTCCTTTCAGACGATACACTGGCATCCCAGAGGAAATACTTCCTGATTACTGCAGTCATGAATTACATGTATTGAATTATAAAAATGCCCATATTTTTCTCTCTGGATGGGACTTTTTAGATTATTACTATAATGACTTTGAAACTGTCTGTAGTCAGAGATATATTTTCTCACGCTGAAGTTGCGGCCCCAATTTTTCACTTTTCTCTCTTTAGCTCTGTGAAGAAAGCTGTGACCAGGCATTTGCAATGTATAATGGCATTCGGGACACATGAAATACAATCCCCAGTCACACAAAGAATGAAATGAGGGGCAAGGAGTCCACGGTTTCTTAATTAGTTTGCAGTATATGCGTAATTATGGCTGAATTTTAAAACACACTTAAGGCGTTCCTCTCTCTATTTCGATCTAGTTCAAGAATGTCCTGCAGTTACACTGTAGAATCAATCCAGTGTTAATCGACTGCCATAATGTAATTACTCCTTGTATCCACACACAATGAATAGCCGTTTACAAAGCTCAGAGGCACAGACAGAGATTACATTATAGTGCATACTGTATGTAAAGGCTGACGCATCTTGTTTGAAAATGAATACATGTAACATTACTGTAAGAAATTATCAGATTGTGCATTGTGTTGTATCTAGTGAGCCTGTAGAGGCTTTAACTAAAATCCTATAAAACAAAGAATGGAGTTCCCCCCAATCCACGTTCCACTGTGCCCCTGGCTTTGAATTTCAAGCATCTATGAGCAAGTCCTTGTAGGTTTTCTTTTTTTCTTCTTCTTCTTCCTTGGAATATTATAACAAATAACCAACTTAGAAATATACTCAATAATAGGATTCAATCCAATTTAATGCTTGTGCAGTTCGCTCACAGCCTGATGATGTAATCTCTTGCCCACTCTATTGCTAAATCTGGCAATAAATAAATAACCTGCCAGGTAGAATTTGGGAATTGTTGTTAGTTAGGCTCGGGTGATTCAGGTGGTTATTGGATGTACACGAGCAGATCAGTGCGTATTTCTCATCTGTTGAGGTGAGGAATAAACACTTTTGCTTGGGGAAAGAGAGAGAGTGTAAAGGAAGGAACAAAAAAACAAAAAGGAATGTTTTACTTGATGATTATAAGGGACTGTTCACCAAAAATTAAAATTCTGTCATCATTTACTCACCTTCAAGTAAGTCCTAATATGTGAAATACAACATTTCTAAGAAGTTTAGCAGAATGTCTGAGCTGTTATTTTTCATACACTGAAAATGAATGATGTCTGGGGGCTGTCAAGATATAAAAAGCACCTTAAAAGCATCATGATAGTCCATAAAACTTGTATTATGATAGTCCACACAACTTTTACACTGCACAACCATTCAAAAGTGAATGTTTTGAACTATCACACCACTGAGTCATTATTCACCAATATCAACATCTCATGAAAGACTGAAAGTCAGGTTTAAAAAAAATCTAATATAAATCTAACAAAACAGTTAAAGCTATACTATATTTAAGAAAAAAAAAAACATTAATTTATCCATTTAATTTAAATGTAATTTTATTTTTTTTTTTTTTTTTTTTTATTTTTTTTATTGCTTTTCCATCTACATGCAATGTTATAACACAGCCCCTCAAGGTGTAAGTGAAATGTCAACGTCAACAAATGTAATAATACAGAGCCTGTATTTTCAACTGTCACTGGTATTTCTCTGGCAGAGAGGATGATGGGATGTGTCTATCGCATATTAGACTTGTGTCAGTCATATTGGACACAATCCAATTTGGAATCCATTCAGAGGTTGTCTAAACCATGCTCTGAGATTTGTGTTATCTGTATTTATTTTTTGATTTTTTGAAGTCAACAATCATACAGTCAGTCTGGCTTCCTTGGGATGAAGGTAGCACAGATACAATTGGGTGCAAATGTGGCCTAATGGTTAGAGAGTTGTAACCCGAAGGTCATGGGTTTGAGTATCAGCACCTGCAGGATTTGTAGATGGGGGAATGAATGTCCAGCACTCTATTCCATCCACATTACCCACAACCGAGGTGCCCTTAAGCAAGGCACAGAACCCCTGATTGCTCCCGGGCGCTGCAGCAGAAATGGCTGCCCACTGCTCCAGATGTGTGTTCCCATTGTGTGTTCACTACTCACTAGAGTGTGTTTGTGTGTGCACTTGGATGGTAAAAATGCAGAGCACTAATTCCGAGGGAGACACCATACTTGACCACAACACTTTCACTTTTTTTTTATTTCAGACAGGTTCCTTATGAGGGTTCTTGCTCCCAAATTAATTGAACATACAAGAGCTTAAACATTAACCCCCCAGAACCATCAGCTTGGAAATACATGACAATTAAGACACTTAATAATGTCTTTAAAAGCTAACAGTGGTAATCGTGTAGATGTGGCAGTGGGACGTCTATCCTGTAGCTTGGTTATGAGGTGTCTCTCAGCAGTGAGGTCCATGCCAACCGGGACTTGAAAGCCTTAGTGATCTGAAACAAAGAAGACAACAACCAGAAGGTGCACGGTAATATGCTTATGCTTACAATGGGGAGGAAGTGAGGGTTGCGAGCCATTTGAGCATGCTTACTGAGCAGTGCTGTCACGTATATATGTCCCGTGTCTAATAGGAGAATGGTAGTGATTGGAGCGATTTGACAGTTGACCGCATCAGCTGGTCGCAGCCTATGCCTCCGTGGCCTGACTGAACTAATGCTGCACTCGATATATATATAAAAGAAAAATGCAACTTCCCTGGTTCCACAGAAATATCAATTATTTTGTAAAGTTTTACCTAATTATATTTGCCAGACGTCCAAGTAATCTGCAGTTTGGGAGTAGAGTCACGTCTCTTTGTGAATAATTGAAACGCAGGTAATAATTATGACCAACTACTTACACACCATGACATTGTGCCAGGCGCCACCACCATCTCCCAATTACACAAACATACGCTTGTCTGCTTCTGTTATTATCACTCATTACCTAAGACTCGAATGTCTGTGTTAATTACAGACTGTCATCATGCAAAGCCCAGCCTTGCTGCTACACCGTGTCCACACTCCAGCGCTTGGGGTCCTTATCCACATAATTCATGCTAAGACAGGAGCGTGTCCATGGGCGTCTATCCGGGTTGTCAGAGCTTAAGTGACAGCTGCATGCCTGTAAGATCCAGTGGGACCTAAACGGCTGACAGTTGAGAGTCCACTAAGAGCCATGACCGTGCCATTCATTTCTCCAACAGGGGTTTCCCTCAGCAGACAGGTGATGGGTTATAAAATGAGTGAAAAAAAAAAAACTTAGATGAAGAGGAAAAGTAATACTTTGAGCACATAATATTGGCAGTTTTTTATGCAGGGTTGATGGATATAGTCTTATAATGAGGAACTGATTGTATTCTTTATGGATTTTGTATTTTGTTAGCCTTATAAGTATGATGAGCGGGCACACAACAGTAAGACATACTGCTGTTTAACAGTAAAAAATGGAGAAAGATCTTAAAGGCTCATTGATTTATAAATCCAGAAGTGATGTTTAACAAAAATAATATATACACCTCCGCCTGGTACAGTATATACATTCATCCATCCATTCTCCAAAGCTTGTGGGGATGCTGGAGCCTATTGCAGCATATCCTGGATGGATGGCAAGTCCATCATAGTGGTACAATATATAAAGCATATGGTACAATATAAACTACCTTTCAAAATCAAGTTCAAAGTTCCTTTTTTGAGCATCAAATCAGCATATTGGGATGATTTCTTATGCTTTGGTGAGCATAAGAGACTTCTTTCAAAAAATAAACACCAACCCAAACTTATACTGTGCATATACAGTTGCATATATTTTGCATATACAAATATAAGAGATTAAAAAAATATATATATAATTTTACGCTATATATAATTCATTATAAAAGTATTTTAATGCATGAATACTCTTTATATATATAATAGATTAATAGATTATGTTTTTTCTTGGTTTCTTTTTTGACTGTTTTGGAAATATTGCTTTCATCTCTTGGGTTATTGAAGATGAGTGGCCATAAGTTAGGGGCAGCACCACGAGGACAGGCCCAAAGTGTGCAATACAGTCTCTTCACACTGTGGACAGTTTTCCACTAAATCACTTGATAGCTGTACCTCTAATAGGGTTCATGAATCTGAGGTCTCAGAAGTGCTCACTTAAGAGGAGGAACACTAGAAGTGGTAAATGGAGAGGAAGGAGAAAGCCAAAGCAATGCCGGCTGCACTTTGTCCCATCTCCACATCACTTCCCTTGACAAATTATTTTCTTACCTCAGCGACAGAGAGAAAATCCCATTAACGGAGGGAGGGAGAGAGAACAGCAATAGTTTTTATGTTTCGTTTTCTTCTGCACTCTCGTGCTCTTTTTCATTTCCTCTATTGATAGAGGAGCATAAAAATAAAAACCACTTTAGTCTGTGCCGCTGGGGCTGGGATAGCGTTATAATCATTACTTTTATTAATGTTCAGATGGCTTTTTAATAGATTTGCTTTATTATGTCATTCCTTTCTTTCATCAGTTCTCATTGGCCTTTTTGTTTTATTTGTCATTTCTTTTTCATATTTGTTGTGCTGTAAGCCCATGGGATATCTGTCCTAAGGAGAGAAACGTAGAGTGCAGGGGAAACACTGATGGTATTTCAGCCACCCCCTCCCCACATCCCACTTCATAATTTGTTTTCAAGACCAATGTTCTGCCCTGACATACAATCTTGGCGATGCTGTTTTCTTGCTGCTGTTTCTGTACTCTCATTTCTCACAATTCTGTTGTTGTTTTTTTTTTTTTTTTTTTTTTCAACAGCCAAAGTTAAAGCAGCTCTAACAGTGCATACATTTGAAGTACAGTAGATTGTGTTTGCAGATGGCATCAACAGAAATCAAATAATTCAACAAAGCCTCAAGTCACAAATTGCAAAGTATTGTATTACCCATTTAGAGATGGGTTTACTTTTACAGTACAGGTCAAAAAAAAACTCTGGCAGCTAAAACCTGGGTTAGCAGCACCACATGCATGTGTCATGGTACTCTCGTGAATGGCAGCGGAGACTAACACGGAAGAGAAGAAATTGTTGAACAAAGTTGTTATTTTAGTTTTCTTTGCACACAAAAAAAAGTATTCTCGTAGCTTCGTAACATTGTGGTTGAACCACTGGTGTCACATGGACTTGGGGTTGCCACCTTCAACGATAACCACCTACCTACTTATTTATTTAATGAATTTGCTTAAAATAGGACTATATTATTATGTAATTATTTGTCCCATTTTTATCTAAATAATTTAGCTTTTTTTTACCTTTTTAAAATTCCAAATTGTATATGACTTATATGATTATTTACTATGTATATATTTATGATTAATATGATAAATTAATAAATATGGTCTAACAATAATTATAATCTATTAATTAATCTGTCTAATCATGTCTAAAAATATAATAATTATGTCTACCAAGCTCTGATAATGTATGGAATATCATATTAACAGACTATCCAAATTTTAATTAAAAAATAATAGGTCCATACCTTTAGAACAGGGGTGTCAAACTCAATCCCTGGAGGGCCGGAGCCCTGCAGAGTTTAGATTCAACCCTAAGTAAACATACCTGATTTAACTAATCAAGTCCTTCAGGCTTATTTCAAAACTACATGATATGTGTGTTGGAGCAGGATTCCGTATTTTAAGGGACGGGAGGCAACCCTACATGGATTTCCTAGATACCTTTCTAGGCCCTTGAACATGGTAGTTGCATTGCTGTCTATGCAGGGTCAGAAAACTCTTGGATTTCATCAAAAAATCATAATTTGTGTCCTGAAGATGAATGAAGGTCTTATGGGTTTGGAATGACATGAGGGTGAGTAATGACAGAATTTTCATTTTTGGTTGAAATATCCCTTTAAGTGAAGTGAATTGAGAAAGCAGTTGAAATGGCAAGTGGCAAAATACCAATTATTTCACAAAACTGTGCTTTCTTTAGAAGTCCATGTCACATTAGTGGAGAGATGTGGCGACAAAGGCCCTGTCCCAAACCGCACCCTAAACCCTCGCGGTCTTCCTCTGAGTCCACACTTTCGTGATGTAATGCTGCTTTGACAGTCAGGTAGAAGTCTGCATGCGGAGCTCGCCTCAGTGCGGGTTCGGCAAAAGTGTCTATCAAGGGCACATAGAGGCAGCAAAAGGGGCACTCGCAAGCACCCTTCTAAACGCTAAAATGACTAATGGGGACACCCTGCGGTCTCGGGGACTTAACAGACACGTGCACGTGGCAGCCATTGTAAGTCCACAAGTGCACATGAAGTGTGCCATTTGGGACAGGACCAAGAAACAAAGTAAATAGTTTCCTTTTCTCCCGCACTTTCTCTCTCCCGCATCACACTTGTGTTTAGAGAGCTCTTTTAACCAACTGCCTTTTTCCATGCTAGCATGCTAAGGATACATTACTTTGAAAATACATTTCAAGCTCTATTTCACTCAATTCTAAAAGTAGCATGTCAGCTACATGGTTTTGTTTCTTTTTTTTTTCAGAAAAGTCTCATTAACAAAATGGTTGAGATAGTACAAGATAAGTGTACTGTTACTACTTTTATTGTTATTTTAATGTTATTTATTTACTAATAAATATTTATTTATGTATTTATTAGTTTTAGTTAAGGGGTCATATGACGTTGCTAAAAAAGAACATTATGTTGTGTATTTGGTGTAATGAAATGTGTTTATGCGGTTTAAGGTTCAAAAAACACATTATTGTCCACATACTGTACATTATTGTTGATCCTCTATGCCCCACCTGAAAAGCGAGGTGTGCTCTGATTGACCAGTTATCCAGATGTGTGACGGAAATGTTACGCCCCTTACCATACTGTGATGCTGTGTCCCGGTGTGAGGAGACAAAACCAATAAAACACATTAGAAACGAGGCATTTGTTGCATCCAGTGGGGACATAATTACTGATTATTATGACTTATACTATCTTTTTACCCGTTGCGTTGCATTGCGCCGTGTAAACATAAAACCATGTCTGCATCTGTGATCAGAGAAATGACAAACAACAAGTGCTACCCTACACTGCTCAATACTTGCATATGAATCATCAGTGGCAAACTCTTTAAATATGAAAACGTACTTACAGGCTGTGTGTCAGAACAGCTGGCATTGTAGTCTACTCTCCCAAGTTCAGAAAACCGTCCTCCATAAAATGCGCTGCACACATCTTAATGTTGTACTGTTCTGGAAAAGTGTTGTAAATACAACTTAACCACTGATTTCTAGTTGTGTCCTCTTTTGGAAGGCCAAACAGGCCAGACAGTGTCTCCTCGACATGGCAGTGGCGGCAGCAACAATACTACAGCGAGAATCAAAGTTATCCCTTCTTTCTTTGCGTAAACATTTGGGCGGTGTTATTCAAATCTTCCCACACAGTGACGTAGACATGTGGGGGCATGTTTAAATGAGGCATTTTAGGAGGGTGTGGACGAGTCTTAACTTTTATAAAGAATATCTCTTTGGGTTTGAGACTTTAGTCTTTGCAACTTTAGGGATCTTATCTATTCACAAACAGCTTGTAACACTCCAAAGAGAAAAGAAAACTTGAAATCGCATCATATGAACCCTTTAACAATAACAACACTAGAACTACTCATTAGCAGTAAAAAAGTAACATGAAAGTGACGCATGAAAATATTGTCATCGTAACATTTGCTACATTCCAGTAAATAATGTAGGTCCATCTTTTCATAGGTGTAATCGTATTTATTATTCTGGAGGGTTTTTTTGTAACATTTTCTTACTTATGATGATGCCATTTTAGTCGCTGTGCACTGTTTTTGTCATACACCAAATTTAACCTTTTTTAATACAGCACAATTCTTAGAGCTCCCATCTCCACCATCACCTTTGAAATGTGCCCTTAGACAGCCACTCACTCTGACCTTCTCACAACTACCATTATTTGAATCAGCTGACAGAATGGTGACATAAAATGGCAGTCTGACCTCTCAAGCCTATTTAGAATTGTTTCTGTTTTTCATTCACTGAGCAAAATGGAGAGACCCAAGGTGAAATTTGATGTCTGCTGAACATAAGAGGAAAGGTTGGATTTGGGTAGGTCGGCAAGTGAAATATTTCACAGTCTCATAGCAGAGCTCTTAGTTCAGCTGTCTGCAAGGCCGCATCCAATGACATAATAATCCAAAACTAAGTGGGGTGTCCCTGTGCAGGAATGACAATCGTAGCAGGAATGGGACATAATGAGATGTATTACTGTAAGTTTCAAACCGGCAGATTTGTTGATTCAAGACAAGCAACCTGTTTCTCTTGCCAAGAGGATCGAGAGTCCATGTCAAGTGATACGAAATTGCCTTCTTTCTCCAACCTTATTTTAGAGTGCCATTATGACCTGTGCGGCAGAAAGGGTGACCTGTCTCACACTGTGACATGTTTTCAAATAGCTGTATAATGAGCTGTGTCAACCGTCTGCTTTTAGGATCTGAGGATGACTGCTTTTTGGCTCTTTCTCACTTCAAACCGTGGTTAAATAAGCCACTTCACTGCATAATGAGAAGACTGATTATCTTGGCATTATTGTTGGTGTCGTAGCACTGTCTTTGAAGAGGAATGTCTGCTCCCAACACCTCAAGATGTCGCCAATGGTGATTAAAACTGGGTTGAGATGGCAGGGTTTTGGGAATGTGTCTGCATGAAGATAAAAAGCACATATGACTTCTGTAGCACCTCACTGGAACCTTTAGTCTGTTTTCCCCAAAGTCGCAGGCAGGGGATGGTATCTTTGAACTTTCAGAACGCCTTTTGAAAAGCTCTGAAAATTGCTTCCCAAATGCTTTTAGACCATTGGTTATTCAGCTGACTGCTACATTTCTAACAATTCAGATTCGTAGTGGAAGGAAGAATAGGGCACACACAGTATCAAAAACTCCCTCACATTAGCTGTCCAATAGTGAGATCTGTATCGATGCTAAAAATCCCAATGACAATCCAGGTTCTCAAACTAATTTCTATGTATAGAAACAGACATAACTTTGTATCTATCGACTTTTCTTTCCGTTCGGCAGCTTACAAGCAAGCTAGGGCTTTAAAATGTATCCTTAAGTGCTTGTATCCTAACATCCTGCTTGTGTAGACATATATCATCACAAATATCCTATCCCAGAAAAAAAACTGACACACAGACAAATACAAATACCAGGCTTTGTGGAGAAGGTAATAACCAACCTGTCATGTCACATATACTGTTCACTAGATTATGAAGTAATTGAATCACAGTTGGCACGGCAGCGACCATTATACCTATGAGAGATGTGCAATGTGGTTAAGTCATCATATTTATTGCCCTCATTTAATCTCTTTTCCTCTCTTCCCTTCAATAACAGTAACCTCCTTGCCCCCTCCTTAACAAGCTTAACCAAAGGCCAGGCAGCTACCTCTGTGCAACCAAACATCTTCAGTTCCAGCCAAGGCTTCAAATGATTAGCAACCAAGCAACCACCCCTCAAGGCTCAAATCTGCAGCAATAATACCGGGGCAAACCTAATTACCTAAAGAGATCAACCTTCCCCATCTACACACTTCACACTCCCATATCAGGTAAATCTAATAGCAAGGTGCAATATCAGAGAACAATGGCACCATTATTTTTCATCAGTGTTCTTCTGAAACCAACACTTTCGAGCAGCATTTAGCTGAGAGCCTCTGAATTTGCCGCATCTAATCGTGGGTGCTTGCCCCAGATTTCCTTTTGGTCATGTTGCGGCAAGAGGATTGAATTATCGCCTCAAATTCATGAATATGAATTATTACATGGTTTTCACTATCAGTGCTGTGTAAACGGCAAAACAGATGGCTCTTCACTTTATCACAAGCCTTCAATGACTCTTTAAAATTTCTAAGAATTTTCATTGAGGTACACAGGTGTTCACTTAATAGCTTTTTGCCAGAAGAAATACTAATAGCACCTTTAGATTTATTTTACTGGCCCTTATCTTGCAATCAAGCACCATCACATGAACAAGAGAGCTGTGGTTCTGAATATATCAGCATTTGACTTTCTGTTGTGCTATTCGGTATTTGTGACTGTGATTTTGCTTTTACAACAGTTCATATTGATTATACAACTCTGCTTGACTGTGTTTGCAGGTTCCAGATAAATTGTCAGTCAGTCTGGTCCAGGTACTTTTTGCCTACTGTTTGATGAATTCTGTGAATTCGAAAATCTATTTTTTCCACATACGTTTTTTTTTTTTTTTTTTTTTTTTGCTTACTATATAGAAAGGAAGTAGGTGATTTCAGATCCAGCCACAGTCTTTGTGAGTGAAACATTTAATTATTCACTCAAATGATTTGTTCAAACACAGATTCATTCAGGAATGACACAAATGATAAGTGAGTCATTGAACCATTTACTCATACAATAAAAAAAAAAAAAACACTGAGGAACAAAACACCACTATTGTGTGTTTCTGGAGCACGCACAATATCGCCAGTTACTTGGTCAACAAAATTACTTTGAGTGTTGTGTCTAAAATGTAAGTTACACAATATTAGAGTTTTGTTTTGTTGACTGTTGTCACACTTGCAATATTGCTGTTGTTCTAATTTATATTTAGTTTATATTTTCATATAAATCAGTAATTTGAGTACATACAATTATCTGCCTAATACTTTATTGTTGCATAGATGTCCCGCTATTTTCATTACAGTCTAGTCTGGAACTACAGTGGGACAGGGGAGATTTTCACCTGTCAGCAATGGCAGTACATCTAGTGTTATTTCTATGTGTATTGTATACATTTATATTTACAAATTTAAATCTGAGATTGAAATAAATCCTAGATGAGTAAATACTCTGGTTGATCTACACATACAGCTAGCAGGAAAGATTTAAATTATCCTTCACATTGCTGTTTCAGTTAATTATAGCTTAGTAGAAATCACCATTTTGACTATAAGCAGCTGAGATCCTCAGCGCAATGTTACCTCTGTCCTCTGTGAAAGAGTTTATTCAAAGAGAAAGTGACACTGGAAAAGAGACCTGCCACTTCCTATGCCCACCATAATTGGCAGTGGTGCTTGTTTGGCAACTGGTTCGTGGTTGCCCAGCAACCGTGTTTAAACTTTCAATTTACAAGCTATCCACCAAATAGAATTTTTATCATGGATGTTTACAGCAGAGCAGATGAAAAACAGCCAACAGTGTGTCAACTTGTGTTTGATTTTTCATTTAGTTTGCTGACATTAGTGTGACTAGTAAACACTGAGCCAAATGCAGGACTGAAGAAAATTGTCCCTCTGTTCCTTGTCCATTACTGATTTGGTCTAGTATCACCAATACAAACTGTTAGAACATAGAGTTAAAGGTTGGGTTCGCCCGACTTTTGATTCTGTTTGGCAATTCTTTTTCATGTTAAAAATAATGAGAAAAAAAAGAAGATTCATGTTGACCAATAAATCTTTTTGGACAATATGTTTAATAACCAAATCTGTCTTCACGACTGAAAAAAATGTGCAATGTGCTCTTGACTTTATAATGGTTGTCCAACTTTTCAGATGGTGTATCCCCAAATGCTTTGGTGCATGTCTGGAACAATGCAAAAATAATCAAAGACATTCTTGTACACTTTTTGCAAGCTGAGCGCTTGGGTGTATATATACAGTATATATATGTGTGTGCTTGAATATGGAGAAAAAAAAAACATCATGCATTATTCATTAACCTGATATGGGGTAGTCATCAGAATGAGAGGCACACTGTTGAATTATGAATATGGAGCACATCACTGTATGATTATCATTCAAATTTGACTTTAAGAGGTTAAGTATTTTAGTCTCCACCACTGAGGCGAATTAAATGTGATTGCGTTGGCTTCCTGAAATGTGACTTTGATTAGGAAGAATTTTCTGTGAGTTTACTGGTCAAAGAAGTTTTGACTTGTCCACCATGACTCCAAATCCTAGTAAAACAAAACAAGTGAAAGTTCCAAAGCTTTAGAATAACATCAGTCAGAATGATTTTAATGTTGATAGAATAGCTTTTTGCAGAAGGCTGAAAGGCAAAGCCAACAGGCAAAAGTTTGACTGTGGAGATAAAGTTTTTTTTTTTTCTTTCTGTTTTTTTAAGAGCAGATGTTCTGAATAAAAGGAGAGTGGTACACACTGATAAGATGTCTAGAGTTTTAAATGAAATTACTGAACCACTTTGATGTGTAGACTTACAGATTGTGTAGAAGACATACAGATTTTGGTTCAAAGATTTTAGTCTGCCATCAGATCTATTCTTCCTAATTTTGTAAAACAAAAAAATGTTTAGCTACTTAATTTGGCTCTGTGTGTTTTGATGAAATATAAGTATTTTATTATATTATATTTTTATTTTAATATTATATTTGGGGGGGGGGTCAAAAGTTTAGACTGAAAATTGACTATTTTAAGACTATTTTAAAAGCATAAAACACTTTTTTAAGCTGAAAACTGACTGTTTTGTGCTATGGCTTGATCAAAGGAAACAGAAACTCAAGCAAATGCATGCAACAGCTGGATATACAAAACTTTCATGCACTTTGCTGCATACCTCTTGTGTTGTTGTGTCCGCAAAACCTTGACCTGTTCAAAGTCCAGAGCGAGACCACAGACAGGTCAGCGGAGCTCACACCATTCAATAAGTTATTAATACTTGATGCCAGCGGCCCCTGTGCATTATTTAACAATAAATGATAACGGCTGCTCCATTATAGATTAAAGAAGAAGTGCTGCCTTTTTTTAATCACACATTGCAAGGCCACAGGAAAAGAACTCCATCAGAGACAAAGAGGAACAGGAAGTGCTGTTAGTGTTGTCAGTGTTGTGTTAGAGGTTGTCAATTCAATATACATGTAAGAATCAGTGACCTTTCACCTTCATGCAAGTGACTATTAAGATGATTAGCAACAATAAGTAAATGAAATATATGGGTTTATTTGATCCTCTTGCAAAGTCTGAAATGAATACAGGTCTCTCAGTCATCCAGGACGATCTCACATCTGAACAACACAGGGAATAGATGTAAGATCAAATAGATCAGAGGCCTCTCTGATCATATGGGATGTTCAGAGTGTTCAGAAAGCAAGAGTGTACTCAATGTAATATTTACAGGTGCTGATCTATTAAAGCAGACAGTACTCCTGGATTATTGTGGTCCTTGAAAAATGTGATCCATTCATTAAGGGCTGTTGTTTTCCAGCCACATAATTATTCAAATGTAGCATCATCACACATTTACACTGGAGTCAAAACAAGCATTTGGATGCTTACACCACACATAAACATGCATGAATGTTGTTGCATTTAAATGTCCGGGAGGTTTGTACTTAAGTTTTTGGAGACTTTGGTCAGAACAAGATCTACCATTTTTACAAATAAATTCAGCAAGATTGTTTAAATCTACTTCTGCGAAATGATGACTAAAGAATATGCATCAGGTGTGTTTTTGTTTTTTAATGTTTTTATTCAACTTATGAAGGTTCTGTAAATTTAATTGTAATAGTTATATATTCTATTGTTGTGGTATTTTGTACATGCACCATGAATAGTTTTACTGTAAATACATTTTTTAAAAATCAGTTTGAAACGCAGGTCTTAAAGGGGTCATTGGATGCAAAATTTACTTTTGTTGTTGTTTGAACTGAAATGTGTGTTGGAAGTGTGTACATATCCACACTAAAAAGATAAAAATCCACCCATTGTTTTTTTTTTTGTTTGTTTTTTTAAATCCCTATTTTAAAATCCCCTTCCTCAAATCAGGCTGTTCTGAGATTCCTGTCAGTATGACGTAGTTCTGCACAGGCCCCTCCCACAATAGTTGATTGACAAGGCTGTCTTGCCTTAGACCTGCCCTGAGTGAGCTGTCCACCATTGTGTCGACTACGGTGCAGAGAAGGGATACTCCACCCCAAAATGAATATTTTGTCATTAATCACTTACCCCCATGTTGTTCCAAACCAGTAAAAGCTTTGTTTGTCTTCAGAACACAATTTAAGATATTTTGGATGAAAACCAGGAGGCCTGTGACTGTCTCATGGACTGCATAAATAACAGTGTCAAGGTCCATAAAAGGTATGAAAGTTGTCGTCAGAATACTCCATCTACCATCAGACATGCAATCTGAGTTATATGAAGAGACGGGAACAATTTTTGTAAGCGAAGAAAACAAAAATAATGACTTTATTCAACAATTCCTTTGTCAACAGTCTTCTCTGTGTATTTCCATATCAACGTATGCTGTGTATGCTCTTCTGTATCATCTGCACCACAAGGATGCGCTGTCTTCTTTCAAATCAAAGCTAAATACACGTAGAAACAGCGCATCCTTGACACTGTTATTTACTTGGCAGTCTATGGGACAGTCACAGGCCTCTCAGTTTTCATCCAAAATATCTTCATTTGTGTTCCTAAGACGAACTGAGCTTTTATGTGTTTGGAACGACATGGGGGTAAGTGATTAATGACACAATTTTCATTTTGGGGTGGAGTGTCCCTTTAAGTTGCATTGCACTAAAAACAGCCTGCTTTTTTCAGGAAGTCAGAGTGGGAAATATGAAATTGTGAGTCCATATATGACTCACAAACTCATCACATTATCTATGGACATGTTCAACTAGTGTTTGACTGCCGGGAGGTTTTTCAATAATTAGTCTTAATTTTAAGCAGTGTATAATTATTTAAATAATAATAATAATAATAATAATAATGCATATGTGTGGTTTCAGTGTCCAAATACTTTCTGTGGGCCAATGTAGCTGCTCAGGTAATTATTTTAGCAACTGAACATCTCCATTAAACAGCAAAATATGATAGAGATTCCAAGAAAAGATCAATTATAACTGATAGCTACCTCTAGGTTAGGTGTAGAGTTGAAGGTAAACCGAGTCACTTCAATGCTAATGATCTCTCTACAGGAGCCACAGACGTACCATGCCTGGGTTTGCATTCAGAGTATTCCAGTCTGGCCTGCTGCATTTTAAGTGTGAGACCAAAGACTCATTAGAAATGTATGCTTGAAGGGTTGAAGGACTTGTATTAGTCTTGCACGCTTATTCTCTGAGAAAGATCAGTAGATAAGTCTACTTTCTCCTCCTTTCAGTGTAAGTCCTTTCTTTGTTTGCTGAAAAGTCTGTCATATCTGTCCCCTTCTATAATGGCCCAGAAGTAATGCCAAGGTAGTCTTTGCTCGAGAGTGTGTAATTGCTCTTCATGGGAGCGTGGTGCTGTTGTAACTGGAGGCTAATGCCGAACTGACCTGTTCCGTTTGCCATTTCAGAGTCAGCTTCAAGCCGTGTTTGAGCTGAGAGGCGTGACACATTCGCTGCATTGCTCATTCAGGAGTGCTAGTCTAGGGGGCTGTGCTGACTCTTGAAATACCAGCTGCCAGCAAACATTTCAAAAAATTCCAGAGGCTCAAAGAACATTAACCAAACTACCCATGAGTGGTCAGATGACAAAAAAAAGTGTTGCATAAATTCATCTAAAATCATCGTGGTCAGCATTTAATCACTGTGATGATGTTTTGACCCTGTATCACTTACTTTCTTCATTGGAGAATTAAAATATTTTAGATGTGTCTGAGTGGCTCCTTCCCATACAATGACAATTTGTAATGATTTAAATTGTATTGTTACTTTATTTACTGATAATCATGATAGAAATCTTATTTAAAAATATGCCAAAAAGTTTAATGTCACAGGTTCAATGTTAAGGGGTCGGTAAAACATTTTGAAAGAAGTTTGTGTTTTTGATGGACATTTGTTATGCTTACCAAGGCTGCATTTATTTGATCAAAATTACAGAAAAAAAAGTAATATTGTGAATTATTATTACAATTTACCAATAATAATAACATTTGTTTAGGGAAAAATAACAGAAAACAGAAACTCAGACACTGTGTCTAGCATCTCCTTTTGTGCTTCACAGAACAAAGAAAAAATACAGTGTTGGAATGCTATGCTGGCGAGTAAATGATAACAAAATGCAGACTTTCTTATTGGTGTTTGAACTTTAGTCCTCATTAACCAGTTTGCATCTACATAAAGTAATTATACAAAAATAAACTTCTCTGGAAGACAGGAGGAAATGTAATAGCAACTCAAAGCTTTGTTTTCTTGAGTGTATTTATTGTACTATTTTTTTACCTTTGACAGATTAATGTCATGAAGGCTTATTTTTAGAGCTCCTGTGTCTACCAAATGAACTGGTTATGTATATTTCCATGGAAGTGTAAAACATTTTTTATGCTGTTTTAAAGAGGTTAAGTTTAGCACAAAATAAAAATATGTGATTTAAAGTGAATCACTTATAATGGCCTAACAATTCTGCATCTGCATCCATAGAGAGAGATAGTGAAAGAAAGTACTTTATATACTTGAAAAGTGAAACACTTAATGTGTGATCTTACAACGTCATGTACATGTGACGTTCAACACTTACTGCAAACTAACAGATACTACAATAATATCAGCCCAAATGCAATCAGTTTCTGTACTACTTTTTTTCTAGGAAAGGCCTATAACTGAGTGACTTGGGGAAACATATAACAAGATGGATCTCACAGTAATTAGAATAAGCAGAGAGAGGAGATCCCACTGTACCTTAAGTGCATTTGAAGAAGTGTTAGCAAACCACCCTCCTCCTCCATTTACCCACATCCTCATGCCCTTCTGTGGGCTCTAACAGAAATGCCTTTTAAAGAAATGAGTTTTCAGCTTTGAACAAATTCCAAACTGTGTAACAAATGCATACCGTATATGACAATAATATAAGCAACCATGCTTGTATGCTGCATTACATGCTAGAATAGGGCTGGTATCATGATATATTACACATTGTGATGCAATGTGTACTATATCATGCAATGTGTACTTACAATCAGGGTTAAGCACCTAACCTTGATTGTAAGCATAAAACATATATTTCCTGAAAAGTTATATCTCAGTTCTGATTGTTTGATTGGAATGTTGTTCCAAGATCAACAAGGATGTTGATCCAGGAACATGTGGTACTGTACTTGGTGAAATCAAGCTCGCCGTATCAGCACAGCCTTATGTAAGACATATTGTTTTCATAACTTTCATATTTCATACTTGTGTTTTATCACTGTAAATATATACTGTAAATAAATATTTAAATAACCACAATTTATCCTTTCAAAGTTTCTAAATTAAATGTTGAAAACTTTATTTTGCATGTGTGCTATGTATATGTGGCTTCAGTAAATTCTGATAAAAGTTTAAAGTTAAAAATTACACAAGATATTGATTGTACAAGATATAAGATCAGTGATACTTTAAGATGGTTTAGTGTCTCAGTTAGTCATTAGCAATTTAGATTTCACTGCAGTATAGCAAAATATTGTGTTATCATTTCTTCTATTGTATTGTACTGTTTTTTTATCATAATCCAATCAAATTTTTGTGAGACGGTGTATGTCATTACTCCACAGATGGTAGTTTACCACTGTTAAGAGATGTTGATTGAAGTGTCAGCACGGTTTGTCAATCTATGTCAAGCTTGAATGTTCGTTGTGCCTCAGGAGGACATGAGGCAATGCTGCCGCTTTAGCTCACTGAGAACTTCAGGGCATCCCATCACCACTGAGTCTTTGTCTCTGTGAAAAGGAGATTATTTGATACAATTATCGCACAAAACAACAAGATTATCATCACAGTGGTAATAAAAGGTCTATTGCGCTGAAACAGTTGGACAGATGTGGTGGTTGAGACACCAGCGTGTGAACAGGGCCCTCATTACACCAAGAGACAAACAGTGCCTTCAGATAATGGACTCTCATTTGATCCAGTTCAATTCAATACTGATTGAATCAAACAAAACATTGCCCTTTCATTCTCTCTGAAATTGCATTCCTCAAACTACTGCGGGGGGTGGAAAAGGGAGATGAGGGGAGCTGCAAAGGCAAATAAACAAATAGAATAATTTGTTGTGAAAGATTAAATGGCACTGGCTGGCCCATCAGCCTTGATTGTTGGAATCAGTGCACTTCATCCACTTCTACAGCTTAGAAAAAGAAATACGCATACGGATACACAACTTTAATAGAAATAACAAACATATGACCAATCTCCACTGTGTAATGCACAGCCATGGAAGTTATTACTACCCTTTGGCTTATCTTGACATTAAAGGTTATCCCGAATTAGGTTTGTACATTTCACTTCGACTGGCTTTGTTAGTTCTTTGGGAACCTGCAAAGAAAATGTAGTTTTTGTTGTTTAAGAACATCTCCTCATTCAGTTTAAGTGTTTTAGACATTTGAAGGTCACTTTTAATGCTGTGTAGGGATATTAATATTGATCAGAAGCTTTAATTATGCCTAAGTGATTTAACTGTGATTGTGACAGATGAGAAAGGTGAACTGCATGTAGTCTGCTCAATACTTTCAAATCTTACAGGAAGTGCCCGAGGGGCTGTTTCCAAGCACGCTATGGAGGATATGAAAGTAAATCCTGTAAGGAAAAAGTTACGAATGTTCTTCGTGTGCAGCAAATGCAGTAGATATGATTAAACAGCATAATTCAGGTGTTTGTGAGCTGTGATCCTGGGCACTCTTTCCCTAAGCCACTCTCTGCTCAGCTTCTCTTCAAAGTTTTAAGTAAAAGAGAACTGTCAGAAGCTCCATCTTTCTTTTCATTTCATTCTTAGGATAATGTTATTTAAGCCCTCTTGGATTTTTTTTTTTTTTTTAGATTTCCTTTCAAATTCATTTATTTTAAATGTTTCTTTTTTGCCTTGGTTGCTGTTTTAAAAGATTTTAAACTCCTTACTTGTTTCCTATTTTTGAAGTGAGTTCATGAAGTGTCTGTGATTCTTGTTTTTTCATGCTGCATGCATGAAACCCAAGGGAGAAGGCCATCACCAACATGTGAAGAACTCAAACAGCGAGTTCAGAGGCAGAAACTGAAAATGGCTTCGGGAAGAGGATAATGTTTAATATTTCCAGTAGCTCATTTCATTTCATTACAATTGACATTTATGGTTCATTATCAATCTGCACTACAAGAAGACTTTGTGTTTGATGTAAACCACTGTTCACCACCCTGTTCACATTTAATACACATTCTACAACCAAGACAAACTTGAAATGTTATACAGTGTGTTTACAAACATAGAACTGTTTCCAAGGCACCAGGGGACCATCTTCAGCCCTCACTCCCCTACTATTTGATTTATGTATTTTTTTTTTCTTTTCTTTTTTTCTTTATGGCCGTCTTTAGGCAACAGGATGGTGACAGAGCAGAGAGCAAAGGAACAGCTGAAGAACAGACCCCCAGCAGCCTCTGCACTCCGGGCAGTACACAGGGGGAGCACAGCTATTTCTAACAAGGAATGATGTTCAGTGATCTTACATAAACATATTGTTTGCATCTTTATCTCAATCTTAAATTATTTTCTTTTTCTTAATCACAAAAGGGAGACTTTGGTACTAAATGCATGCATACTGAAAATATATACTGCAATAATAGGCAGGGTCTATGAAACACCAAATTATTTTCCCATATTCCATTTTTTTCCATTTAAATTTTTATGGATTTCTTTCTTCTTTTTTTCTTCTTTTCTTTTCCCCAAATCCATTTTTATAATTAAGTTACATTTAAGTAATAATAAAGCATATATAATTCATTAAAATCATTTAAAATTTTATTTAACAACATTATCAACATTTGAGTTTCTTTGTGTGTATATAATATAACAATAGTTTTTCTCAAATGGAATGCCCATGAAGTGAACTCTTAGAGCAGCTCTGGAGATGGAGTTCATGTGGAGTGTCTTCATAGGCCATGTTTACACAGCAGTAGAAAACATTTGTAAGTTCTGGGTTTGAGTAAATAATATAGTTGTGTCTTCACACACGTTTCATTTATTTATGGGAGTGACAGCTGCATTCTATAACCAAACTCATACCCATAAATTTTCAGGACTCACAACCATTTTTTGGTGAAATCCTTGTGAGAACAAAACATACTGGACAAAGTTGTCTGTCATGTTATGCAGTGCAAGAGAGTCACCCTGCGTTGCATATATACGTCTAGCATGTTGCAGGTTTTCATGTGTGAATGAAGCCATATAGTGAGAAAGCAGATGCTGAAAACACCACGAGCATCACACATGTTTGAGTATGTGTAGTAGACAAAACTGTGCCACTCACTTACACACACTCACTTAAATATTAGTCTTTTTGCTCTTTAATATTGACAGATACTAGTCCATATCACAATTTTGGAGAAGTGTACAGACTTATATTCTATTTATTCATCCAAAATTAGTTAAATTCTGTGACAATTCGAGTTGTACAGTAAATTCCATTTCTATGATTGGATTCCATGATTTTTCTGCATTACAGAAATCATAGGGCCACAAATATGATAAAGCTTATCAACCAGGGACTTTGCTTACTGTCACCTGTATTGCAGATTTAGCTTCTGTTTATGCATATACTCTCTCTCTCTCTCTCTGTCTCTCTCTCTCTCTCTCTCTCTCTCTCTCTCTCTCTCTCTCTCTTTAAGACATTGGCTTATACCCAGAGATTAGGATCAGATAAGTTGATACTTTAGTCCCAGTGCAACACTCTTTGATTTAAACGTCACTTTAGTGCTTACCTCTGGCTGTCAGTGCCTCGTGACAGAATGCATGCAGAGTTCAATAAGTGTTTCATTTATAATCTGTGTCTACAGCCTTCTCTCATTTCAAACATTTCCCAAATAACAAGAGATGTTCTTCTGACAAACAGGCCCCAAAAGAAAAATGTCAAGCGTCTGACAGCTCCGGAGCTCTGACACAACAGCTCTTAGGTGAGCTGAGGCAGAGGTGGGTGTATTTTAGACAATTGTGAAGTCATAATAGAGCTCTACAGTCACATTTGAAGATGGTTTATCTACAGGGCATATCTATAATTGAACAGACTAGAATTAACTGCTCCTTCGAACCTGGAAGTGAAGAGGTGAATAGTAACCTCCATGCGTGGTGTTAAAATTAAGAACATAAAGGACATAAAGGAAAGCATGTAATCTGCTGTACTCTTTCATATTTCTTTTGACATACAACATATCTCTGACAATTAGGCCCTGATTTAAAAATGTAAAAAAATTGTGATCACTTATAGCACCTGCAAAAAAATACTGTTTCACAGGTTCCACAAATGAATAAGTAATTTGATGCATAATCCAACGGCTTTTTCTTATTTGTCATTGGTGAATTCAGCTTATTTCGTTATCCGTTCCAGGCCTTTTTTTGAATGAAATTGGTTCGTGTGGAGGCTAATAGATTAACAACATCACAAAGCAAACAAAAGCCATACTGGCACAACAATAGATTCTAAATGTAAGTAAATTGATATAACAAATGTATATTAAATTTACTTAGACAAACATTACTTCTAGCATGGCTAACCAGCAGTACACTTTCACTACTGGAAACTAATGTGGACCATTCAGTTATACTGAGCAACTACTTCTAGATGTCCGGAGAATTTCTATTGTGTTTTGTGTTGTTTTTATTTAGTTATGGCTTAACTATGCAAGGTGAATTTTGTTGTGTTAGTAAATGTTTGTTTGCTTTGCCGATTCCAGTGTTGTGCATCTTGGGGTTCAATAGTATCATTGTAAATTCACTATTAATTGCTTAGGGTAAAAGTGTCTGCTAAATAGTAAACAACAATTATATATGAATGTTTGGAATGCAAATGCATATTTATTTAAAAAGGTTATATTATTTTACATATACCACTTAAATGCTTGGGGTAAGATTAAAAAGAAAAAGAAGAAAAAATGGATGGATGCATGAGGATGATTAATTTGATTAAAAGCAGTAAAGACATGTATAATGCTACAGAGACATCTTTATTCTTTTTAACTTTCTTTTTATCAAAGCATCCCAGAAAGAAAAAACCTGTATCGGTTTCTACAAAAAAAAAAAATAATTTAAACAGCACAACTTTTTTGACATGATAATAATAAGTACCACATCAGCATATTAATCAGCATATTAGAATAATTCCAATGATGACAAACCGCTGCTGAAAATTAAACTTGCCATCGCAGGAATAAATTACATTTTAAAATATATTAAACAAGAAAACAGTTAGCATAAATTGTAATAATAGTTCACAATATTACTGCTTTGATAGTATATTTTTCATTAAATAAATGCAGCCTTGATCAACATAAGAGACTTTGTTCAAAAAAATTAAAAATCTTACAGATGCCAATCTTTTAAAAAGTACTGTAGATCTATACACACTATAGAAATCATATAAATTGTCATATTAAGAAAAAGGCCAACATTCTGACCACAAATGCAAAATCGCCCTTTACATATGGGTGTATCCAACCTATTAGCACAGCATTTTCCATGGCTATTTGAGGAATAATAATTATTATTATTAAATTAAATGATTACATTTTTTAAGTAAATTATTAAAATGCACACAGTTTGTTTGATTGCAAATTAGCATCATTTATTTGGGATTTTAGTATACCTGGGCCTAGCGAGGCTGGCAGTATCAGATTAGTTTTAAAGAAATATTAACTAAAATCTTAAACTTACACAAAGCTGAGTAAGAAAACCTTTTTAATTCGATGTTGATGTCAGTGTACGCATGTTAACATGTTGTGAGCACTTCCTGGCCATACCTGCAGTTCTGTGAGTTTATTCAGAGCACTGCAGCCTTCGATGCTCCAAAAATGGAAATAATTAGGGAAAAACCTTTTTCAGCAGAAGATGCTAAAACCTGCTACTGCTCTTATCTCCGTCTCAAGCCCAGGTATTTACCTACGCTGGGAGAGAAGCCATCCGAACGCTAACTCCGGATTAGCGGTGGGGCACTGTCAGCCCTGCTTCACCCAGCTGCACATCTACACTTATTTGGCACAGTCAGAGTGAAGACCAGAGGAGGCATCTTCTCTCTCTCTAATACTATCTCTCCTCCCCCTCTCTCTCGTTGGCATAAACTAAATGACAAGCCTCTTTGCTAAGCAAGAGTAAAGAATCTCAGAGGTGTGCTCTGAAGTGAGGGCTGTGTCAGCCAGGAGGATTCCACTGGTCACATAGCATCAATTTATGCTCTTAAGTGGCTCACGATGAGAAAGAAATCCTTTAATACCAGGAATAAAACACGGTATTTTTATATTTGAATTAGGAAGCGTTTAAATCCACTAAACTAAAAGCAGAGTTTACTGAACCTGAACCATGCATAATCCATGAAAGAAGAATTTATATCATTAAAGGAGGTGTGAGTGCTCAGTGGTACTTGGTAATTGCATGTCTCAATTAAATGGCTGAAAGTGAGGTTTGTCTTTGTAACAAAGTCCTGTGCCTGTTGTTCCATGGGGGGAAAGGCAAAGCAGCTTGTGGTAGTGAATGTTGCAGACTTGTCCAGCCCACTTAATTTATCTTTCTCTGGCCCTCAGTTGGAAACCAGAAAGTCTCTCTGCGGAGGAAATCATGCACATAAAAAATATCTGATGTCCTCCCCTTTGCTTTCACTCTTTTGAGTGCTTTTCTAATCAGTATTTTTGTGTCAGACCAAGAAGGTATTTATGAACCACTGGGCTGAAGTGCTCTCTAACATTTAACCAGAGCAAAGTGTCTTGATATGATTCGAAAGCGCAAGTATCCTCACCGAGGGAATACAGTCTATCACAACCATTTTGTATCTATGTAAATGAATTAAGACAACCCGTAGAGGGTTAATTAGAGGCACTCTTATCTATTTGTGAAGTACAATATTAATGCTCTTCACAACCAGACAGCTTTTTACTGTCAATTTACATCATGAACTTCCTCCCCACAGAATCCCTGATAAATCCATTAAGGAAATCCAAGAAGAAAGTCATGTTGCATGACTGCAATCACCATATGAATACCTTCCAAGAAGAAATTAATATTATTTGTTTTCTTTTATATTTCCCAATTTGATTCAAAGTAGAAAAACTTTTGCACCACAGGAGCATACAATATTAAAAGTTTAGTTTTTTAAGTTTTTATGAAAAACTGCTGAGAATAAATACATGAATTTTCTAATATATATATTATATATATATTTCAGTTTCATGATATTTCTCAGTGAACAAATAAATTGTATTCTTAATAATTATAACTTCATGTGTTCAGGTTTCACTGTTTTTCTGAATAATTTAAAAGTTACACTCTTCAGTGAAAAACAAATTCAACTGAATGAACTTTTTGTCAGTAGGCCTATGTGTTTTTTGTTTTGTTTTTTCTGCAAACTTTGTGTTACAACCATATACACAAAGTATTTTAATTATAAATAAAGGCCTGTACAATATCTCAAAATAAATAAGAGATACTGTTTTGCAGAAGCAATATGAAAGGAATGAAAATCCTGTCATTTACTCACCCTCATGTCACTCCAAACTCATATGACTTTTTCATCCGTGAAACAAAAGTATAAGGGATGAGAGGATGGTGATTGTAACTGTCAAGCTCCAAAAAGCAGCACATAAAGTACTATAACTGTAGTTCATTTGATTTGTGGGCTATATTCCAAGTCATTCGATTGCTTTGCTAAAAAAAGACGAAGAATTAAAGCTGTTATTCACTCAAAATCTTGCCATACCTTTTGAATCTGACACGATAACTTTTGTTTGTTTGTTTGTTTGTTTGTATTAGCAAAGTGCATTGAGCTCACACGCGACACCATATCATATGAGGAAAAGATGTAAATAAAAAATTCACACATTTTGTGTTTTTCGTCAATGCGGTAGTACTGTATATTTGAAAAAGAGCCACTCTACAATACCTCTGCGGTACCCTAGGGTGCGCCTACCGCATTTTAAGAACCACTGTAAAATTGACAAAATTTCATTGGCCAAAACTGGTTTCTCAGCTTTACGGAGTAGTTTCTCTTAGCCACTCTGATCTCCTTGGTCAGTGTGTTTTTGGCCCGTTTATAAAATAATCTGTCCCCATTCTTGTAAGTATCTTTTTTTGGCCTGCTGGAGCTGTCTTAGTTTTGCAGTGAACCACGGTTTGACATTATCATAAGTAAAAATGAGTCCTGGTAGGAATGCACACAGAAAGTGATGTATGATGTTACAGCATCTGTGATCTTTTACAGTCCTTATTACAGGTTAAGCTGATTTTGGTTTCTGCCTGTAGGTTGCTATAAGATGAACAAGACAGTGATCAGAGATCCCCAAAGCTCCCCGTGGGACAGAGTGATATGCATCCTTTATTGTGGTGTAACAGTAGTCCAGTATATTACAGTCTCTGGTAGGACATGTAATGTGCTGTCTATATTTTGGCAGTTCAAGGGAGAGATTTGCTTTATTAAAGTCACTGAGAATGATTATTGTAACAGAGTCCAGGTGTTGATTTTCTTTGTCTGTTATCTGATCGTCCTGCTGTTGCAGCGCTGCGTTCACACATGCTTGCGGAGGAAAGAAAACACAAACGAGAATGAATGAAGAAAACTCTTGCGGCGAGCAGAAAGGCTTACAGCTGATGAAAAGCGCTTCTAGATCAGGACAGCACATCTTCTTTAATGCTGTTACATCTGTACACTGTTGATGTAGAAGCATGTCCTGCTGCCACGAGAATTCCCTGCTGGTTCTGCGTCATGATCCACTCTGGGTTGCGTTTCCCATTCAACAATGTAACTCACTGATTAAGCACCATAGTATGATTCCTTGTTGTGGAAACTAACTAGCCAGTCACGACTGTTTCCCGAATATGGTTGCATCTCCGTCGTTTGAACCACATTGGTTCAACAATTTAGGCCCATTGCTAATGATGTCACACACATGTGGTGGAGTAATAACTTCTGCTAACTAATTGATTTGAGATCACTGAGATGCTGCTGTCATGCCACCTGATGACTAATGTACTATTTTTTGTTCCCTGTCATTTTGCTTTATCTGATGTTTGATTCATCACGGGTTCCCTCTTATGTCATACTCCGGAGTTCCCATTTATGCACATGCACACTCTTCAAAAATGGAGCTTATTAAGGACGCACTAAAATGTATTGATTAAAATGTATATATATTTAAATAGAATGGAAGATATAGATTGTACTTCATGTTAGTTTGCTTATTGTGCCCAAGAGCATAATTTATTTAAGTCCATATATCTTTACTAATAAGAAACTATGCTTCTAACCACAGGTCGAGAGCTGTAGTTCCTACTATGTAAGTTTGCAGCGCTGTTTGCGAATGTTTGTTTGAACTATGGTTTTGGGAAACACCGAATCGTTGAACTATGTTGGACCATAGCTGGCTAATGATGCTTTTTTGGAAACAAACCCCTGAACAGCTGAAAGCCCAGCAGATGTAATGCGCTGTCTGGAATGGCTTCATTCAGCCAGGTTTCCGTGAAACACAGATCAGCAGAGTTTGAAAAGTTCTTATTTATTCAGGACAGCAGAAGAAGTTCATTCGCTTTGTTGGGTAGAGAGTGGAGATGCGCCAGATGGAGTTCCATTTCCTGTCAGAGATTGCCGAGCATGCTGGCTCACTTGCGTATCTGAAAACGCTTGAACAGCGCACCCCCTCCACCAACTACAATGTCCAGTAGTGAAACGTCAGAATAGTCGACAAAATTTTGAAATAATGGATGGTGTGTAATGAAGAATTGTTCAGCAATTTGTCAATAAAAACATAAAAAGTCAGTCAGTTTAATCAGAGGCATTTTCCTTATTTCCCAATGAAAATAAGAAAAGTCTCATAAAACTCTTAAAAAACGAATAAGTCTTAATATGACACAATGCTTGTTGCACTACAAAGTATCTGTAAAACTGATCTTCATGTAATGCAATAGTTCAAAATTTCTTTGTCTGGTTCTTTCCTACAGTGCAAAAATGGCAATTTTATGGTCAGAGGATGACGAGTAACAATGTCTCAGTTCGTGAGGGGATTACTCTTGCTTTGCTCAGTTTATCATTCTTCCTCTGTCCTATATTGGGGCGAGGACTTGTGTGAGGATTTGTTAAACTCCGCAGTCAGACAGGACCACTAGATAGAGCCCAACTAAGCATATTTGGCAAAGAAATTTAAGTAGAAAAGAAAGAAGGAAAGTAGGAAGAAAAAAAAGTTAAGCTTGGCTTTGAAGACCAAGCAGAGGGCTTGTCTAATCCCGCAGGCAGATTTAAGCACAAAGAGGAAACTAGCACAGACACAATGGCGAAAAGAGAGAGAATAGAAGAATATTGTGCTATAGGCTTCTACAAAGCATTTCTCGCCATACCTTCTCTCTATGTTCACATTTTTTCATCTTTTACACCACACCCTCTAACTTTTGCTCTCGCACAAGCTTTCTTTCTGTCTCATTTCTTTTTATTCTGATAATCTTGCTTGCTTTCAGCTCTCTCCGTATGTCAGGAAGTAAAAATTTAAGTGCTCCGTGTTCCAAGCATCTACATGTCTCCCAGGCTGAGTGACATTAATGGTCTCTATCTCTTCTTCCTTTCTTGACGTGCCGCAATGGTTGGCAAGCAAAGCTGCAGCCCATCTGGAGAATGAGTAAAGGGACATGGGAGGGGGGCATATCAGAGGTAAATGTGCTGGAGGTTCATATGCCATTCCCTCAGTACTTGAATCTGGGCTTAATGAATCATACTGCCTCTTATAGCGGCATAGCCTCAAATGATGAGTTCTAGCAATGGGAGTTCTCCGAGGCTCCTGCCACATTCCAGCAATCCTGGGGCCTGCCTTAGCGAGGACACAAGTGGCCCGGCAATGCCTCCAGGAGGACGCCTGGGCTGTAATGCAGCTCAGATCAAGAGGATGACAGGAGGGAGAGGAGGAGGAGGCTGTTTGACAGAGCTTGGTTTGCTTCCAGCGCTCATTACCACAAACATTAACGCCTAATGGACAGCATAAGGAAATGAAAACACATTACCCATACGTGTTTTGTTCAAACCCTGTCATTTTGTATTTGATTTTAAAGACCCGTAAGTGCACACTGTAAAAGCAAACACTTTTCAATTCTTTTAGTGCACTGTTCCTCTCTAGCATTGCTAAATATTGAAACAAACATTCAAATGCCCCTCCCAGTTGACAGATTGTTTACAGCTTGCAAACAGCATCTGTGCGCACTTGTGAATTAGAATCCCTCTTTTGTCGCCAAGCATTTTGGTCCCATTTTCTGTAGCCAATGGAGCTCATTAATGCAAAACATGATGGGTGCCCAACAAATGATGAGCCCTGACACCAGAGCTGTGCAGGACACTTCCAATTTTTTTTGACCCCGTTCAAACAACTGATTCCTATTTTTCCCAGAGTTATTATTAATTTATCCCTATAAATGGAGATATGAAAATGTATTGCATAACAGGAACATTATTTTCTGAGACATGCGCTTAGGACTGCGCATGTGCACTGGCTGATCTAGCCTGGAAAATAAGCTTTTTATAACCCTATTTGAGCAAAAGTAACCACATTTATGACAGTTTTTGTCAGATTTCTTTGGTGATTTCAAATATGAAATTTAATCGTAAGATTAGTGAACAGTTTTTGAGAATTTGATGTTTCCCCATTCAAAGAGATAGGAGTTGCACTTGCATGCCCGAGAGGTGTTTCAAAGATGGCCGCCGAGTGACTTGACTTCAACTTTATTATTATTAATCCCCGAAGGGAAATTTAGATGTCATGACTTGTCTTAAAAGGATTTTGTGTTTTCTTCCCTTTTTTCCAAACCGTGACAAACAACTCCTTTCTTTGCAGAATTCGATATATCTGCTCAAACAATCACAGTGCACCATTCCACGCACTGTAAACAGTAACAACCAATGACAGCGCACCATGTCACACACTCTAGACAGTAATGGCAGTGCTCTGAATACACCGGGTTTTCCTCATCTACTTTGTACTTTGTAATCAACAAACAAGGGCTGCATGATAAATCACGTCATGCGCATCTCGTCAGTAAAGCCGGTTCTGTGATTAATCTCCATTGCGTGCTTTCAGATGGAGCGGCATTTAATACACAGAGCCGTACATCACTGACAAGTTATGTTACTAAACACTAATAAAAGCTACTCAATATCGCATTCATAATCAAATGAGATTCATCTGTGATTATGAACGCAATATTCCGTTGCTTTTATTAGTGTTTAGTGTTTATTTATTGTTTTTATTAATGCCATTAATGTTTTTGTTAATACAGCATATAGCACTAGTCAACTAAATGAATGTAACATGGCAAAGATGAATGCACTTTTGGTAAATAGTTGAATGTAAGGGAAATATCATTTTGGAATTTCTGTGGTTTAATGTGATGTTGTTGTTCATGTATGTTCATGATGAAATTTTCTTTTATTGATGTAATTAATTTATACCATTAACAAGATGACCCGTTGAATTAATTTTGGGAGTGATGACTGATTGAATGTATTTTTAGTCCAGTGCCTGTATATTAGATTAGTATTGACCAAATTCAGAGGCTGTCATATGTGGATGTTGTATATTTTCAACAGTTTCAACATGAAAAATAACTTTTATACTGATTCAATGAAAAAAAAAAAATGTTTAATGTTATTAAAACCTAAAGATGCTATGTGAAAGTTTGAAAAAGAAAATAGTGGTTTTCATCAAGCTACTTTCTTGGTAAAAAAAAAAAAAAAAGATTTTACTCAAATTGATCAAAATGGATTTATTGCATTTTGGAACCAAACTCTTTGGCTTGTTGCAAGGGTAAATAATAAATAACTGATGTTTGAATAAGTAACGTACAGCGTTTTCTTCACTACAACACTATGTATTTAAAGGCTAATGTTTTTTTTTTTGTGTGTGTGTGTGTGTGTGTGTGTGTGTGTGTGTGTGTGTGTGTGTGTGTGTGTGTGTGTGTTTGAAGAGCAGAGAATATCTATGCAGGCTAGTTGTAACCAATATAGTCTATATCATGAGATTTTGGTCAAGTGTATTAAACAAGAAAAACGCCCATATAATCGCCCATATATCTACCAGTGGTGGCTCGTGGGTTTTAAAATAGAGGAGGCACACTAATTGTATTGGTCTGGGGTCCCTGCCGATTATTTATTATTATTATTATTATTATTATTATTATTATTATTATTTGCTTAACCACTTTAAAATGGCTTTTTGGTTGTGATAATATAATATCACTTACCTGTTGAACTTACCATTCAAACTAATAGCACGTAATATGATGACTGGCTGATACCAGAAGGGAGGCTAGCCTCCCTTACGAGGTTTCTTTTCTCAACACTCCTCAGTGATGAAATTGAACACTCGATGCTGATTGGCTAACTTTTTTACCAACTGCGGCACAAGAGCTCATCACTCCCCCGGCCTCCCCCTCCCCTTCTCTATCACCTAGCGGTTGTAATTACATCAGCAGATTCGGCACATTTGCGATAGAAAAGCAGCCCTTCCAACTTCAGTAACAT
>CM045040.1:8764799-9149799 GCA_024542945.1 allo-octoploid hybrid of Carassius auratus x Cyprinus carpio
GGTATCTAATTTGTCCTTTGTTAAAATAATGACTAATTTTTCTCTCTTTTTTTTTAGACTTTTGCACAACACAAACAACTAATCATTGTCCACCTTTTTAGTCCACATTTAAAAAACATTATTATTATTATTTTCCAAAGTGCACAGCGAATGCCAGTGAGATTATTTGATTCAGCATGGTGCCATTTTCCCAGCAATTTTCTCACAAATTGCTCTTCTATCAACAAAAGCATTGTTGGACCGAACGCACGGTATGTAATCCAGTGTACCATTTGAATATCAATTAGGCGCTGTCCCATCTGCAGTATTACAAGCTGATGTTTAATTTACGACATCTAAACTTTTAATTAGAACTGTGTTGACACTGTTTACCGTCCCTGACTCCCAAAGCCAGAGAATGACATTTGTGATGTTTAAAATAGCTTGCAATGAATTATTCACATTTAGTTCCATGTTTTCCCTCTTCGCTCTTTAATCCTTGTTGGCCGCAGTGTGATACCAGAGAGCTTTGGGGAGGGAGGAGAAGTGGGTGTGCCAGGGGAGACCTGACATGAGTGGTCCGCTGATGGGGTACCCATCTGTCTTAAATGGCAAGCAGCAGATGGCACAGAAAAGCAAAAATTACCAGGTGCTTCACATCTTTCAACTCTAAACAGGTACTGTTTGCTGGCAAGGCACATTAAGATCCTTTTCTTGAATAGCACACACAAAATCCATAGTGATTACTCAGAAATATCTTATAAAACAATATTCAGTTTCATTGAGTTAGGTGTATTATTACCTTCCTGTCCTCTACGGAGCCTCTTCCGCTCACAAGAATAGGTCAAAGCGGAACAGCCATTCATTGAAACCCGTGGAGAAACGAAGTTGGGACAGAAATGCTTAGATTCTCAGAAATCCACTTCATCAGTGGGGACAAGCGTGGTGCCTGAGCTCCTAGAGATCCACACACTCATTAAAAAGATCCAATTAATGCTCAGGCATGGATGTGAACTCTCCAGAGAGGAGAGAAACTTCCAGTCCCTGCCTCCGAACAGGCTTGCTGAAGGAGGATGTTGGTCATAGAGTCAATTACTACAATCCTTACTGGAATACAGCCATCAGTACCATGCACAGGGACACAAGACTACACAATAACACGAACAAGTGACAGCAGCTAGTCTTGCGTGAATTTTTACACAGTTTTCCATGTTCCACATTAAATTAATTCCACAGAAATATTCTCTATCCAACAATGTTCAGAAATCAAACTTTTTGGGGAGTTTGGAGTAGCATGGAAACAGAATAACCTGAACTTTCAGTGAGTGGGATACAAAATGTGACCTGAAACTCAAAAACTCAAAACCTTCAGAAAATGTTGGTAGCGTCAGTTAGTAAAAATACTGCTCATTGTTAGTTCATGGTAGCTCAAGTCCATTAAATAATATTAACACACACAACTGTTAATTTTATTAATGTATGAGTAAATGCTGAAATTAACATTTACTACAGTTAATAAATGCTTTAGAAGCAGTTCTCATTGTTAGTTCATGTTAACTAATGTAGTTAACTAATGTTAACAAATGGAACCTTATTGTAAAGTGTTACCAGTATAAATGTTGTTTTAGGTGTTTTATTTGTATTTTGTTATTTATTTTATATGAGGTTATATGACAGAATTTATATGAGGTTATAGGCAACATTAAATAATTTTACATTAAAAAAAAAACATAAAATTACATTTATAAAATGTTTTAAATGTAGTTTTTTAATTTATTTATTTATTTATTTTTGGTTAAGATTTGTTTATTTTGAGTTTGTTACATTATATTTTTGTCATATTATATTATATTACATTATATTATATATTTTTTCCCTACTATGAATTAAACATCTTTAAAAAAGGAAACTGGTTTTGAGTGCAGATCTTTTTTTTGTTTTTGTAATGGATATTTTGGTCTTGACACCTGTATCAGTGGTGATTGCATTGATTTACATAGTCTTTGTGGATCTCGAGTGTAAACAGGCCAGAGAAGTGTCAGTGAGTGTAATGTCCTTGAGTATTTGAGAGCTACAGAATAAGTGCTCTCACCTCTCCACCTCACCCTTTCCCCCAGCTGAAGACTTTGATAGCAACAGACGTAAGAGCAAGTCTCCATGCACTTCTTCTCCGTACCTGTCACCTTACATCTCTGGTCCCTGAAATTCTTTTCTCTGATCTTCTGGTACTGTCAAAAGAATGTGCAGTGTGTGTGTAAGAGAGAGGTAGAAAGCAGTCAGATGGTGTGTGTGTACACATCAAGGTGGGAAGAAAGCTGTAGGTGCAAGAAAAAAAAAAAGCATGCAGGTGAATTAAGACAGAGGTGAGCACGGGCCATCAGCTCTGCTCACCCTAAACTGACAGATTTGTGCTTAATATATGCTGTAACTGTGACTAAGATTAAGTTTGTGTATAATGTCAGACCATGTAAAATGACAACATTAAACAAGACATATAAACATACTCAGAGAAGAATATCTGCATTTTTAAGGTGAACTGCACTTGGTATTTAAAGCAGTTATTAGCCGTGCAGTGAGCAGGATTTGGCAAAGCATATGAATTAGCTTGGTTACTAGGGAAAGGGCTTATTTAAGTCTCGGACCTTGGAAATAGCAGGGTAGAGGACAGCAGAAATACTTAAAATTGTCTCACACATTTCTGATTCCTCAATTTGCCCAAATAATTGGAAACCATGGCAACCACATTACCTTGTAATACCAGATGGTGGGGCTGAAATTTCCCATTCTGGGTTTTTTTTTTTTTTTTTTTCTCATCATCATGGCAAACAATATTCGTTGGAGGCTCAGAGAGATGAAATGGTGAAATGTGAAGTTTGGCCTTCCAAATACAGCTTTGACCTGATCACAAGATATGAGCATTTTTCACAATACATGGCATTTTGACATGCACTTTAAATACCGCTATTGTTTTTGGAGCGCCATTATGTATCAAAACAGGCACCCGGGATATTCTGTCACTGTGTTTATCATTACAACTGCTTAAAAAATTGAAATGCGGTACTTATTTGCTGTGAAACACATCATGCACAAAGTGCCATGTTATACTGCCGCCAGGTCATTTCTCCCCTCCTCCTTTTCCGACAGGCCACACAAGCTATCAGCTGCCTATAAGTAATTCACTCACTCACACTCAACAGATTTATTTAGGAGTCTCAGTTTAATATATGATGGTTTGCTATGTACAACCACTCCTTGTTTTGTACAAATGTCTTAATAAGTGTGCAGGGTAAAGGTGATTTAAAAGATGATTTCACACCAGAAAATCAATTTTAACCAATCGTCTTGCCATATTGTACCTGCCCGAGATGGCATAGAAGACATCTTTTTAAAAATTACAAAAAAGGCCTAATTTGTATCTTTAATTTTTCTATTTAATTTAAATTGTTATTCTGATAAAATACTTAAAAACATCAGTTGTTCTTTTCATATATATAGATTCATATAATTTGAGAAATAATGTATACATATTTAATTAAATATAAATTATTAGTAATTAATTTAGTAATTAAATTTATTCATATATATTATTACTATTTATTTTTTTAATTTTTTTTTTTATTAAAAAAAAAAAAAAAATAGATAACACTTTACAATAGGTCCCATTAGTTAACATTAGTTAAAGCATTAATATTATGGGGAATACATTTGTTACAGAGTTTATTCTTCTTTGCTAACATTAGTTAATAAAAAATACAACTTTAAATTGTTCATGTTAGCTCAGGGCCATTAAATAATATTAACAGATCCAACTTTTGATTTTAATAATACATTAGCTACCTGATTGTAATATTTGAAACATGCATTTTCTGTAAAGCTGCTTTGAAACGAAAATCATAAAAGGCACTATACAAATAACATAAATTGAACTAAGCATTAAGTATAATAAATGTTTTAGGAGTATTTTTCATTGTTAGTTCATATTACATAATTTATTTAACACATGGAACCATATTTAAAAGTGTTACTGAACTATATCTTGTCAAACAATTAACATAGGTATGCTTTAGGTTTTTCAGTAATTAAATTTGATGTGAAATATGTTTCATTACAGTCATATACAGAAAAAAAGTTTAACTTATCAAGTCACATTAATTTTCTCAAATCTACAATGATTACTGATAACATCAAACAATTATGATATGATTATGTTTCTCCTGTCATCATAAAAGATCATAAGTGTAAATGAAACCCAACAGTGATTTTTTTGTGGCAGATGAAGAGATGTCTTTCTCTTTTTAACAAGAGAGCAGATTGTGTGAAACTCAAAGCCTACGCTACAGACCGAATCAAAGCTTTAGCAGCCTGATGGTGTAGATCATCACAGCTCACACCACTAATACCTGCTCTATGCATCTTCAACAGGCCCTCTTAATTAACACATGGGAAAACTAAAATCTCCTCTGGAGCCATGCTGCTTAAAAACCATGAGGCATATACTATACATGTTTGTGCCAGTTAATTAAATATAAGCTGTGCTTGCCCTCTTTTCTTGTGTCATGCTGTCAGTCCATTGTATAGTTCACCCTATAGTTTCACCATGAGCAGAGTTTCCTGCCTGCCCATTTCAATAGATTAAAAAGCAATAGAATAAAAAGTCAACCTTAAGGTCCGTAAATGCTGCAAACAGAAAAAGAACAGAACTTTCATTTAAGGTCTTGACAGTTTGATATCAGTTTATAAGGATTTCTTAAAGAAAGTTTAGAGGAGATAGTTCATCTTGTCCTGACTAGCTGTCCCAGTTGTTATACTTGTTGTTTTGAAAGTTGATTTCTGTACAGGCACATTAAGTTTTGTCCTCAAGATGTTCCAAACCTTTATGAATTTCTTTCTTTTGCTGAACAAAAAGAAGATATTTCGAAGAATGTTGGTAACCAGTTTCTGGTCCCCATTGACTTCTATAGTATCATTTTTATTCATACTATGGAAGTCAGTGGGGGACCAGCTAGTGTTTTGGGGTGAAATATCCCTTCAAACAGCCTCTCACAGGCTTTACAGCTAAATGTAAACATTAAAAATTATTACAAATGTTGATGTCTCATAAATGTACTACATATGAGACATACTGTATGTAACATCGTGCCCCAATATAATTTTAGACTCAAAATATTTTAGTTAGTGACATATTGTCCCTGTGTAGCAACTAGCTTCTTAATATGTTCTTTAATAATTTTTTTTCAAGGATTTTAAATATTTACATGCAAATGTGATTTTGTTTTCCAACAGGGTACATAAGTGAACACACCAGCATCCAAAACACAACATTTGTTTGTGACCAGGGAGGCTGTTCTTTTCCAGCAGGGGAGATGGATGGGTGTATTAATGGATTGAACAATAAGAGCGATGTGGAACAGCCTTTGATTTTCCCTTGAGCTATTTTTGATATTTCTGTGAAACTTGCATTCATTCCCCCGGTTTCACAGACAAGGCTTAAGCCAATCCAAGACTAAAGTGTAAGTCTGAGCTGTTTTAACTGAAAGAAACTTGCACTGATTGATCTTAAAATATATCAGTGTCTCTGTTTTGTCTTAAAATTCACATCAGTAATGTTTTTTTCTAAGGCATGTTAATAAAAATTACTTAAATGTCCTAATTAAACTATTGCCTAGTCCTGGCTTTGTCTAAGCCCTGTCTGTAAAACCAGGCCATTGTGTTCTGAGTAACCATTTACAAAACAACTTTGCTTTAGGTAAATAATTTTTATTTCCCACTCAGCATGCTGCATGTATGTGAATGTGTGAACAAGGCTGGATATTGATGTGTATTTGCAAGCGTAGACCCAATGCTGGGTTCATCTGTTTGGTAATACTGTGTCTGTTCCAGTGAATGTGGTCCACTCACTGAGCATGAGTAAAGACTAATAAAACACATGCAATAGATAAGTGAAAACATATTTTTTTAAGGCTTTCAACAAGCAAACAAACAAACAAAAAAGGGATTGTTCTTCATTTCATTTGTTGAATGGAAGGGCTGAGCAGAATGGCCAGGTTAATATGGTCTAAAATACAAGATGAAGGTTAAACTGGTACTGAAATGTGCTTACTCAAAAACATGAGTGAAAGAAAAAGAACAAATGCAGTTGTGCTTGTCTCTGAGAGCATTCAGTTAAACTTGATCACTTGATATAACAAAAAACTAAACATTTAAGCTCAAGCCCCATGTGAACAGGAAAAATAATGGCTCGGGAAAAATGCCTCTGCTGTGGAAAGGACGAAATTAAAAGAACAACCAAGATGTCGCTGCATGAAGAAGGTTGAGCTCATAAATACTGTATTAATTAGCTTATGCTGATGTTGCTGATATTCCATATTCAACATTCAAAATACAACATCAAGCCAGTTTAATGTTTGCTATTTTTACATAATTTGGGTCATGTTTGTTTTTGAACATACCTTTATCTTTACACCTGCCAGAATACACAGGCTCAAAGGTGAACTTTGTTTTGGTATGTTAAATGTGTGAGGAATAAGCACCACACTTGAAAAGAGCATTTTGATTATCCAATGACTTTAAAATTAATTTTGTGGATTTAATTGAAAAAAAAAAAATAATAATTTCATTTGGCTAAAAAAATTATTTGGAGAGTACATAATGATACCTCACAAAAGCAAAAGTTTATTTCATTTCTTAGGGGCTTTATGAATTTAGTAAGAAAGAAAGAAAGAAAGAAAGAAAGAAAGAAAGAAAAAGAAAGAAAGAAAGAAGGAAAGAAAGAAAGAAAGAAAGAGAAAGAAAGAAAGAAAGAAAGAAGCCCTGAACTTCAACATGACATTTTTTTTCTCTTCAATTTTTTTTCTTTCTTCATTTTTTTCTTAATTTTTTTCTTTCTTCTTTTTTAAAGTGAGAAAAAGATTTAAAGAGAAAAAAAAATTGGAGAAAAAGATTTTGAAGAGAAAAAAAAAGGTGAGATGAGGTGTTTTTTCCAAGACAGAAAAAAGGTACTGTCTGTTCTTTCTTCATTTTTCTCTCTATTCATTTTTGTCTTTCTTTTCAAAATGTTGTTCTCACTTAAAATTTTTGTTTGCCTTTTTAAGAAATTTTTTTTTTTAAAGGGGGGAGGGGGGGGGTAAAAATTGGGATTTTAGGCTCAGGAATGATCTAAGACCTATATATTTTATCCCCAATCTTGATTTTTTCATTATTTATTTATTTTCATGTTGTGGTTCAGGGCTTCCTTACTACACGACTAGAGAAAACACACAAAGAAAAAAAAGGTAGGAAACTTTCAACACTTACGTATAATACACTGGGCTCGATCAGACTATCCAGGAGTGGGGATACAAAAATGTAGAAAAATTATTTTTCACAAAAGCCCTGGAGCTGTCAAAAGTATGCCAGATGATGCAGTTTGCATAGTCAAGGGGACCTTTGCTGACAAATAAACATGGACATCTAGGTGCAAGTAACAGAAAAATAATACACTTAGTTCATTTACATATAATACTGATATTGTAACCATAAAAAGTTGGTTGAAAAATAGCGAACTTACCCTTTAAAAGGTACTATACCACCATCAGTGTAATAATAAAATGCAATATGTTTGAGAACAAGCAACATCTAGTTAGATAGAATCTACACTCTCTTGAACCTCATTCCTAAAATGAAGTCTTTTAGAGAGAATCGTGGTCAGTGGTGCACAGTACTGAACTAACATCCAAATATGCAAGGAAAAAGATGCTACGATGTCAGAGGGTGATAAAGACTGACTATCTAGTGCCAGAACATAGCATATGTCATTTCTGTGCACGGATGGGCACAACTGGAGAGCAACAGAATTGTTCAGTACCTTGGAGATGAAAT
This sequence comes from allo-octoploid hybrid of Carassius auratus x Cyprinus carpio, assembly GCA_024542945.1. Lineage (NCBI taxonomy): Eukaryota > Metazoa > Chordata > Actinopteri > Cypriniformes > allo-octoploid hybrid of Carassius auratus x Cyprinus carpio. The sequence goes on from CM045040.1 coordinate 8,772,636, forward strand.
GAAATTTTAAAATGGGGTAATAATTTGCCAAATCACACTGATCAACATTTTGTTTCTTAATTAGGGAATTAATGACTCCCCTTTTAGGAGTTCTTCACATGTGACAAAGTAGAAGCGACATTAATTAGTAAATTAGCTTTAGCAAAAAAAAAAAATCTTCCTAAATAGGTTTAATTTTCTTATGCAGGAGTTTCCTGAAATCATTACTGCTTCTGAAGAAATGTGAAGCTCAGTTACTGGCAGGATTCTAGTCTGTTTGTTCGCTGTATTGGAAAGGAATCTAATATTACACTTATTTTCAATTCTAATGTAAAAGCATGTTCAACCATACAAGTCTAATTATAATGGCTATCTTTCTTTAAATTTGAAAATCCTTAGTTTAGGACAGCCTACGCCCCTGCTTTTTTTAGCACTGTGTTATTTTTGCTGTGTAGTTCTTCTTTGTAGTTGGAGCGACTGCATATATATTTAAAAAAGTTTTAAAAGTGAAGAAATGAAAGATCGGCAACACATTATCAATGTCTGACCCAAAAACTATATGATCATATGTATATACAGTATCTATTTGAAAGTAGAGAACATGTTCAGGTTTATGCCCACATACCATAATGAATAAAATAGATTTGTACAGTAATATCTGTAATCTATACTGCTAGTTTGCAGTGGGCAGTTGTTAGGAGAAAATCTTCCATCTATGTAAACAGCAGCCTCTACAATTCTGAAGTGTTGACACTAGACAAAAAGTGCCTGTTACTAAAGACAACTGATTCATATTATTCTGTTTTCTGTTAATATGTATATATACATATTGTTTGCATGATGTAATGATAAAGAGATAACAGCTCTAAAAAGAAAAAATAAACACGATCAAAATGATAAAACACCACAGAACTGAACCTCTGATCATTTACAACTCTTCTAACTAGAGCAAATATCTTTGTTGTAAAATCTAAGCACAATAATGTGATTAGATATCAGGGAATGAAACCTTTTTGAATCAATTGCTTCAAAGGTTAAGTTGTTTTGCTTAAAGTTTGGAAAGGTTTGATAATTGATAAAACACATCCTGAAATTTCTTAGTGTAAAGCGTTCTGGGGCCCTTAGAAAATGTCAGGTTTATGAGGTGTGAAGAACCACTCAGGTGTAAGAAATAATGTGTTAATTTTACTTCTGCTAAAGTTTGAATTTGTTCTCAATACTATTTATTTCATAATTGCATAAACTAAAACTGAGTTTTCTCTGACATTTCTTCCTTTCTTGCACTTCTGTTTCTATTTGTTTTCTTTCAGCTGTGGAAGCCATTAAATCTATCAAAATGCCAAAAAGATGAGAAATGTTCTTTCCATCTATTTAAAGGCTAATACTTGTTTTTCCTCATTTGGTCAATGTTTCACAAATTAGCAAAATCTCTTTAATATAAGTTGGTGAACAAACCATAACTGCAGTCAAAGACATACATAATGTTTGCAAGCAAAAAAAAAAAAAACTTTAAATGTTGCATCAAAATCAAATAAGCCACTGTTTGAAGAAATTCTGTGTTCTGTCCTTGGTTAGATCCTCACTTTTATTTCATCAATCTCACACATCTCAGGGCCAAGTCCTTGGGTGGTTTGCAGGCTTCAGCCCTTAAATCAGACTGTTCAGCCTAAAAGCCTTTCCTGATGCATACAGCCAATTACATGAAAATGTCAAGTGGTTTGTGATGACATCCTACCTGTTCACTGTGTGAGGAGTCAGTCTCTAACCACTGCATCAGCTTGTTTATTACAGGTAAAAGTGTTGTGTTTTTTTATTACTAAAACAGTCCGTTTTTGTTATGTCAGCTGACCAAACACGTCTTTAATGAGCATCTAACAATACTGTATCTGTAATAATACCGTCTGTATCTTAAAACATTCAAAGATTTGTTATTCTGTACTCTTCAAAGGAGTCTGTTAGGCAAGTTAAACAAAGTAAACAAAAAAAAAAAAAACTCTGTTATTGTTTTTATAATACACATTTATATATACACACACACACAACACTAACGAATGGAATTATGACTGCTGAAAATTCAGCTTTTCCATTACAGGAATAAATTACATTTTAAAACATATAAAAATACAAAGCAGTTATTTTAAATTTAAATATCAGAGCGCGACTCCCAGATGGTCCTGCTCCTGTCTGTTTATTCTTCAGCATTGCTGGTCATAGGAAAACCAGACTGACTGAAGGGGGTTTCTGTTGAATCTGCAAATCTAGACCTTTACAGTTTGTTTTAATGTTGTTGACACGTCTGATAACACTTGTAACACCCATGGGTTTCTCTTTCACACTCAGCTGTGCATGCATGGCCATTCAACAAAGTGCATTTGAACTCTTTAATGGCCATTTCACAGGGATTGCCGCACTACACAACAGAGATTGTGGGGGTTTTGTGCAGGAAGCATTTAACATATGTATATTATTCTTTGTTGTGTGAGGTAAGTTCTGTGCATTCCTTATCTGGAAAGGGACAGTTCATTCAAAAAAAATTATTCTGTTGTCATTTTATTCACCCCCATGTTGTTCAAAGGCTGCTTGACTTTCTTTCTTCTGTGGATCACAAAAGGAATTTTTGAGAAATATCCTGGACACTCTTTCTCATGAAATAAAAGTGAATAAGAGCTAAGTCTGTAAAGCTCCAAAATACAAAAATAAATAAATAAATAAAAAGATTCTGAAGCCACACGAGAGCCTTGTGTGAGAATCAATTAAATTTAAGACATTATTGCTTGATAATCTCTGTCAAAAGCAGGGGCATTACTAGACCCTTTTTGCTACAGGGCAGGAGCCCAGGTGAAATATTGCTGTGCCTTAGTAAATATTACTGAGAAATCCTTATGGGTCAATGGGATTGACAAATACCAATACTTTTTTTTTTTTTTTTTTTAATCATGAACTGTTTAAAATTAAAACTAGCGATGCTGGATTCTAAAATAAATCACTATTTTTATCTGTCAAAACAGTTTTACAAAAAATGTTTAAATTGTTCTTGATTCTGTTTGATTCATTCAGACATTTCAATACTGTATTGAATCATTTGCTGTGGCTTCTCTCACCGAAATAGTAACATGATATTTTGTAAGGCAGAAAGCAAAAAGCATGCTCTTGCCTATAAGGTGGACATTTACCTATAATCCATTTTAGGAAACAAAACTTGCAAATGTGTTCTATGGTATTTCAATGACAAAGCAACTTTTTATTGTGTGTGCAGCTTGAGAACAGCTGTGCTGCAGATAAAGACAATTCATATCCATTCATATCCAAAAGAGTTTTTTTCAAAAAATAGTGTCATATGATGGGCCTGTGCCCCAGTACTGATGAAAGGCTAGAAATTCTATTGAAAAGACTGGCCAGGATATTGATTTAGTATGTTGGTCAGCAAAATAAATTAAAACCTAATTTAAAATGTACTTTAAAATAAAACTTTTAATTAGACATTAAGTGCACATTTAAAAGTATACTTAAGTGTGTTAAGAAACAAAATCATGAAAGTGTACTCAAAGTACACTTATGTGGCCTTTTAATTAATATTATATTATCATCAAATGTATCTGAAGTACACTACAAGCACACATTCAGTACAATTGTGCACTTCTTTTTCACAAGGGAACTCTTCATTATTTCAATATCCATTACTGTTTTTGGCGCATTTTTGTCTGTATTTGGCACCCAGCAAAACATACAGAACATCTCTCTTCCTTTATGTCACGGGAGGAGATCAAACTCATTGCTAGACACAAGCCAGTGACCCTTATTTGTTAAGATGTGCAGTGAAGCCACGAGGCTCCCATCAACAAGCACTGATATGGAAGAGGACCATATTGCCCTTTCACAAGAGAGGAGTCTACCATGAAAATAACACAGCCCTGGCTCATCCAGAAAGACATAATATTCATCTCATTCATATTCTCCTGTTTCTGCCTGAATAGGTTCTCAATACTGTCCAGACTTCTGTGGCACAAGCCAATGACAGCACTGGTGAAGTGTGTCAGATGTACTTTGGAATGAAAACACTGAGAAATTAACCAGGAGAGATTATTTTCTGCACTTAAATTAGAGTGCGTTTTTTTTTTTTTTTTTTTTCAACAAAAGTGTGACATGCTTCAAAAGGTCATTCGAACGTGTCTGTATTAATTTGGACTAGAAATAGCATCCTGATCTCGCGAAGAAAAAGAATCATGGTCTGATAGGCAATGCAGTCACCCACTGTTTGGACATCTTGCACTGTGAAGCTTTAATCTATATTTAATACTAGTCTGGGAATTCTGCCATGACTGAATAAATCACAGAAACTTATTAATTGGTATGTTCTGTTTCATCTTAAAGTTTTATACGTGTACAATCTGTTTACGTATGTCCCTGTTTGTCATACAGGAAAAAGTGACTGAAATAAAGTGATCTTTTTTTATTATTCTTGCATCGTATTATCTGACATATTATATTATATTAAATATACACACATAGGGTATGTTTGTTCTCTATAGCCTTTGCATAACACACAAAAACGTGCAAGCATGCATGTACTGTTTATTTTATGAGATAATCTCATCAACATTCATTGTCTTTAAACAAATTCTACTCCTTGCCAAAAGGTTAACAATGTGCTGTAATGGCAGCTAAAATCAACAAATTTAGAATATATCTGTATACATATATCTGTACATATGAGGAAATAAGATGGAGGGCCCCAGGTGAGCTCTGAAGGAGTTAGTCATTGTCTGATATCATAGGCGCATGGTGGAAACACATAATAGCTCAAATATTGAACAGTATGTTGAATAGTGATTAAACCTCTCAGGCCTGATTAGTCTTCTACTCAAATTGTTCCTCTAATGACCTGACCTTGGGAAGCCTTTGATTTGCAATAACAAATAGCATATTACACCAAACCTGCCCCTGAAGGCATTGCCTTCTTAAGAGAAGTTAAGCATTGTTTTGCAACAATGTTGCTAGATTGTTTGATATACATATTATGAATTTTTAAAAAGAATCACTGGTTTTGTATTAGGGTTTGATTACGTTACTTGAGGTTTGTGTGTGAGTGACTTACTGACTGAAACACTACTTTGTGCTTGCTTGTAGAAGCGAGTAGACACTGCTTTGTTTGGAATTATGACAAAATAACTGACAATGTTATGCTTAAAGTTTTATGTTTCTTATTCATTGAATTGTTGCATAAACGTAACATCCAACTCACAATGGTGTTGTCTGAATATCAACTTGTTCAGTGTCATTTTAGTAATATATATATATATATATATATATATATATATATATATATATAGTACTAAAGCATACAAAAATCTGATTTATGGTCCAGGGTAGAGATGATATTTGAACTATATGTCCAAAAGTTTACTCATAGTTCGGTTACTTAGATAAATCATTTATGAGTTATCAGTTATAAAATTTCATGGTGCATGAATATTGTTATGAGATACAACTGAATGCAATATAGTGAAATCCAAAAAAATCTTAAAAGTTTTTCATTTTTTCATCTTGAATGTTCATAAGATTCCAGGCGAGAAAGAGGCAGGTAGTGTGTATTGATTTCAGCAGAGCCAAAACCACTGTAACTTTGCAGAGTGGAAAACATTGAGTGATTTTCATTACAGAGCTGAACTTTTTTGCCTTAGCCAGCCAGCACTCCAACCATGAGTGTTTAATTAGAGTGATTCAACATTTCCAACTGCACTTCTCATTGGTTTACAGTTGAGAGAAAAGGTTACGAAAACACCACTTAAAAGTTGTCGGTCGGAAGGAGATTATTGGTAGTACTTCTTCATTTGCTTTCAATACTCTTATTAAATGGAAATAAAAACAATGCAGTGAAATCACACATTATAATTCCATTATTACGTGGAAAGTTACTAAAAAAAATTGCAATTGCTGATAGTTTCAGAGTTTTTTAATAAACTTTTCAAGCAAGGAGTGCCCTATGGGAAAATACGAGTCTTAGTAATCTTATTTCAATGGTTATCCAAGTGAATTTACTGATAATTGTGATATAATGACACAAACACTTTGAATTCTGGCCAGATTAACTATAAATTACATTCCCTAATAAAGACATGTAAAGTCTACTTCACATATAACCTTGAGATTTTAATATAATAACAACACTTTATCCACACATTATCATAATGTTTGTTGTTGTTGTTGTTGTTGTTTGAGCATATTTTCTCCATATATCTTTGAGTATTAGCTTGTTTCCTCCCAAATGATCTTATGACACCTTTAATGGCAAAGGAAAAAGGTCTCCATCTCCACGCTCCTGACACAATAACATATAGGTGTTTGTTTGCAAAAGCTTTGAAACTACTCCAAACTGTCAAATGACCCACATCAGTAAAAATGAAAACAAACGACAGGGTAAATAACTTCAAGTATGAAATACTCTAGCCATATATCTTGGGAGTGGGAGCCCCAATAGCTCAGGTGTGACATTCCGTGGCTGCCAAATGTGAATAATGGCAAACAGAGGAGAATGAACCCTTGATGTATTTGCAGTTCCGCCAGGCCTAGCATGGAACTTTTATTGCCTTCATATTCTCTCCTTTCTGCACACAGAAAGAAAGAAAGACAGGGGTCCCTTTCAGCACTGGAGGGCTACAACACAGCTGGGACCAGGTGAGATGGGAGAAGGGCATGAACATGAAATGATAAAACCATGTTAACACATATTCCTTTGTAAAACATTTAAATTGCTCCTGCCAGCATGAATAAATACACATAAATGTAAACGCCTATGTTGCAGTTTTCTTTCGAAGTGCACTTAAACATACAAGCGGATGAAAAGTGTGCATGCAGTAATTCTGGACACACAAATGGATGAGCAGGTCGAGACACAAACAAAATGAGCCGGTACCCTGTGAATGCCTCTCTAAGAGTAGATCTTATCTAATAATGGGGGAGCATCTGAGAAATCAACAGGCGCTAATAGTTTTTTAATGAGTTTGCGGAATGCACTGGGGCAACTGTGTAATAAAGAACAAAGCCTGTTTAGAGACTCCAGAGCCAAATAATGCACCCAGGCAAAGGTAGCTTTAATGAACAGATGATGAGTGTCAGAGATTAGGGAGGGCAAGAGATAAATGGGGAAATTTGTATTTGTAAAAGGGGTCAAATTAATCTTAATGTATTCATAAAGGAATGTACGCGAAAAGAGCATAAGGACAGAAATGCAGCTAAAAGCACAGACCTCCTACGTTTCTCTGTTCTTTGTTTTTCTGTTTTCTTACCTGGTGGCGTCTTGGCTTTCTTTAAACATTCATTTTGTGAGATCTGAATGAGCAGCCATCCTTCAGAGAAGAAGTAAAGTCAGCTCAGGGCAGGGTTTCTGCAAAGATGAGAGAAGTCTGAGAGAAAATAATACAATACTCCTACCTTTTTTGATATACAAACATTAAGGGATCCATCATGACTAGTCAGATACGGGTCAAAATCATTGAACAGCACTGACAAAGATTCAGATGTAGATCAAACAAATGTTTCTGCAATCTTTTACTCCACCCTCATGTTTGAACCAAAACCAGTACAAAAACTTACTTTCTTCTGTATAATACAAAAGTTGAATTTTTGATGAAAAGTACAGTCTTTTTAAATATTTTCAATGAGTCATTTGATACAGTTTATTAAACCAGGCTGAATATTTGATTGATTGATTGATTGATTGATTGATTGATTGATTGATTGATTGATTGATTGATTGATCGTTCTGTGACGGAAATAAAGTAACAATTTTATAATGACATAAAGGTGAGTAAATAAGGACAGCAATCAGCAAACTCAACAATATAAGCTGTTCCTAGCCAACTGCTTATATAGCAACTTGAGCAAACATGCCAATCCCTGTTCTGTCATTTTTACTTCTATGAAGGCCACCAGGACTGGCTACATAATGAGACCTGTCTCAACAACATAATAACCACCTCCTTAAGGATCGAGCATGTCTGAAAAAAATTCACTGAGACCACATCTTGTTTTCCAGTGGTCTGCTGTTGTGGTTTCAGTATATAGGCTGCCTTTCAGATGGAACATTTTTCTTTCCTTTGACCTCGGCTGAGCAAGAAAGTCTCTAACAAAAAGAGTCTTGTCTACTAGCAGACAAAAGTAAACTGCGTAAAAAGATCATGCTTCCATTGACAGGTCAAAATCAATGAAATAAGACAAGGAAGCAGTGGAAATTATGGTCCTTGTTAGAAGTTTGTGTGCGTGTGTGTGTGTGTGTGTGTGTGTGTGTGTGTGTGTGTGTGTGTGTGTGTGTGTGTGTGTGTTAGATTTCATAGCTGTATTTATGGGATATACTGGAATTTTGGAGGTGGGAAAACCCTAAAAGTTACTTTTAATGCTCCTCTTCAGCCATTTTGACCCAATTTATACAAACACATAGTAATATTAAACTAATCAACCGTAACAACCAAAGCAAATTTTCTGGTCTTAGCTGGTTGTTGTCCCCAAAACCTCTCTAAAACAAGCCTCACCAGGTTGGGAGACCAGCTAAGACCAGCAACCCAAATTGGTTTTAGGATATTTTTTCAGCAGGGAAAATTCACAACTTTACAAAATCTGTCTGTAGTCTATAGTATTCTGGAGACAAAATTGTTCATCCTCACAAAAAAAAAAAAAAAAGTAAGATCTACACAATTACATTACACTGAAATGCACATCAGGTCAGAAGCTATTTATTTCAAGGACAGATGATAAGGCTGATTTAATGTTATTAACATCATTAGGCTGTCTTGGCACACATTTCTTTCCCTCTTTGTTTTCCCCCCAAAGCATTGCTGTAATCAGGGTGCGGTGGACCAAAAGAACCCCAATTAGAGGATGCTTTTTGGCCTCCCGTGATTAAATTGAAATGAAAGTGTGAAATGGAAGGTGAAAGCAGGTCAGCTGGGAGGATTAGCACATTGGTGCACAAGGTGAGGTTAAGAGTTCACTTTTAATTACCATAAAGTATCTGCTGCTCATAGACACACTCTCCTCCCAACTTCCTACCATGTTCTTTTCTCTTACTGAACTTTAACTATTTGATACCTTTTTTATTCTTTAAGAATGTTCTGACCTTTTGTTCAAAAGTTCAGCACACTTGTATTGTGCGAGCTGAGCGGGTCAGCTATGGTGTAAGACCGTCAGGGGTGAATGAGATCTAATGGGCATGAGTGTGATCTTTAAATGACAAGAAAAAACTCATTGTTCCTGACTTAAGTAAAAACAAAAATGCCAGCTACCTGGCTTAAAACACGAATCTGAAATGTTCTGGGCTGCACAGAAAATAATTGCTTTTTTTTTTTTTTTTTTTTTTTACATTTATTATTAATATGATATACCTTCTAATATTATTTTAAATTCAGAATTGAAGAATTTCAATGTATTTGAATTAGCCACACCAAACAAGAATTTGAATTCTTGCAACTCAAATAAATTCAACACAGGTTATATTCTGGGAAATTAAGTGTTCTTTTACACTGTGCACTGGTATTCCTGAAATGAGGAGCCAAAGTCCTCAAAGGGTTTTTTTTTTTTTTTTATCAAATGTAAATTCATGTCCCAGTCACATTTACACTATCAGAAAAAGAAAACAATTCTATTTCATATTTTTACATTAACAATGTGATCAACATTCTAGTTCTTAAAGTCAAGTATGAATCTCATCAAGTCATCAAATCTCTGTAAATATTGGTTACAGACACAAGATTTACTTTGAAATTCACCAAACTGATTACTCACTAAAAACTCCCACAGATCAGGATTTATCGCATGAACCATTCACAGCCAATCATAACCGGTCATATCCAATCATATCGCGATGGAGGCATTGCCTCTTTTCATGTGACTATCCTTCATTCATTCTCAATCAACCCCCACCAAACTCACCACACACTTTAGGGCAGCGGTTCTCAATTCCATTCCTCGCGCCCCCCAGCTCTGCACATTTTGTATGTCTCTCTTTGTTAACACACCTAACACACTGTGTTCCAATTGACATGTTCCCTACACAGTGTTCATTGCTCCCTACTCCCTGAGCAGGGGAAATCTGTTGAAATTTACTTCACTTCGGAACATTCATGCATGGATTTGCGCTGTGCAACGTCTTCACACACTGACAAGTGTGACATCCTATACCTCTGTAAATAAAAACAATTTAAATTCACGTCTGTCACACTTCAATGCACTTTGAATGGAACATATATGTCCGCTTTGAACTGGAATAATGGCAGAATATCCTGTGATGTCCACTTCACAAACATCTGAAGCGATAAGAGAAACATACAAATGTGCAGAGCAGGGGGTCTATTAAAACTCAGTGGGCTCAGGGGATGCAAGAGAGACGCGAACTCCCGCTGTAACTTTACCTGCTGGTGTTGCTGTTGGACAATGTTTCTTTAGAAAAACAAGTTTAAACACTTTTAATGTTATATTTTGTAATATTTGCGTTGTTATATTTTTGTACTACACATTTTTTTCTCATCCAAAATTTTGAAGAGGCACTGCCTCCCTTGCCTTCTTGGAGGAAATGCCCCAGTAATACTCTAATGACCGGTAGCTGACATGTTGACAATTTACTTATAGTTAGTAGAATGTCTAAAATGGACTATCAAAATAAAGTGTTACCCAAATTCAAACTGCATTTGTGCATCCAGTTTGAAATTCAACTCAAATTTAAGAATCCCAATCCATTTCTGAATGGGTCAGAACCTTGTTGTATAGTCTTAAAACTGCATTCGTCTTTTAACTTCTGATTCCACTGTTTGCAAGGAAATTCTCCATGAAAAAAGAGTTTGATAAGTAAAAAAAAAAAAAAAGCATATGGTCTTTACCTTCACCTTACTTGCAGCTAACAGCTTCAGGGTGTCTAACACCTGGTGCCTTGGTCATAAACTATTGTTCACCCATCTCCCACTGGCAGCACAATAGTTTGGTTAGGGCTAAAGACACAGAAGTGTTTGCCCAGTTTATTTCCTCAGGTGATTACAGTTTCACTACTTGGCCTTGAATAGGCACAAAGTTCTGTCTTTAGAGAGATTGGCATTAGCTAATTTGCTTCTTAGTGAGATGTGCTGCCCTCCAAGGCATGCATATAAGAAAGGTCAAAGTTCATGGTAACTTCCCTCTTCAGTTTGTTCCTGAGGAGAAAAAAGCTTAATTAATTCAGCAGGTTATCAGTTCCAACCTTTCTCGGTGACTTGTGCTCACTCATTTACACACACACACACACACACACACCTTTAAAGTTTTTTCTTTTCTCATGATCTAAATTTTTTGTGGAGCTGTGGTGAATATGGTACTGTCCTTGCCCATGGGCCTCAGGCATGTTTTATTTATGAATCTGATTAAGCCCGGTACAGTGTCCGTATGGGATAGAGATCCATAAAAGCGGTGAGGGAGCAGTGCACAGCATAATTCTCTTTCATTATCTGCAGCTGTATAAGAGAGGAGGCTCATCGCATTTAATTGTGAACAAGAGCTCGCACAATGCTCTTTGAAATTCCCCACTCTGCTCGCTAAATCAAACTTTTAGTAACATTCAGCGAAGGGCACAGCGTGGTGGTACTTCAGGGGCTGGCATCCAAAGCTGCCTTGAAGCCTAGACAAATGTTCCCATGCTTTTCAGTGAAGTGCTCATTAATATGCCTGAAGGACTATAGGCCCACCAAATGTACAAGGGAATAATGTTCAGCATTCAAAGTGTGCGACTGATTACGCTTTACCTTTCTTTGTGCTTCATTGTTAAGTGATTCTAAACTCATTGCATATTGGCTCAGATAAAGACGCAAAATGGCTTATAAAGCACTGCTCCCATCACAGAGTGCACAGACTATACAGTAATGTATTCTCAGGGGTGCATACAAGGCACAATGCTCATTTATAGCTATCATCTGGGTCATTCTAGCTCATCTAAAATAAAGCACTGTGGATTACTGTACAAAGTTAATAGTGTATGGCAGCATCATTTCCTCTTTAGTCATAAAAGCATCCCACCCTGTCACTTACACCCATGTGCCTTAGCTTTATTCAGGTCAGTCTGGCAGTCCATCTCCCCTCCTTGCTGAGCTACTGAGTTAGTAGGATGCCATCAGAGGCCCATCAATCCCCAAAACGACAGCTTGAAGGCCCTCCGCAAATAACTGCATGCAGTGGAAGCACTGACAGCCGAGGCGGACGAATATGACAATAATGATTTTATCTACAGCACAGAAAATAAAACTGTCAGCCCTATTAGGATTTAAAGCAGGAGAGAGGGAAGAGAGAGGTAGATATGGAGAAAGAGGTGGAAGAGGAAGAGTGTTTTAGGGCTTGTGAGCTAGAATAGATTTTAGTAAAAGAGCAGGACAGCTGGAGTGGATGAGCGTTAGTCATGAACAAATGGTGAAGTTTATTTGTGGTAAAGACATAAAAAAATTGCCTTAGGTATTTCATATTTTACTAGAAGGCATGCTCATGATAACTTGTCTTTTTTTAAAATATTATATGTACAAACTAAGTTTTTGAGCTTTCTGCAAGTGTTTTTTGCTTTTGAAATGAATCATTATCATTGTAATTTATGCACATTAGTCAATTCAGTTGAAATTAACTAATTTTGTCCATTAATCAATGCTTCTCAATGCCTGATGTTTTAAACTTGGTTTGGATTCAGTGCCAGTGTGTCTTTTAAACAGGCTGTAGACCATTTGGAGACATCTGTGCTTCCATTCTTGGCGCTGATTGTAAAACGTCCTGCATTTTGACATTTGCACTGTTTTCTCCTCCAAGGCATTAAATGAAAGGAAATGTATTTTCAGTTACAAAAATAGTTCTAAATAGAACCTGATCAAGATTATTTTATTTTTACATAAAGAACCACTTTATTTATTTATTTTTACATGAAAGTGCTTCAGTTTTAAAATTAATATTTTTATTTTCTTTATTCATTTATATATATATACACACACTAAAGTTTGGGGTTGGTAAGATTATTTCAGTTTTTTTTTTCTCTTATGCTCACCAAGGCTGTGTTTCTTCAAATGTTATTTAAAAATGTACATTTACATTTACATTTAGTCATTTAGCAGATGCTTTTATCCAAAGTGGCATCCAAATGAGGACAATGGAAGCAATCAAAGTCAACAAAAGAGCAATGATATACAAGTGCTATAACAAGTCTCAGTTAGCTTAGTACACATAGCAAGGGCATTTTAAATGATATAATAAATAAAAAGAAAACAGATAGAATAGAAAAAGAATAGAGCAAGCTAGTGTTAGAGGTCTTTTTTGCTTTTGTTAATTGTATAATAAATGAAAAGAAAACAGATAGAATACAAAAAGATTAGAAAGCTAGTTATTTTTTTTTTATTTTTTTTTATAGCTGTTTTCTATTTGAATATATTTTAAAATGTAAATATTCCTGTGTTGGCAAAGTAAAATTTTCAGCAACCCCCTGAGTCACACGATGCTTCAAAAATCATTAAATATGCTTATTTGATGCTCAAGAAACATTTCTTATTATTATCAGTGTTGAAAACAGATAATATTAACAGTTTCATATTTAGTTAACACTGTTGAAACTCATCATTGTTTTAGGATTCTTTGATGAATGAAAAGATAATACGTGTTCATCAATGCTACACATTAGTTTACAATGTTTACGACAGAGACAGATCTCTTAATCTCCAGTATAAGATATTCAAGATATCTGTAATTGTAATTCTTAAAAGGGGACATAACACAAACAGTTTCCCCCAATCTTATTTTAATATTTAGTTTTATCATATTTATAAAAGAAAGATTTTCTCTCCGGAAAAAGCCAAGCTCCTGGAGGCGTGCCATGGGCGGAGCTAAAGATTGACGAGCACTTGACCTCGACTGCCAACAGACATTTGAGGCAGTTTCACTTACCGTCTGCAGTTCTGAATCATGATGGGGATCTTTTACAGCTGGGACTGCTTCATCTTTCAGTATCAAACGATGTGCAAATCCAGCGTCGAACTGCGACTTGTTTATAAAACCATCGACAACAGACACGCTTGTAAAACTGCGTTGCTGCTTTGGAAAAACAAACTGCATCCACTGTTTACATAACACTTGGTTCTTTAGGAAGATGAACAAAGTTATCTTTCCCTTACAACCAAAAACACACTTCTTTACAGACATTCTTCCCGAGCGAGTCCCATGCAACACTGCCGCCGGATGAAGCACATTGTTGAGCACGATTTCGCTCTTGCTCTGGTCGATGTGTGCCCTTATATGGGCATTTCTCTTCTGGGAGAAATGCCCATATAAGGAGTTCCACCCTTGTCTACGTCATGAAGAGCCACAATCGGAAAAAAAAACTCTCCAAAACTTGAACAAACCCTGAAGTAAGATTTTTAGCACAGAAATACTCTGTCATACGTCCAATTTGTTTTTTTAAATTTTGTCCATGGTTAGCATGAGAATCCAACTCTTTAACAGTGTAAATAACTCTAAATGCATGAAACAGCATTGCACACCCCCCTTTAAAATTTTGTACACATTCTTCTCAGTTCCAATGTTGACATAACCTACTTATTGCATTCTGCTTTGGCAACATAGCCTAACCTGAGTTGTTACGAAAATACCATCACCATACACTTTAATTAGACTGAAACTGATTCTAATGTTGTTTTAATAATAATTTATGCATGCAGGTGAAGTTAGCAGTCACCGTCAAGATATTACTGAGAGGGTGATCAAAAGGCCTGGCATTTTCTCTGAAGCTCTCACCACCTTTTGGAAGGAAGCGAGGCTGAGAAAACAATGTCATCAGCTCATTTGACTGAACTGGGAAGTATTCATATGCAAACACAGGCTAATACAACCTTTCACTCCATCTCCATCACACCCACCCAGATCAAGATTATCTCTCCTAATCACCTTAACCCTTCGTCTCAGACTATTGTCTGCTTGCATCTAATCTTCCCAAATTAAATCAAATCTGTCTGGATCACTGTAATGGAGCCTTGAAATTGTGTGCAAATATTCAAATTAATAATTCAAGTAAATGGTTTGCATTATCCATGAGAAACTGTATGAAATGCTGAGACGTGACATCATTTGCGTCCTGATGGGACCCTTTGTTCTGCATGGGGGGGGAGTTATTCAAATATACTAATATTAGGGTGTTGTTTAATCTGGACAGTCCTTTATCACAATCCACTTGTCATTTCAGTTGACTTTAAATAGTAGTGTTATCCAAACTCCACCTGACTTGCTGTCAAAAGACTGACAATTAAACAAACATTAACATTTGAAACTGTTTCTTGTTATTACTCTGTGTGACCACATACATATTAATGTACAATAGTATAAAGATGAGTACATACAATATAATCTTGTTTATATTGTATTTTTTCATTTCTTTAACAAAAGTCTTTGAAGTGCTACCTGCATGCATGTAAAAGGATACACAGTTTTGTTTTTGATTTGTTTTTACGTTAATATTTGATACTTCCACTTTGCAAATGCAAAAGGATGATAAAGACCTACACACATGAGCATACATAGTTGATACCCCAAGGCCTTGATTTATTATGGTCCCAAAAATAGGGTATGTGCATGTGCAATTTAACTAATTGAACGCATTTTGTGGACATGAAAAACACATGCAAATAGGCTGGCCATTAGACACACCCATATTCAAAGCATGCTTTTGCATATGGTAATGCCATGCAGCTCAATTCAATTTCTATTATTTATTTCTGCAAAATAATTGATCAGAAACAATAACTGATCATTTAACATTTCTAGAACATTTGCCTGAATTCACAGATGAAGTATTATTTACATATTTAAGCACAATACACCAGAGATTTATATAAAAAAGAAATTAGTGTGCATGAGATAAAACCTGGAAGAACCCCTTTGGCCCACACAGACAGCAGATCAATATCTGCTTTTCAGTCCTATTAATTTAAACCTACAGTTATCATTTCTAAAATGCCTTAAAATGTTGATAATAGCTTTGTGAATGTAATTTAATCTATGAAAACATGCCCCAAATTACATATTCATTAAGGGAGATATGTAAAAACAGCAGTGCAACTGCGAACCTCAGTAGACATTAATGAATCACCTAAATTTTTGCACATGCTATCAAGTTTGCATGTGTTTCCATACACTTAAATTTTTATCAGGGCTTCAGGGCCTTTTACCCTGAGATGTCACTAGACAACCTATTTTGTCAAAGTCTGTGTTTAATTTAAAATCTTCCCTTCATAAAGTACGTACGGCCACCTTTCTGAACCACATTTGTATCATTTGCATTGTATTTGAGAATATTATCAGTCAGAAATTACATTATATTTCACAATGTGAAATAATCTGACAAATATGCCAGTTTTCCACAGACTGAATATCCAGAAAGCAAAATGGCTTATGTTTTGTTTCATTGCATTTAAAAAAGGTAAAGGTACATACCTTTCACCCCTGATTAAAAAGAACATTTAAGAGATTTATGAAAAACGTGGCATTGCCAGAAAGTTTTAATACTCTTGCAGCTGGCTGTCACTGTCTGACTGTGCAATCTCATTTGAGTTCATTTCAGCACAATAGCCACATTTTCGGTCTTTTCATGAACTCTTAATCTTTCCGTTTTAATAATGCACTAACCTTAGCCATCACTGCTAACAAAGGAGCACATTACAGAATTTTAATATGAAATGTCTATCTTTATTTCCATGATTTTTTTTTTATATCTATGTTTTCCACTCTCAGTAAGCCTGTCTCTCTGTCCCTCAGAAATCAGGTGAGTTCAAATCTGTCTTTTAGAAATGCTTTTCCATTTTACCGTCCCCTAACAGAAGAATGCAATGTCAAATCATAGAGATGCTCGTTAATTTAAAGAGCATTTATAATACAAAATGTTCATCACATTCCTACTTTCTTCTCAATAACAGCTATAATTGACTATTAAAATTGATAATTATCTAGCCCTCTGTAATAAAAAACAAGAAAAAAAACATAAGCATGAGAAAAAAAATTATTCAGCTTGGATTATAATATCCTTGAACAGCTTGTTGAATTCATGCTGAATCTCTGGTAGCCTACCTGATAATCTATAGCTATTTTTGTTGGTATGGTAAAACTTAAATAAAATGCACTTGAGGCCATTGAGAAGCTCAAAACTTTGACCTTGTAAGGTTGTTTGAGTCATACAAACAAGCAATTGTCTGAATAAGTTCTCATGTATGGTTTTCAACTGTTGAAATAGGATAATGAATTAGGACTTGACATTTACTGCCCCAGTTGAAGCACTTAGGTTTTAGATCCTCCAACAGGTTTTTTTTAAAACCGTGTTTATTGTGTCAACAAATGCTAATCAGAATCTTTCATTTGGCTGCTATTTGTCTTAATTTTGTATTGCTTTCACCGGAGGCATATTTTCCAGTTCACTGTGTTGGTTGCAGTTTTAGTACAGATTTAATTAATTTTAATTATTATTTGAATTATGAGTCAAGGTCACGATCAGCTTGAAGTCAATACTATGGCCCGTTGTCCTTGTGGGATTTAATGAGTTCTGGTTTCTGAACTATGTTTTCATTGATACTGGATTCTCTCTCTTCTCATAGCTAGGCTAAATTTAATTACAAAACCACAAGTCTGATGGAGGCCATCAGAAGCTTTTTTTTTTCAGGAACTGATCCAAGTGCACAGGAATAACTTCTTTTGGTTCACTATCTTTGGTTTGTCAGTCTCTGGTGGTTTTTATGCAAACACTGAGCGTATGGTGCCAGGGGACATCAGAGCTCCATACAAACCAACTGCGTTTGGCAGCTTGTTGAAACCATAAATAAAAAAGACTAAGAAGAAACGCTAGGAAAAACAAGAGGTTTGGACACACCCTGTCCACACGTGAGTGAGAAAAGGACTGACACTGAATGAAAGAGTGACAGGGGAAGAGTGCAAAGACATGAGAGATTGAGCGCGCTCCCCCTTTGGGTTTCTCCAGCACTCCTGGGGAATGGCGGTGGAGAGGGAAAAGAAAAACACATCACATCAATAGCTCTGTCTGTCCGGGAACTTTCTTTAAGGCAGATCTAAGTGGGCCAACTTTTGTCTCCAATTGTCTGTCACAGCAGTGAGGTGTCTAACAGTACCGAGATTCACGCTGGTCCTATAAACGTGAATCAGCAGTTTGTGTACTACAGCACAATGGCACTAATATATGTCTCACGTTTGGTTTTGTTTTTCCCCTGTTTTTGCTTCAAGGCTATTTCTGGCTTTAGAAACAATGAGAAGATAAACATATTCACACATTGCAGATAAATCATATGCACTACTAAACACGGGAATTTCAATGCATACTTCTCAGAGCGGGTAATCTTTCATAAAGACAGCATTTCACAAACTCTCTCTTTCTCTATATAGAGACCACCACTGCAGCTTATGATGAATGACCTTTTTTCATAGTTCTGCACTGATTTTTGGTGAAAATCTCTACAGAATAGATTTAAACATAAGAGTGGAGAGTACTGCACTCTTTTTGGTTTCTGATATGAACATAGATATGAAAAAGATAGATAGATAGATAGATAGATAGATAGATAGATAGATAGATAGATAGATTTAATTTAGCTTTTAATTTAGCCTTTTCTGTCAATATGTAAGTTATATGTTAATCAGCAGGTGCAGCTTAATATTCAGGAAACGGAAAGAGGTTATCTGGAGTGGTTGATATGTTTGTGCAGCATTTGAACAATGAAATCAAATAGCATATCATGTTTTAATTTTTTTTTTTTTTTTTTTTTTTTTTTTTTGCAGGTTTTAAGAATACTGCTGCTATATTCAGAACGCCATGACAGAGCAACCAGAATCTAGTTTTCTAGAGAGCTGTCTAATATGCGGCCCTGCTAATGAGTAACTGCAACAGGCAGTTCAAGAAAAAGAAGACCTGATGCCGAAAGAGGCTTATCTAGAGGTCATCCACATTTCAGTAAGCATTGATCCCCCAGCCACAGGAAGATTTTTGACCTCCCGGTCGCAAGCCAGAAGAGGCAGCAAATGGAATCGGACAGAGGCTTGTCAGAAAAGAGAAAATAAGACACAAGGATTACGGGGAGCCACTGAATAGCTTCGGACAGAGAGTTGGGAATTAAAGGGTAGATAACAATGGAACAGGTTATTGGGTGTTATCAGCATGTGAGTGGCATGTCAATTCACAGGCATTCAAGCAAGATGCCAGCCCTTGTCACTCACATCAAGACCTCAATGCACTCACAGGAGTAGAGTAAAACAATTTCAGTCACACTCCATTCTCTTTCACTTTGTCTCACTTCCGCCCAGGGTTCACCGGGGTCAATCCTCAGATGTAATACCTCTCTCTTTTTTCATCCCTGCCACAGATAGCTGCTGAGCTGCGGTGCACAGAGGTGTGGCGATGTTCTCACATCTCTTTGATAAAGGGCAGCACAGAACATTTAGCACGGTAGAACTACACGCAGCTCCAGATAGCACACTGTTGCCTGAGGAGGAATCAGTCAGAGAGGTTACTGAATGATCCTTAAACCTCGAGTGATGGACGTGATGTTTTTCCAAAGTGCTCATCACCAGACTTGCATTGGATTCTATTTACTAGCATTATTTGTATACAGAAAAAAAAGAATGAAAAATCGCACACATCTTGCCAGTACTATTCAGAGGCAAGAGTAGTCTTTAAGAGTGCTTGAACAGGTTTTTGAGGCAAAAAAGCACACACTGTGAAGCAGGTGCAAACATAAAAAAAAAAAAAAAAAAGTTAAGTTAAAAGTTTAACCTAATAAAACTTTCTCATGTTTGGCAGTTGTCTGAAATGAACATGTATTGTTTTAATGTTAAGTCTATAATTATAGATACTAAAAAAAAATACCTAACTGGCAGTTTGTTTGTCATTTATGCTACTTTGAAGAACCAAATCATTTTCAGGCAAAAAAAAAAAAAAAAAACCTTTTTGTTGCAGCATTTAAAGGGGTCATGAACTGCCTTTGTTTTTTTTTACTTTGTACTCTTCTCTGATATATAAAATGTTATAAAGAGTTTTACATCAAAAAACATCATAATTTAGAAGTAATAGGCTATTTTCAGTCCTGTTTTGACCCTCCTCATCGGAACACTCCGTTTGAATAGGCGTGGCGGATTGTAGACTCTGAACTAAAGGCCCATTGCTATGATTGACTAACAGCTGTGTATGTTTGACGGCCTACATTTAGGTTAAAAATGAATTAAATGCTCAGTACATATCAAACTATATGTAATAATAGACAAAGCAATAGTGATCACGTAATAAAAATAGTAACATGCACTTGAGTGGTGCGACATTACTGTCGGATCGTCGGAACAGCATCGTATTTTAGTTTCAATCTTTCTGAAAATCCTGCGACGAATTGTGCTTTGTTTGTAAACAAATCCTCTGTAAAATGAAGTGAACAAAGGACCAAGTTCTTACTGATCTTCATTGTTTGGTTCCTGCATAGACCTGTGTTTGCCTCTCTCGTTATTTACCTACTACATGTGTGAATCGGTGGGCGGGGCTAAACAGGCAGTGATGGAGAAGCAGGCGTTGATCTGCTCCTGCGGAGGCAGTGTTTAGCCACACTCTTACATCACAAAGTGGCACATTCTACAACCTGTCGTTTTGGCAGATTGGCTTCAGTATAAGTTGTTTTTAGACTAACGAGAAAGTTTTGAGTTCTGAAACTTACAGGATGTTGTTATAGTACAATGACATCTTATTGGTCAAAAGATTGAGGGAATTTTGATTTCTCAGTTCATGACCCCTTTAAATTTACCTATAGTTTGAAACTGTTTACAGTTACAATACTCATTTATTATATTGTATATATTTTTTTTATTATGCATTATGTGTTTATGTATTATTTTTATGTTTATTTTACATAGTTTATTTTATTTTTGTGTCACTGTACAAACACAGCAATGATAAGTTTTATCTTTATGGGCTATATTAAAAGTGCACAGTTGTGCCATGTCATCCGTAGCATTTAATCATAAGGACAATGAAAAGCAGGCAGAAAAGGACAGAGTGTAATCTAACCAGACCCAAACTGCTGTCTTCTCCTTTCATCCACTGTCTTTCAACTGGAGGCCATCCGATCCCCAGCCACAGCAAATTAAGGCAACCACTGGGGTGACCACAGGTCCAAGCATTGTTTCCAAGGAAGAGATGTGGAGTACTTCCATAGCAGGCTAATGAGGAGACAAGGGGGTATGTCTCAGGGAGATGGTTTATTTTATTTTAAGTCATGTTTCTTCTCACAATAGGATAGGAATTGGCCAGTCAGCCTTTTTATTGCAAAAAAAAAGTTTTAGTATTTTTATCTTGTTTTCCGATAAAATATCAGTTTTTATTTTTTTATTTATTTTTATTTATTATTTTTTTGTGAGAAAATTATTTTGTTTTATTTGTATTCTCTTTTTTCTTTTTTTTTTCTTTTCTTTTTTCTATTGTATTAAGATGAGAGTTTACCATCTAGGTGGCCACGTTGTCACTCTCGGTGAGTGACACTTAAAGAGATATACTAGTTATAGTCAGAATTTAAAAAAAAAAAATGGATGAGAAAGGTGAATGGAGCAAAAGGCAAACCTGACCCAACAGCTTGTACAGGGATGAAAAAGAAAGAGGAATATATGCAGAAATCTTTCCAGACACATTTCCTCTAAGCTCCATTGTAAGATAAGCTGTTCTTTTCTCTGAAACGTGCGCAAAGCTACTGTATTTCTAAAAAGAGAGGGGGGAAAATGCATAAAGAATGAGGGGAAAAGAAAAAAGCATGAGATATGTAGTCGTGTCTTCTACATAAAATATGAAGATCAAAAAGCCTAATCATACATTATGCAAAATACATAAAAAAAGAGTATTGTGAAGACTCATATTGCTTTTGGCAGGGACAGAAGAGGATATGGAGTCTCATTGCCAACTGCCAGTGACTAAATATAAATGTTGCAAAGACAGAATTATGAAAAATCATGTTACTGCATGTCATTTTTGACCATTTTGAAGGTTGATGAGCTCCTAATAACATTTTCAAACTCACACGTCTTTCCAAGCTTTTATATATATCTCTTCCTGACTTCCTTTGCAACAGTGCCTCTCTGGTGCCTTTCAACTTTGTCTATACGGTCAGCCGTACATTGCTGGTATAATCTCAAAGGAATGCGACTGTAATGCCATGAGCAATCACATACATTATGGATGCACTGTAAAGCTGTTCCTCCACTGAGCCTGTCAGTTTAGATGACAAATGTGGCAAAATCCATCAAGTGCCAGATTTTCTTTCTCATAGATTGTGCTTGGCTGCCACCAAGTGGTCTGTTAGGTCTCTGCCTGTGTCATTTTGCCTTTTTAAAATCATAAGATGTGCATCTTAAGATGTGTGGTTTTTTTTAATGAGCTATTTGACACGATTAGTCACTTAGCTATCCCCCCTAACCTTCCTCCTTTGTTTTTTCCTGTCTCTTCCATCAACCTGCAAAAACAATAATTCGTCTTTCAAGCCTTGGCCCTCAAAGCTAACATCTCGTTCTTGGGCACCACTCCATCTTTCCTTTGGTAAAACAGCTACATCAGGGTTGGATTCAGGCTACAGCATCAGTTTGTTTTGTGTGTGTGTGTGTGTGTGTGTGTGTGTGTGTGTGTGTGTGTGTGTTGTTTCTCACCGTAATGAATCACGCTAAACTCATAACTGTCAGAGTAGTCAGAGAAACTCATAAAATGGTAATCTGATCTCTAGGAATATGGAGAACTGATGAATATGAGTCACAGGGTGCTGCTTCGGGTCTTATTTTATCTCCTCTACATGCAAATATAGATTTGCTGGGGGGGGTTCATGAAATGTATGTTTGGATACCTGTCAACCTTATTTTAGTAATGAAATTAAACGTGTGAATTGAAACAAAGGTCTTCTACATGAGGTCCACGGCAGTACTATTTGTATGCCAATTATTGTCACAAACAAATGTAAATATATGTTAAACAAAAACGATGTTAAAGTTAAGAAGCTTGATTTCAACTAAATATTTACTTGTCCCTCCCACATTAAAATGCACAGTGAGCATAAGAGTCTTATTTTTAAAATATTTGTAAGAATCTTACCAACCCAAAATTTTTGAACGATAGTGTACGTCTCTGTACATCAATATTCATTATTGTAATGGCTTTTTTATCCTAAAAATCCTGTAAATACAGTAATATTGTACTAATAACATTATTTTAAGCCAGTTTTTAGATCTCTCTATCCACTAAGGAGTCCTTGCCCACAAAAAGAGTCCTGTTTTTAAGTACATTAAATGACTGAAATAATGAATCTTTGATGGTGGATCTATAAACGAGTGTAAAATGAATGGTTTAATTGGTTTTGCTACATAATGTAGATGAGCATCACTGTATGAGTTCAGAACAGAGAGTTTGTATGGTGTATTTAAGATAGACTGTGCATCAAAGCAAGAACACCTTACCCTGGTCATTGTTTGTAGAAATGACAATGTGACTCATGGATCAGATGACTACAGCCCACAGCTGGCCACACTGTCTCTCTTTTAGCTATCAGGTTGACTCGTCTTTCCTGTGCCACTTGTCATGAATTGCTCTGGAGAACAGCTGAGCCTTCAGACACTGGACATATAACAAGAAGCAAAGAAAATTAAGCATTCAAGTGACAGAAACCGGACCACTCAAGCAACAATACCAAAACCAAAAGCAGATGTCATGCTTAGAATACAACTCTATTTCTGTCAGCGCTGGAAGCTGTTGTTGATGTTCGTTTTTTCTTTTTTGGCTCTCAATCAAATCTGAAAACATAATGTGAAAGAGATCTGCAAAGATGGATAAGGGTTTTTTTGTTTGCTTAGGGTTTTTTTTTTTTTTTCTCCCTTGTCTGAATTTTTCCAGCTGGGGACTCTTGAGAGATCTCTCATGAATGCCGAATAGATGGGCGCTCATTGGAAAAGTGGTGTGCTTGTAAACAGATGCAGCACTTATGAGGTCTGGGCCAGGGAAGCGCAAAACGAGAAGTAACATGTCATTATGCAAAAGACGTCTCCTTAGGCTTTGAGCCTCCCCTCTCCTCTGGCTGCCAGCCGCTTAATATCTGCTCTCTTGTGTCTCTAGCTTTCTCTCTCTCCTTCTATCTCTTTCTCTTAGCTCAGTGTATTAAGTTCAGGGATGTTAGCTTCAGCTGTGTCCTCTTAATGTTGTTGGTTGCACTCTATTTTGAGAAGCGGATGACTTTCATCTCACCCACTCTAAAATGCCCTTTGGGCTGAGAGGCGAATGTAAAACGTTTCAAAAGTATATCAATTAAATATATTTTTTTATACATTCACAACTGAAAGACCATATTATGCCTAAATAAAAATGATATGTGCAGCGTATGTTAACCAAAGCAGATGTAAGAAAATGGTAGTCAATAGAACACCTGATGTGGAAATATTTACTGCCCTCTAGTTGCTGCAGAATGTATAGTCATAGAGCAAAGAGCCTGATTCACTGCCAGTAAATAATGCCCCTTGCAGTTTTTCTTTTTATGTGGCATTTGTATTTTTGCATTATAGGCAAAGTACAACAGATATAAAGTCTCCCCTTAAAAAAAAATGACTTTTAATTTTACTGTATATTTGTGAACAAAATATACTTTCCTTTTCAATCAAACTGAAAATCATGTAATTTGGAGAAATGTAACATTACATCACTTGCAATGGATTTTTAGACTGTAGTTGTGTGGTTTACTTGTGGACTATTGTGATGTTTTTATCAGCTGTTGGAATGCTAATTCTGATGGCACCCTTTCACTACAGAGGATCCATTGGTGATGTAATGCAAAATGTCTTGAAATCTGTTCACATGAAGAAACAAACTCATCTACATCAGTAAATCTTCAGCAAACTTTCATTTTTGGGTGAACTATTTCTTTTATGACTAAGACACCCTTTAAATATAGTTCTTTGCTGTGATCCAATTTGATTGCCATGCTTTTTAATATATACAAAATTAAAACCTTATATGTCAGTCTGAGCATGTTTAGTTTTCAGCCTTGACTTGGTGAAACTTTTTAGTTCCTCTGAAAGCTGTTGCATTACATAATGTATTCTGTAAATAAAATATAATTTTATTTCCTTTTAAAATTTAATGCCCACAAATAAGGTAGAAAACAAATGCTACTTTGGAACAGAGGGAAAAGTTTGAACATATTAAAATGCCTGCTATTGTAACAATAATCTCAAAGAGCCAATGTGTTTAGGATTACAGAATTACTTGGCAATGACTCCTCTGTGAGGCTGTAGTAAGAACTAAACAGAGCTTGTGCAAACATTGCAATGCATTATTTATTGATGTGTACATTACAGAACTGCAAGGGCTTTAGTCTTGTGGGAATAGTGTGGCCAAACAAACAAATACTCATACAATAGCTGCATACATCTTCTCTCTTTTTCTGTCTCCGTTTTTTTCTTTGGCCCTCCACAGGGACCAAATGCCCTGTTGTTGGTGGGACAATTCAAGCCACAAAGACTAAAGGAGTTTAAAGGGAGCGCAAATAAAATAAAAAGGTCAGGTTGCAGCAAAAGATCCACACAGCTTAGAAAGGCATCAAGGTTTTACTCCCTCTCAAAGTCACCAGCTCACAAAAACCACACACAGAGGAACTTAAAAGGAACACTCTAAAAGCAAGGAAAATAGGTAATCATCATCATTGACTGAACCCACCTTGGCCACTATCCACGTAGAACCATTGTGAGTGTCATATTGTTCAATAAACAATTAGTTTATATATAGAGTAACTTACATTTTAAAGACAGTATTCACATACTTTTTCTGATTTTGTCCAACCAACAGATAAATTCCAAACAAAGGCACAGAAGAATTAACACACGTCTCTGTCCAACACAAAGCAGTGGTGTTTCATTCCTGAATGAATCTGTGTTTTTGAACGAACTGTTTTAGGGAATGATTCAATGACTCACTCTTGAAGGCAGTGGGTAAATATGGAACAGTATAGTCTACTATCATAGTATTGTTATTTTTGCTATGTAATATGTCAGAAGAATTAAGAGTTGTTATGCATTTACGAAATTAGCCAGTCACTTTGTTTGTTTCTGAATCAAGTGGTTTGGAACGAATTGGTTGAATGAATGATTCAGTCGACGCCTAGTACTGACATGGCAATGTAACCTGCAAAAAGTTTCTTTGAAAAATCCCTACCACTAGATAAAGTAAAATAAATCATAAAAAATAAAAATAAAATAAAATAATAGTAAGATTAAACTAAATAAATTAAAAATATAAAGATAAATAAATAAAAACATCTACTTATTTTCCACATTTATAATATTTTCTAAATATTTTCCACATTTATAATATAATTTTTTCAGAGTATAAATTGGGTCTTGATACATAAAAATGTGTGACTTTTATGTTTTGGAATGGGGTTTCGAGGGGATGAGGATGATATTTGGGGTCTAAAATATTGAAAAGCTTTGTCCTAGACCAACTGTAGTAATATTTTATTTTTAGGTTGACTGGTTTGCTTTATTCTATGATATTTCTAAATAGTATGCAATAGCAATGGCGCTGTCACTTTCAAGAAACCAGTAACCTCAAGTTTGTGTGATGCTCTTTCTGAAAGGCTGATGTCATTCAATTTACAGGCCAAACCTCCCGTCACAGAGCGGAAAGCAGAGGGATTGAATCTCATCTTGTGCTTCATTTTGTTTGTCTTGGAGGATTCTGAATAATGTGTCTCAACCCGTCCGCCTTACTGTGTCACCGGGCCAAAATCCCACAGCTGCCACTCCTCATCGTCTCCTCTCGTTCTCATCAAATGGAACTTGTCTCAGAATCCAGAACCAGACATCACTGGCTTTCATTTATAATTGGTTTTAAGCAGTTGGTCAAATGAAGTGAGAGGTTACATTTCAACAGGCAGACTGGATGTCTTGTGAGATGGGGAAAAGGGTCTTGTCTCAGCACGCAGATTGATGCCACATTTACATGATGTTCATTGGCAGATGCAGTAATGGAGTAATCAATTATCGCTGACTTGAGCTGTGGATTGAAATGTTCACACAGGCACAAGAAATCTGCTCCTGTTTCTTAAGGTGATTTTTTTAGCAGTGTTCCAATCATGTTTCTCTATATGTAAATACAGTTGGTGTGAGACTTAATTTGTTTCCAAACCGGAGCATCTCATCATACTTAAAAAAAAAAGGCAAGTGGAGGCAAGTAGTTATATGAAGTACTTTAAAAAATAAATATAAAATAAAACTTAAAAAAAGTCTGTGTGTATATATATATATATATATATATATATATATATATATATATATATATATATATATGTATATCTTTTTTTTTTTTTTTTTTTTTTTGCATTCAGGAACTCAACTACCATCTTCATTACTGAACCAAATTCTGCTGTTTCCATAAAATGTATGGATGTATTGATACTTTTCTTTGACAAATCTACATTTAAGAATGGTACGTGACATATATGGATTTCTGAGAAAGCCTTCTAAATGTGTAATATCAAAGATTTAAAAAAAAAAAATGTCAGACTGTTATTTTCTCCCAGGTTAATTTATTTTCCTGTACTCATTCCAGTGCAAAAAAAAAAAAAAAAAGACAAGAAGAACAAACAACTAAGTATGCCGGAGGATGATTGATGAAAATCTGGCAAAATCCTGTTTATTCTTTGATAGCACTAATCTTTAAAGGTGTTACTACATTTGCTTATATTGCCAGTGTTATTATTGATGTTATAAGGTGACCTCTCCTCAGGCTGTGTTCAGTTTTCTGAGTTTTCTTTATCCACATTTGTAGCAGGCAGTTTTATCAGAGGCCCAGATAGGCGCTTCATGTCTGAGATAAGTTGCTCAAGCCCTGAGCCAATTTATAAAAAAAAATTCCAGTTACAGCCCTCTATGGTTTTACACCAGATTTCACTCAGTTTTCATCATACTCCAGATTTTAAGGGATCGTTATTGTCAAAAGGATTGAAATGATTTGATTGGAGGATTAGAGGACGGTGTTAGTCAGCTGCTTGAACTGAATAATTTATGTGCACAATGTAATCATTTTTGAATGTGACTGGTACCACAAACATGCCATTTAATCAAGTCATAATCTAGTAAGATTTGCATGTTTGACATCCCATGTGTTAGAAAACTGTATGTATCAGATATTGAAATTAGACTTTTCTGGTATCTGTATATATACATAACTATGTGCTTATAGCTAGTTTTTGGTGGTCGTCTCAAGCATCTGACTGATGTCTTCTCGAACTCGGTTCACTTGAAGCACCACTGCACTATATATCAAAGAATATATAAGCACCTTGACAACCAGAACACAACTTTACTGATGGTATGTATGTATACTGGTGCAGAGGAGTAACTGAAAATAAGCAAACCGGATCTGAAAAGTTTTATTTCTGCTCTCTTTGAGATTTTTGTTTCTTTGCATTTAGATGAATTTGACATTTTGATTAGGAATCTTTTTTTTTATGAAAGGCTATACAGTCACTTGTTTATTTTGAAGCTGTGCCATCGACAGACTACCTGGAATTGTAAATATTTAAACCTATGATGTCTGGACTCTACACCCCTGAACACCACATATACTAAAATAAGCATTGAAAAACAGACTTCAGATGCCCAACGATGTGTGAATCTCAGTTCAGGGTTTTTTTTTTTTATTAATTCTCTATTTTGAACACTGGTATTTCTTCCTTTTAAGTTGTTTATATCAAAAGAGGTGGCCTATCAATAATGTTCAAAACACTGAGTGAATGGATTTATGAACATTAACTTAGATCAATAAATGCCGTACATATAAATACTAGATTATTATATTGTACATCTTTTTGTAAAGCTTGCAATGTGCTTGGCCATGAAGCATACACAACATAAAATCCATTATACACCCACTGTGAAATACTGCAAAAATCAAAGTGACGTTTTTATTGATTTCTCTAGTTTGAGTACTTGTTAAACATTAACTGTTAATCCGGTTACATGTTTAGGTCTTGTGGGGTTTATGATAAAAAACAAACAGCAGCATTACTAACAGCAGTAAAGTCCCAACTGCAGCTGGTTAGTAATATTACAGCAGAGTTTTTAGAGCCTGATTCATGTGCTAGTTTTTTCACGATTTGTAAGTTACCTGCTTTTGATTCTCTTACAGCTTATAGATAAAAGAAGACAGCTGGTGGAACAAAATATTGCTTTGTCAAGATGAGCAAGGTATGTAGTCAAAATGATTTTCTACATTAATCTCCCAAAAAACATCGCTTTTTTATATTTTATGTTTTGCTGAACAGGTCATGGGGATTCATCACATCATGATTCTGCTACTGGTCCTGTGTGCCTCACTGTCCACTTATGGTCAAACAGAAGAAGTAAAGCAGCGCTATAAGAAATTCATCAGGCAGCATGTGTTTGGAGCCATGAATGTGCAGAGATGTGACAGTGAGATCCGTACGAGACGCATCACGGGATCCCAAAATGACAACAGCTGCAAAGAAGTTAACACCTTCATACTAGCAAATAACAACCAAGTTAAAGCAGTTTGTACCGGAGGAGGTACTCGACTCCCTGAAAACAGAGACTTGTATATGAGTAACAAGCCATTTCCTGTAGTTACATGTACATTAATCAGTGGAGAGAGACACCCCAAATGTGAATACAGAGGACACAGGTCCACTCGAAAGATTGTTGTGGGGTGTGCAGACGATTGGCCAACGCATTATGAAGAAGGCGTCATTGTATAGATGTCAAGTTGAACATATGCCTCTTATAGCTTCCTATTAATTTATGGTCACTTTATTAATTGTTCATTTTTAACTATGTTATTAATTTTTCCTGTTAATTCATTTTTAATTAACCATGTCAATAAATAGCTAAATAAACTCACAATCAGATAATTTATAGATATTAATGTTGCAATAGTTTATTCATTGAGCCGTAATGTATATGAAGGCTAAAGAATTAGTTGTTTTGTTTAAAAAAACAAACATATTTTTGACATAATTTGTTGAATTTGTTTAACTTGTTATAGTAAAACACAACTTTTAACTAATTTTAAATTCTGAGAAGCATATGCAGTAATAAAAATGGTTTGTTGTTTTGTCTTCTTTTGTCAAACAGCACAAATCGTCATTTTATGAATAAAATATAATAAAATAAAATGTTTTCTTTGAATTTAACAGTTTATTCTTTAAGTGAAGTAACATTTTGTTACATTAACAATACTTTAAGTTATCTAGCCTTTAATCTTTCCTAACTCACCTTTCATCTCGTTTGTTTAAGATGATTGCACAATGTGCACATACAATAATCACACATATCGTCACTGAACTAGTAGGTTTAGGTCTGTATTGTACAGTGACTGTCTGTAGACACTCGATATCAATAAGGAAATCTCCCGTTTATAAACTTAGTGTTTCCCGCTTCTTTACAATCAAGAAACAAATATTACATCGCCTAAATAACTTATTTTTGAATATATTCCCTGTCGTGAGCAATACATTAAATCAAGTCCATTCGCCTGTTATTCGCGTCTTTTATTTTGTAAGAGAAAAATAAATCTGAACTTCCTGTTTGTATTTGGAAGGCCAACGCTGGCTTCACGTCGCTACTGAACGCGGATCCAGACAGACAGCTGCCGCTGCTCACCTTCAAACTAACCAAAATTCGCACTTGTGAGCTCGACTGAAAACCAGAGGACATGAATGGACAGATTTCTGCTGAACGTGTCTTCTTAAAGGTCTTGTTACAGCACTGTTATGTCTATATCTTTATAAAACAGTGGTGAGGTTGCTAACAGCTGATTGCTAGCTAGAGCTAGTGATCACAACAGCTTGAAACAGCATCATCATCTCCTCACATGCTGCTGATCACTGAACGGCTCAGCTCTTTTTCATCTGAGCTATGATGCCTCTCAGCTACCACTGTTAATATCATAACATAGATCATTCTAGCCGCCTGTGAGTGTTACAGGCACAGCCAGTTTGGTTTAGATGGATGTCCATTGTCATTGGGGGCTTTTTCAGTTTTACGTTACCTCACTGAGCTGTTGTTTAGTTTTGTGTTTTTTGACAGATGAGAAAATGGTCATTTTGTATTATGATAGTTAAGATGGATTTACTTGAAATGTGAAAGTGACCCCCCTATTTCTTTGTCTTCTAGATGTTGAATTGATGTATTTATTCATTACGAAGGAGTGAGTGATGATTGTGTGTTGACGAGGATCAGGACAGAGGGAGTGAGTTTATTGCCATCCCTGGGTGGGTATCTCACTGCCCTAGACATGATGGGCCAACGGCGAAAGGTCACCAGGACTCATAGTTTGGGCGGAGGAACATTTAGCTCTCTTGGACATGAGGATCCTAAAGACTATATCAACGAGCTCTCACATGAGGTGCTCTGCCACATATTCCGGTCAGTACAACATCCCACCACTAGTTAGTACAGTAATTAGCAAATGTATTACCAGTGTGCTATACTTGTCGATCTATTGTCCTAAACATTTGTCTGAATTGGGTTCCTGCGATTCTGTTCTCAGTTCCAGAGATTTTTGACAGAGCTGTCATAGACTTATTGACTTGAATTATGATGCACAACTCCATCTCCCCACAGATACTTACCCATGCAGGACATCATGTGTATGGAGTGTCTGTCACGGAAACTGCGGGAGGCGGTGACTCTGTACTTGCGGGTGGTGAAGGTTGTGGACCTTTGTGCCAGCCGGTGGTGGGAGTACATGCCCTCAGGTTGATGACACTCTTTATGCTCAAATTTCAGTACTGAGATCTGTTTATAACTAAACCTGGAATAATTGTGTGGTTAATAGGTGTGAATGCACAGAATCTGCACCCACTCAACAGATTCCACATCACTCTGTCCTGGAGACTTGTGTATTAAATGTTTTTATGACTTATTACCTAGTACTCTCAGCTATATTAAATTCTTCTTACCATACTTAATCTAGTGGTTGAAAGTGGTTTATGCTGATATACAGAATGCAAGATGTCAGATACAGATTTATTTCTGTGCACCAATTTTCAGCACCATTACTTTTAGTGTCAAGACTAGAAATCATTCTTGTATGCTAATCAAGAAACATTTCTTATTATTATCAGTGTTGAAAACAGTTGTGCTGCTTAATATTTTTGTGGAAACTGTGTTTTTTCAGGATTCTTTCATGAATAGACAGTTCAAAAGAACAGCATTTACTTGAAACAGAGTTTCTTTTGTAACATTATAAATGTCTTTACTGTCACTTTTGATTGATTTAATGCATGGTTGGAGTAAAATTATTAATTTTATTAAAGGGGTCATATGATGCGATTTCAATTTTTCCTTTCTCTTTGGAGTGTTACAAGCTCTTGGTGCATAAAGAAAAGTTTCTGTAAAGTTGCAAAGACTAAAGTCTCAAATCCAAAGAGATATTCTTTATAAAAGTCTTTATAAAAGACTTGTCCACGCCCCCCTAAAATGGCTTGTTACAGAAAGGCAGTGCATAGAGGAGAAACAATAATGTACATTATGTGGAAAATAATGTGTTTTTTTTAACCTTAAACCGCATAAACACATTTCATTACACCAAATACACAAAATGATGTTCTTTTTAGCAACATCATATGACCCCTTTAAAAAAAAAAACTCACCCCAAGATTTTTAGTAAGTGTATATTACCTGTATAATATGAATTTAGTGATGACAAATAAGATTAACTAAAATATCCTTTTTTTTATTGAAACCAGAAAGTGTTTATTACCCAGAGCTTTTGATAGATATTTGCCAGAGCCAGTGATCTCTGGTTAGCCGATTAATAGGCATGGCATATATATTGATCTACTCCTATGTAAACCTTTCTTGAAACATTTTTAAACAGTATTCCAAACCAATGAATCCAAGATTACCAGTCCTAAAGCTTTACAACACTTTAAACACTCTGTGACTCTGTCCAATTTTTTTTTTTTTTCTTCTTAATTCAGTGGTGTGAATTGATGTGTGTAACTCAGGTTTCACAGACTCCAGTTTCCTCATGCTAATGAAGAAGATGCCTGATTTGGAGCAGCTGTATGGTCTTCATCCACGTTATCTAGAGAGAAGGAGGGTCAGAGGTTATGAGGCCTTCAGCATTCCTGGTGTTTTAGAGGCTCTACAGGCCTGTCCCAACCTTATAGTGAGTCTATGAAATGAGATAGTTGTTGTTTTAGTTTATAAAAATGTTTGTCAATCTGTTTTCAACTACGGTTTAAAATGAGGATAATATTTGCACTTACAGGGTGTGGAGACATCGCATTTGGAGCTGGTGGAGGCGATATGGAACTACATGCCTCAGGTTCACATTCTAGGGAAGTTCAGGAACCGAAATGGAGCGTTTCCTATTCCCTCGGAGAACAAACTCACTATTCCAGCTGCAGCTAAAATCCAGACCCTCCATCTTGTTGGTAAGTTTCAGATTGCTTCCACAGTGCAAACCGTTTTCATCATCTTGTTCGTCTTGTCACAAACCTTTCTTTCTTATAGGTGTCAATGTGCCGGAGATCCCCTGTCTGTCCATGCTCAGGCATCTGTACTTGAAATGGGTGCGCCTCACTAAGCCTCAGCCCTTCAAAGACTTTCTCTGTGTGAATTTGCGTACGTTTGTCATGAGGAACTGCGCCGGTCCCACTAATTCTCTGAAGTATGTGCCTCTTGTCACCGGTCTGGCCTCTGCCCGCAACCTAGAGCAGCTGGAGCTGGTGAGGGTGCCCTTCTTGGGTGGACTGATTCAGCATGTTGTGGAGGATAGCTGGAGGTCAGGTAAGATGAACATTTTGTCAGCTCTTTATAAATATGAATCATATTAAAACTGCTGAACAGTATATTATAGTATTGTTAAGCAAAACTTTTTTTGTTTTGTTTTTTTGGCCTGTGCAAGTTGTTCTTGCAATACCTTTTTCTCATTGACTATGCGAATGCAATACCAATATTGCTTTGTTTACGTATTTTGATCAAGAAAAAAAGTATGCAGTGGTGCACGGCTTAAAGAAAGTTCCAGGTCAGTGGCACATTGGCTAAAGTACATCTTTTGTAGGAGGGTTCCGTAATTTGCACACAATTGTATTTGGTGCCTGTAAAAATGCACTTGAAGTGGATCTGGGCTACCTCATCATTACTGCTGCTCGCAGGTAAATCTGGATTTAAACATTCAAAGAACATGCTAAACTTATATTGATTCCTTTATTGAATTAGAGATGTTGACAGAATCAACTCTGGTTCTCCAGGTTGCATGAAGTTCGAATCCAGCCTTCCTTAACCAAAGATGGGGTGTTCTCCGCACTGAAGATGGCTGAACTGGAGTTCCCCCAGTTTGAGACTTTGCACCTTGGATATGTTGATGAATTTCTGTTGCAGTGTAAGTCGTTGTTATAAAATGTCTGTCATTAATTACTCACCCTCATCTTATTCCAAACCTTTTGTTCATCTTCAAAACATATTTTTTAAAGAAACCTGAGAGATTTCTGTTCCTCCATTGAAAGTCCATTCCATCAAAACCTTCAAGTATCAGAAAGTTCATGAAGACATCATAAAATTACATGTCAAGCAAGCACATTTGAGCATGCTTTTACCATATTTAATCTGCTTTATGTATGTGTGCTGGTCAATGTTTATGTCTCTTCAGAAGACTTAGTTAAAACTGAACTTTTTTAAAGTGTCAATGTTTTGGTTAATCAGGCTTTCAATAGAGGAACAGATACCTTGTATATATTAATTTGTGTTTCAAAGATGAACGACAGTCTTAAGGGTTTGGAACAACATTAAGGTGAGTAAATGAGTAGAATTTAGATGTTTGGTTGAACTAACCCTTCATTTACCTGCAATAAAACATATTTCACACAGGTAACATGAGCCATGCTGAGTTAGTCAAATACGGTCTCGCCGATGTGATCGAGAATCCAGGAATCATCACAGACATTGGAATGAAGGCTGTTAATGAGGTGTTTACCTCCATCAAGTATCTGGTCATTTATAACTGTCCACATCTTCACAATCCACACAACTGGATCACAGGTAATGTTTATGTATTTCCTTACTTCATGATGGGGTACTCTGATTTTTTTATTTTTTTTAATGTACTATTTCTGTCAGCGTTATCTGGAACATCTTCAAAAGTTGACAGTTTTTTAATGCATATTTTAGTACCAGTTTTTAAATCTGACTAATTAGCTGCTCTTTGTCAAAGACCACTCCCGCTGGACTCGATTGGTGGACCTCACTCTGGTGCGCTGTCATGCCATCAAGCTGGAGTCGTTCAGTCAGTTCATCGAGATGCTTCCCAGCCTGGAATTCATCTCTCTGGACCAGATGTTTCGTGAACCTCCCAAGGTGAGCTGTCGACCCATAAAAACAGAGTTGACGGAGTGATTGACACTAGACACTATCACTTAGATATCTTTACCATCTGTAGTAAACAGACAGTTCAGGGCCTTTACTCTGATATAAACCTCACCACAATATGTACAGTAATCACAATATGTGTACTTTTGAACAGTAAAGAAGTTACAATATAAATGAAAAAAAAAATAGAATATGGAGTATAGGAGATGAAATGTTGTGAAGCATGTTAACGTTATTTGTTTACCTCAGGGCTGTGCCCGTGTCGGACTCAGTGCAGGCACAGGTATCGGAGTTTCATCTGCCCTGGTCAGCAATCAGAATTCCAACAATGATAATGACAACAATAACAACAACAACCACCAGAACAATAACGATGCAAACATTCCACCAAATAACAACAACGAACAGGCTGAAAACGTGCCTCATCAGCACCACCATAGACCAGAGGGTACGTATATACATTACTATTCAGTTTGGGGTCAGAAAGTTAAGGCTGGCTGCTGAAAATTCAGCTTAGCCATCACAGGAATTAAATGATATTATAAAATACACTGCCTGTCCAAAAAAAGTCACACACACTAATATTTCGTTGGACTGCCTTTAGCTTTGATTATGGCATGCATTCACTGTAACATCATTTCGATAAGCTTCTGCAATGTCACAATATTTATTCCCGTCCAGAGTTGCATAAATTTTTCGCCAGGATCTTGTATTGATGATGGGAGAGTCAGACTGCTGCGCAAAGTCTTCTCCAGCACATCCCAAAGATTCTCATTGGGGTAAAGGTCTGACTCTGGACTCTGTGGTGGCCAATCCATGTGTGAAAATGATGTTGCGTGCTCACTGAACCACTCTTTCACAATTTGAGCCCGATGAATCCTGGCATTGTCATCTTGGAATATGCCGTGCCATCAGGGAAGAAAAAATTACTTGATGAAATAACCTGGTCATTCAGTATATTCAGGTAGTCAGCTGACCTCATTCTTTGGGCACATAACATAATCACCCATGCATTAATTATCCAATGGGAGGATCTTAAATATTTGCTTAGTTAAATCCAGGTGGTGACTTTTTTTTTGGACGGGCAGTGGATATTCAAATAGATGCAAATCAATGCAGCCTTGGTGCACACAAAAGACTACTTTAAAAAACATTTACCAAAATCTTATCGACCACATACTTTTGAACGGTTGTGCACATCTAGTGTTTAACAGTTGTTCGGTTGCTGAAAGCTTTGTGTTGACTTTTCTTCTTGACTTTAATCAGAGATTCCTGATGTTGAGGGCATGGTGGCAGACAACATGGAGCCTGAGCCAGTTCTTGTGGCCTCCAACCCAGAGGAAGAGACCCAAGGTTCCAGCCAGACTACTAATCCTTCACTTGAACAGGATGAAGAACAAGCAGGTCTGAAGAAAGCTAGCAAATAATGCAAACAGATTGAATACACCTGATGAGTAGCCATTACCAATATTTCTCTTTTTGTGTGATTTAATTCAGGACCTAGTGGAGTTCAAACCGCAGTGAAGAAGCAGTCGGTGGTGGTTTCAGACTCGGACAGTGAGGATGAGTATAGTCCAATCAGGACACCGGCTGCTGGCCGCTCTCAAGGCCAGTATCCTGAGACAGAAGCCCAGGGGAAGAGCAGTACAGCTGTTACTCCACATGGTAGTTCACATTTTAAATCTTCTGCATCAGTTCATAGTACATAAATACGTTCAGGCACTTAAGGCCTGGTCCACATTCCATCACCTTTGTCATTATAAATGTTTATCACTTTGGTGTCTTTAACATCCTATTTGATCAATTAATTGTGTCCTATTGCTAAATAAAAGTATTAATTTCTTGAACTTAATCTGTGTGAACATAAGTGCAATAAATTATGTCATATTTTTAATCAATATACACTACTGTTCAGACTTTATTATTTAAATCATATGTTTCATTCGTACTAAAGTGTCCAAGATTATTCACACATTTTTGGGGCCATATAAATTCTGAAATATTTTCCACATGACTGCACTGGAAGAGAGCAAACCTGATGGCTGGTACGGTTTGATGCCGATATGATTGTTGTGCTGTATTTTGGCAGGTAAAGGGAAAACTCCACTGCGTAGACGACCTCAGGAGCTCAGCTGTGAGAAAGGTTGCCAGGTGACCAGCGAGCAGATAAAGGCTGACATGAAGGCAGCCACTGAGACGGCTGAGCGTGGGGCCAGAGACAGAAACAGTGGGCCTGGGTCTGCTTCAGGCTACGCTGCTGGCAGTTGTGTTTGCTCCATCCGCTGGAGGGAGGACTCAGCCAATCAGGATGACCAGGGTGGGACGGGTAGAGGGGAGGACGACATGGTGAGGACTCGCTGCACGTGCAGCAGGTCTCATCCCGGCTCTGAAAATAGAACTCGTGGTGGCCACAGCCTGCCAGTGGGAGGAGACAACCATAGATCAGAATGTCACAACTCAGAGCAGAGAGCAGGAGGAGAGGAGATGGAGGATAGGCACTTTGACGCTCCACCCAGGACTCAGGGCTCATCTGAGGGGCAAAGTGAGAGGACTGCAGGCCACCAGCAAGCATCATCACACAGAAGCCCTACAGATGAGTTACCCAGGAGACCGGTCACTCGTGCCCGAAGCAGACTTTCCTCTGTGCCCCTGGTGTGTGAGTCAGGTAAGACGAGAGCAGAGGTTCCTCACAGTGGGATGTCAGAGAATCAATTTAGCAATGGAAAAAAGGGACAGTTGGGCAAAGGCTGATCCTCGTGGTGTGGCATTTGTGCATAGCATAAAAGCAGATGGAGGAATGCTGCGCATCTTGATTACGTCACTGCTAGTCTATATTGGCAATTATAGTGCATTATATTTCCTTGTGTTCATGACATTTGGATAAAGTGCCACCCCCATTTTTGACTCCTAGAGAACCTACAGTGCTGAGAAGAATAACACATGTAGGAAATTAGACTTTTTCTGATGAATGCATGCATGCATAAAACCACTGATGTTGTAGACTGTCTCATAAGTGTAGATGCAATCTCTAAACCTTTTTCAGGCCCTAATTAGAAAGACACATTGTTAAGTGTTGTATTTTGAGTGTGAAGTATAAGGTGACTATTTTGTCTTGACTTGCTATATTGAATATTACAAATTACATACTTTATAATGCTTACATTGCATACTGCAGTTCAAAAGTATGGAGATGGTAAGATTTTTTTTAATGCTTTTGAAAGTCTCTTATGCTCACCAAGGCTACAAAAATACATTAAAAACAGTAATATAGTGAAAAATTATTACAGTTTAAAATAACTGTTTTCAAATTTAATGTATACATATTTTATAAATAGTATGTTTTCCTGTGATGTCAAAGCTGAATTTTTAACAGCTATTACTCTAGTCTTTGGTGTCACATGACATCCTTCAGACTCTAATATGTTTATTTGGTGATCAAGAA
Source organism: allo-octoploid hybrid of Carassius auratus x Cyprinus carpio (assembly GCA_024542945.1). Taxonomy (NCBI): domain Eukaryota; kingdom Metazoa; phylum Chordata; class Actinopteri; order Cypriniformes; species allo-octoploid hybrid of Carassius auratus x Cyprinus carpio. The sequence continues at coordinate 8,811,472 of CM045040.1, forward strand.
ACATTTCTTATTATTATTAGTGTGGAAAATTGTGCTGTTTAATATCTCTTAGTAGGATTCTTTAATGAATAAAAAGTAAAAAACAAAAAAAATAATAAAATAAATACAGTTATTTATTTATTTTTTACTTTTGAATTGGAGTGTATTTATGAACGCATATACTTTTGAAATGAAATTTAAATTATAATTAATAGAATTTTTATTTTGGGGTGAAATGTTCTTTTATTATTTATTTAACTGCATGATGCGAGATTCAAGTTTCAAAAGGGACTCAAAACCACATAAAAGTGGTTCATCAGACTCTTGTGCTAAAACAGACTGAAATCTGTGTTGATGAGCACTGAGAATCTCGACATCCCTCATAGCTCTTGTTTGTGTTTTTGTGGGTGAAGTAGCTATCTTCAATTTATGAATGAGTAATTTTTTTGAAAGCAATAATCTATATTGCTTTGTTGCCCATTGTATGTTATTTTTTTTTCCTATGACAGTCAGATAGTTAAATGAGATTTAACATAAAGAAAAATTTGACCAACAGTAAGACTTCCATTTGATTTCTCATCACCTCTTGGTGTATCCAGAACTACCCAAAGCGAAGCCTCGGGTTGTGGTTAAGAGGAAACGTATGGCAGACAAGTCCACCAGCACCAGTGACCCTGTGACTGAAGACGACCATGTGCAGGTGTCTTGTTCTTGTTCATGGTCTTGTTTCACTCAACTAAATGTTTTTTTAATGCACTTTCTTACAGATCACAAATATTTTTCACATCATACAGGTGCTCAGCCTTAAATCTAAAAACCTGGTGGGAATCACACTTACAAACTGTGGCATCACAGACCTAGTCCTTAAGGAGTGCCCCAAAATGATGTTTGTCCATGGTGAGTTCATAGCAGAACACACTGACATAAGAGTCAAACCGTATCACATCCTAATGTGTAATTTGATCTTTTTTCCCCCAAGCAACACGCTGTAGGGTGCTGAAACACTTGGTGGTTGAAAGTGCCCCCATAGTAAACCGCTTTGATTACGCACAATGTAAGAAGTTGGAAATGGAGCAGGTGCTTGACCAGATCTTACGGATGCCGCCGGAGAGAAACCGTATCATCTACATGAGGCCTATGCAGCAGGTCAGCTGAGGTTGCCTTGGCAGCTACAATCAATGGGTTTCGGAATATTGTGTTGTGTTGTGTATACAGTATAACTATTGATTGCGTAAGTGCCACATTCAATAAAGTATAGAAATGTGTTTATAAATGTAACTTTTCTAACCCATGATTAAGACAAGGCTCAACAGCAAGGGTGGCCCAGGGCCAGTGTAAGAAAGTTTGCTGACAGTTTTCTGCATTTTAACAGCGTTTTATTTTAAATATTCATGTGTATACATTTTTATGCTTTGCAAACTTAAACATTTAGATTATTGTGATATACTGGACATTGTTATTGTAGTAAATATACAGTACTACTATGCAGCCTTGACTAGCCTAAGAGACTTCTTTAAAAAACATTTAAAAATCTTACTGATCCCAAACTTTTGAATGCAATTTATACATTTATTGATCATACACATTTTTATGCTTTGCAAATGTAAACATTTTGATTATTATGATTTATTGGACATTGTTTTAATAAATATGGAATCAAAGTAGCATTATATATCAATGGTGGCAAGGATAAGGTTTTACAAAAAGGAAACTGCAAGAATAGTTTGTAATGCAATCATCAAATCATCAGTTGAAATGTTTCACATCATATGCAATGATATGCATGTTTTCCAGCAAACATGTGATTGGATTTATATATGCTTAATATATAGAGTTACATTACAGCTTTGATTTTGAGCCTTGTAAAGGGTATTTGAGGTATTTATAGCACAATATATTACAGTTATGTTCTTTTCAACATCCAGATTGATTCTCTGGCTCTGGAAAAAAAGCTCTTCAGTGGACCGTATCCATACCATATTGCTATTATCCATGAGTTCAGCAACCCACCCAATGTCAGGAACAAAGTGCGCGTACGTAGCTGGATGGACACCATTGCCAACATTAGCCAGTAAGTGGACTACATTACCCATAATACAGTACTGTTAAAACTAAGACTTCTCTATCACTGTTCAGGAATAAAAATATTTCCGTTTTACCGTTTCTGTTTTATTCTGATATATACCAAGAATATATAAATATATATATATTTTTTTTTAGTATTTATCCTCTTTATAATGGTATATTTACAAAAAAAAATTGTGGCCTGTTACATTACACTTGCACAAAAATGATGCCAGCTTTCTAAATGGCTCATCTGCTTCCTGCTTTGTTCACCAGATGGCACTGTTTTCTTATCATGGTAAACCCAAAGACTCACAAGCTGTGTTTTTATCCTTTCACAAGAGAACTCATCAAGTATGAATTCTTTCCGGAGGCCACACGGACGGAAGAGGATGTAAAGAAGTATCCCAGCTATCCCTGGGGCAGAGACATCTACACTTTAGAGGGTGAGAGGAAACAGATCAGGGTCCTTTGAGACGAGCTCCAAGTTCCCCTCACTTCCTCTGGAAACAAAAATTATAGTATGTGTGAAAGAGAAGAGAGAGAAATTTACAGCATTTACATTTCCCAAATCCCTAACACAAAGTTAAAACATCTTGAATGATGAGAAAAGTTGCAGACTCCCATAATGTCAGATCTGCCTATAAATGTTTACAAGATCCCTTTCAGCTTTAAAGGAATAATAAAGTAATGGCATTCGATCTTTCCCACACTCCCTTTACTTTAGGAGTCATAGATGGGGCGCCGTATTCGATGATCACAGATTTCCCGTGGCTTCGCTCGTTACGCACAGCAGAGCCCAACAGTTTTGCCCGATATGACTTTGAGGATGATGAAAGTAGTAAGTAACACACTGTCCATCATGAAAGAATAAAGTACAGGTGTTAATATTCATCACAATACAATGAAATTCAAAAACAAATGCATCTTAACTATAGCACAATTATTTAGCCATGATATTTTATACATAACCATTTATTTTCCAATATTATTTTTCCAACTTTTGATTATACAATTATATGAATTATATAATATATCATTTTTGAGCTTGGTTAGTTTAATGTTTTTGAAAGAAGCCTCTTTTGTTCACCAAGGCTGCATTGAGTTCAAAAAACTCTCTGAAATCTTCTTCTCTGTCAGCCACTATCTATGCACCACGTCGTAAGGGACAGCTCTCGGCCGACATCTGCATGGAGACCATCGGTGAGGAGATCTCGGAGCGACGGCAGACACGTAGGGGTGTTTTCCAGCGTGTGGTGGTTGTCTTCATCCACTACTGCGACGTTCGGGGGGAACCGGTGGATGACGACTACATCTAGAACAATCGTTGCTCAGCCGGAGGGCCTGGAGATGCTAGAGAGTAGTGTGGAGAGCTCTTCAACTCTCTGCCAGGCTCTGACCACCTCTGTGTGAGAACAGAGAGGCATCTTAAACGCAGCTTCAGTGTGGAATACTAAGTCCTTTCCAGTTGCCTTTATCTCTGAGATGACTTGAAACAGAGAATGATCGCTTTCAATGAGCCGTTGTCTTTTTTGGGAGTTCATTCTAGACTAATGAACTAGAGAGTATTGGTGTCACCAGGCTGCTTTGATTGTGTTCATTACATGAAGGATAGATGGCAGCCCTTCCTTTAAGTCGCAGCACACTTACAGTAAAGAGGTTGATGGTGTCACCAGTTGTTTTGTTGCGCATATGGGAAAAGACTTGGAGAGCCTTGACTGGTGGCATATGAAAAAACTTGTTTGATTTTTGGTGGAGAGAGAAATATAATTCTTGGTAGGTAGTAGATTTTTGTTGTTTTGCACCTCATACCTTTTGAGAGACCTTTGTTTTAATAATTTCATATTTTAGTTTTTGTTTTTCTCTCACCTTTTCCCCAGACGTTGACTTATGTGTTTTTCACTATTAACGGTGCTGTAAGTCAGTTTAACCCAGAACCTGGTGAAGAGATTAAATGTTTCTTGGCCCATGAGAGGAACGTGGCAGAATCGGTGAATAAATGTGGCTTGTTTTCCTCCCTGTGGTCTTCATAAAGCTAAAAGTGGAACAAAGAAAAGCTGAGCGTATTTTATGCACAAATATTTTTTTTTAGTCTTTTCCCCTTAGTTGAACCCACTTTTTATTAAACTCCAGTAGAATAGTATCCAGTAGAATAGTTTTTAATCAGAAGCACAGTGGATAAAGTTGCCAGGCATATCCCTTCTTCATCTACAGATGACTTGACGCACATGCTCTTTTCCTCACAAACTGGCTGTCTTCATAAATGGCCCTGTGCCATTAATTTGCATTATAACCTACACCGGAGACAACAGAGTCAGCATTGTGTGTTTCTGGATGGTTTCGTTCCTCTTCCTCGCCTAATCCTTCACATAGTTGCTTAGTTGACAAGCCGACGAATGTGAGTAATATAAAATACACAGTATGTCTTAACTGCCTGCTTTGTGCAGAATAGAATTCACCAACTTGTGTTTGTTATGAATGGTCAGGAAACTAGTCCAATTAAAAGAGGATTGTGAGTCCAGGACATGTTAATGCATGAAAACCCCCATCTTGCTGCTCTACTTTGTGTTTTCCTGGGTGACCCACTCTGCCATGTTCAAAAGCCTAGAAACTCCATGGATTGCATCTGCACCCATGCTGAGCACTGCAGAAACTTATGTACAAAGTGTGTGTACAGATATTCTGTATTTAAATGATTTGTTTTATATGTTTATATAAAAGAATAAATATTTCACTAAGACATTCTGTCATGACCATTATTGTTTTTTCTTGTATGTAGATAATAAACGTGTATATATATATATATATATATATATATATATATATATATATATATATATATATATATATATATATATATATATATATATTATATTTATTATTATACACAGATACATTATGAATATTTTACTTACACTATACATAATGTTCTGTTTATTATAAGCTTGAACTGCAGTTATGTCGTCTGCAGCTTTAAATGTTTGAGCTTTAAGGTGGATTCTCCATTGTCAATGTTTTTATAGTTCATTTGATAGAAATAATCATTTTAAAACTAATTGCAGTGATATTCTCGTGTCCTTATAGCTGTGGACTCATTAAATTAGAATGATTATTAAAATTATAGTTAAAATTTCCAGCTGAGAAACACTGCTGAAAACACTGATAACCAATCAGAATCCACTCAACTTTAAAGAGCTTTAGCATTTAAAGCGGCAGGCAACAAAACTGCAGAAGGTGCTTATAATTAATAGAACATTATAGTGTGTTAGTGTGGATGTTAAAATAGCTATCGTTAGCGTTATGTAGCGAATAATTGACACTTGCTTTCCATTCAGGATCGAAACTAATACTGAGATTTGCAATTTATTTCAATCAATTTATTCGTTCAAAAACATTGATGAGTAAGTCATTGAATTACCCAATCAACCAATTCGTTCAATAACACTGATTCATTCAGGACAGAAACACCAGTACTGTGTTTTGCTCGAAGACCTTTAACACTTTGGCTTCATTTGGAAATGTTTTTGTTGTAGCTTATACACTCTAAATGTAAGCACTTGAAATTAACTTGTTTAACTGTGTCATTTATAGCAGTATTATTCGCAACTGTGCTGTTTGTCTGAATGTCAACATTACTGATTCCTCAGCCCCTTTTCTTATTAAGATGACCTCCACCATGTTTTTACACAGAGCTCTATGTGTCTAATTATGAAAGTGAAGTAGCAGTCAGAATCAGAATTAGTCTGCAATTATAGTGCGAGTCTCACATGCCTACAGTACAGCAGACTCGTGCATGTAAAATCCATTTCCATACTCAGACACGTGGCTGTGTTCAATAACCCACAAGGCAAGACAGTGGAATTTGTCTATACACTTTTGCTGTTGTATATGACCCATTCTGGATTTAGTCTTGTCACATTGTTTAAAGTGTGTCACTGACACCACAAAGGTGTTTAATGTTTCAGGTCATTTGTCGCTTAACACTGTATAAGCAGGAAGAGGAGAGATTTGTGGTTCGAGCAGAACCCCTCTTCAGTTCCTGTCTGAAGGGGCTGGCCAAACCTGCTACATTTCTAAATGAAATCCAGCCAGTTTCACCAAGAGCTATAAATCTCAGTGGTAAAATAGACTTTTTCTTGTAGGGCACAACATGTTAATCTGTTTCAGCTGTCTTGAGCCAAACGTGCAAGGAAGTAAACACAAGAGTGTGGTTTGAACCTGATGTTTTATTATAATCTATAAACCGATCAACCATGATCTCTACAGTTGATCCCTACAGGTGCCAATATATGTTTTTGTATTTTCATTTTGCAAAAAAAATTGTGTATTTATGTTTCCTATATAATCAACATCTTTTAATCAATAGTTTTATATTTTTCCATCATTTTTATTTTGATTGTCATTCGAAATACTCAATAGGTTTGTAGTTCTTTCGCTCATTAAAACTATTCTTGTTAAACTATGTCTTTTTGTAATATTGTGACCTTTGTTGCTGGTTGGTTTGTATCATAGCTTATAACTCTTTAAGAAAGACTCTTTAAAAAAAATCCCTAGGGGAAAAATAAATAGGAAAAATAATTCTGGAACCAAGACCGCTGAAAAAGTGGACAGACACTTTTGTACACTATAGAACTAGATCCATTATCCTAAAGACAGATTCACCTATCAGAGAGTTCGCTGTTACCATGGAAACAGAAATTGCAGCTGAAGAATGCTATGACACATTGCAACATAATCAGGTAAGTCATCTTATATTCTCATACAACATATAATTACTTATTTGTATATATCTAAATCCTCAAATGTTTTGTTTTTAAATGTATAATCATCCAAGTCAATTTTTAATTTATAAAGCACCATTTAAATTTATATTTTATCTAAATTAATCTCCTGTCTGGAACTGCACTTTTACTTTTGTCAGCTTGCCCTTGGAATTGTGTCTTGTTGTTGTTCACAGTTCAAGTAAACATCATTTCCTCCCTTTGAGATCCCCACCCCAAAGCCACTTAATCTATACCATACACTCTCTTATATCTTGTTAAAAAAAAAAAAAAAAGTGGCTGCTTCAGACAAGAGAGTCATTTTTAAACTCTGTGACTGACATCGATCATCTGTGCATGGATTGCAGCTGGTCTCATTGAGTTTAATTTCCTGATGGAGTTTTCCCTCCTCCTTTGTCCTATTCAAACTAATTAAACTCCACTTTTCTTTTTTTTTTTTTCTTTTTTTTGCCAGCATTATTTGTTTTCCAGCCCCTCACATTCCTTCTCCTTCCTCGGTTAAGGGCAAGAGATGCAAGTGGTTGGTGACGTAATGCATTCTCAAAGGGAGGACAAACATAGGGGTTAATGCACCATGTTGAAATGTTAAGAGTCAAAGCCTTATAAAGAGAAAAAACTCCTCCAAGCTGAAAGCTTTATCATCTTCATGTGTTTGCAGATAGTTTTCAGAGAAAAGGGAAGTGTAGCTAAGCTAGTCTTATGTAAATAAAGGCAAGTTGTAAATGTACAGTGGGATAAAGGTCAGACCACAATAAAAAGCTTTCATTTTCATTGAAATCAGGAAATGCAGATTTTTTTAAGGATTTGAGTCATTTAAAATGAAAGTAATGACATAAATGAAGCGATACTTAACACTTGTGTTCTGATAGGGCCTGAGAGACCCAAAGCCCTTTTCAACAGCTCAAAAAAACACTGAAGTATGCTGAATCTGACTTTTACTCATCTCCTGACAACTGCTTGTAAATAACATTTCAATGTGATAATGTGCTTTAAATAGCTTCCATAAAATTTTTTAGTGTCTTAGAAACCTCTAAAAGCTGTAAAACATGATGCAATTTTACATACAGATTTTACATACTAACATTATCTGACTGGTGTACACACAGTAGAAGAATATAAAATCTTATTTTAATTCAACCCCCCAAGCTACTCTCTTTGTATTTGGCTCATTTTAAATGTGTGATTTCCAGACCTGGAAAAATCATGTAAATGAATAATATCTCAAAACGCCATGGGAATTTTTAGAATGGATATACATATTTTATAGGGTAGAAATTGTAAGTAAAATATTTTTGTAAAATATATTATCCAGTAAATCATGAACAACTGGAAAAGTCATTGGAGTTTCAGAAATGGTTGTGAACACTTCTGTTCATTTCTGCCAGTTGCATTAACATTATATGATGTTATGATTAACCACTTGCTCATTATATTAACATTTAATTAAATTGTATTAAAAAATATTTGTAAAAAGTTAAAAGAAATGTATAGGTCCCTTAAAAAATTTGTAAGAATACTGTATCTAAACCCATTTTTACTGTAGGTCCCATTGCTTAATATGCTGCTTTAGTGCAAATAAATGTATTTTCAAGACTTCTGAACCCACTGCACATGGAAACCCATAAGATCCAGTGGTGTCAGATGTAGTGTAAACAGTGCTGCATGACTACATGTAAAGAATGAGAACACCCCACTGGTCTCCATCAAACACAGAGCACAGCTCCAGCTGTCAGACACTGGGAATCTATTGTTCTCCATTTGCTGATACATCCTGCCATGTGTGCACGCATGGCTTTTGTCATTTACCTCCCTGACTACGTGCTAAAGGATGTGCTGAACCTGCTCTGGTGGACGTAAGTACAACCAAATGTGACAGGCCAGTTAAATTAGACACCTTGGCTGGCTGTCTTCCTTCAGGGCATGTGAAGGTAAAGCAAATGAATCTTGAGCGTGTAAAGATAATCCAATGTCTGTCATATGAGTATGGCAAAAGAACAGTGATCTACTGCAAGCTATTCCTGCCGGTCATTCAGAGGACAGCACTGGGATATGACTCTGACTGATAAACATGCATTTAAAACATTTAGCTTGACTTAAGGAAGGTTAATGTACAGTAAGTAACTTTCAAGGCATTTTTGGCAAATGGATGTGTAGATTTGAAATGTTATTTTCCTGGGATGCTCTTCAGTGCCCTTTTTGTTATTTCTAGGTCACTGCTAATGCACTAGCTTTCATAAATTGCCATGCAAGCATTAAAGGATACAAAAATAAATGTACATATAATGATAGAGACTTGTCCTCTTTATCTATTTTGAGTCAATGACCTGCTGTATCCTCTGCAGAGTGGATCATCTGACCCAGCTGAAATTTTTATGTTTTCAGTGAGCTCTGTGCCATCTCTCCTGATAAAAGGATGCTTTTTAAAAAACGATCATTTTATACAAATTAATTTATATAATATAATATAATTATATGATCAATTGGTGGTTGCTAAAAAGTCTGACCCCAAACTTCTGAATGTATATTGCCCACCAGGCAAAATCATTCTTATCCATATATTATTTCTTATAACAAATGGTTCGGGATGAGTCACATGCTGAACCGCTTGCCTTAGCAAGGTCCACTAATTAAAGACACCAGGGCATATTTTTCATGGAAATGGACTGTAAAATTGGTCTCAGAATTCCCAGTTTTTGCAATGGTTTCAAGATGTCAACTGTATTGTTAACTTCAAAGTTCAGAATCAGTCTGTCACAGTTTGTTAACTCAAGCAAGAGCCCCCCAAAAATACACATTAATGTAAACAGTCTTGCAGACTGTGTTCATCTTTGAGCTGTTTACGAGTCTCAGTGTGTCATCTATCACTAGACCTAAACACACTGTTCTGTTCTTTGCTGTTTGGGGTCAAAGTCTGTGGTGGAAAACAGCTTCAAAACAGAAACTTTTCTCAAAATTTATTTGTATAATATATATATATATATATATATATATATATATATATATATATATATATGCACACACACACACACTGTATATACACATTTAATATATATATAGGTATGGAGTTAAAATTATGGATTTAGTAGCAAAAAGATAAAGTACTATAAAAAAAAAAAAAAGCTGTATTTAATTGCACAAAATTTTTATTTTTATTTATTTAATTTTTATTCACTCTTCATTATTTTATGTTTTTCTAAAAATCTTTTCAGACAGCCAGGTTTGATATTTTAAAATGTACTTTTGAATTTATTGACATAAAAATAGATATTGCAAAGTAATTGCTACACACAAAAAAAAGTTTTACAATTCTTTCCATTTTGTTTACAACATACATTATTTTTGCAATTAAAAAACTACTTTGCTTCTGCAATAATACAGCTATATACGTCATCATTTTCACTCCATAAAGAGAATAAAACCCACACATGCATCCAGAGCTATTATTCAAATATTAGCAAATAAATAAATCTAGCAAAGAGGGAAAATACACTGCTACACTCCACTTGTATGACGCTCTCTATTTGGAGGAAAAGAACTCATCAGCCAGGCCATTAACACTCAGGGCTGCCAAGCCACGAGCCACGGGTTGGCTGCTGTTTTTAAAAGCCCCTGTTTCTCCAGATGTAAACAGAGAATCTTCCCCAAACATTGCCTTTTTAAGACTTCTCGGTGAGAGCTAGGGGGCGACCTCTTCTGCGACTCGCTGAAGCTAATGAAGGACTCACCGAACAATGGCTCACACTGACACCGTGTTATCATACTTCTCCACTTCAGTCCCCCACTCCTGTCTAAATTTAGTCTTTCCAGAGCATGGGTCTGGAGGAGACAATCCCTCTAAACATTAGTCTTTTGCAGCCTCCTTTATGAACGAGGGTGAAAAGGGGGTCGAACCCTGATGGACATTTCACAGACAGACCTCACCACCCCTCCCTCTCTCTTTAGCCATTTCCAATCTGCCTCTTTGACCTCCTTGGCTCGACGTGTCCAAGAGGAAAATTCATCTGGCGGCGAGCACAGCCCAAGGTCAAGGCTTTGTCTTGCTTTCCTTTATAATCGCTCTTATCTCTCCTCTCAGCAGATGTCTTGGTCCATTGATGCCGAGATGCGGTGTGAATGAATGTCTGGTTTGTGAAGGTCTGCTGCTAATATGTACATTCTCACAATTAGAAAGGCGTCAGCATATGTAAGACAACACTGAGTATTACATTACAATTAAATAAATACAAAAACACACTTAAAGAATATCAAATCTGGCCATCTGAAAACCTCCACAGAAAAACACTAATTGGCTAATAGATTAATCAGTAACACACTCAGATTCCAGTTTATCCATGTGGGTGTGTGATTTCATTAGCAAACGGTTTGGGTTGCAATTGGTCAGTGTAATGATGATCTCCAGAGCCATATTATATTATTAGATAACAGTTTTCCCTAGGCCTGTTAAACACAGTGTCCGTCATCCTGAAGATGAACATTTCACTGCTATTCATTTTTGTTTCATGAAAGCAAAACATACAGCAGCTTCATCTAATTTTTTTTAGATGTACGGAGGAGCCCGGGATAAGGGTTCTGTCTCAGTAGGTTTTGAGTCAAAAAACTAAATATGAGTTGCTCTAGCAGTGGTTTTGTATGTTGGCTTCAAACTATCTATTTCACAAATAGGATATTTAGGGAAAAAATATATATACATGAATTCTGTCCTCCAAACTAAAATTACAATATCAAAATAATTTTTCTGTTACTAAGAGAGGTTTTTAGCAGTGATGCCATAGAAGAACCTTTCGTGAACCGTTCCAAAAAATACCCACTTTTTACTTAATGTGAAGAACATTGCAATAATCTAAAAAAAAAACTTTTTCCACTGTAAAGAACCTTTTGAAAAGGTGCCATGTTTGTTAAAAGGTTCTTGATGGAACCATTGATGCCTGTAAAGAAACTTTATTTTGTATTTGGTAAACACGTGAAAATAATAAACCGACACTGGTGTATAACATGTCCTGCTATTGGGGCATGATAAGTTAAATTAGCTGATTAAAATTTTTTTCCTGGGGAATAGCCATTGAAATGTCCAATAGTGTTTTTATAGCCTTGATTTTAGGGTGTGTAAAGTAATCAACAGAGTAAAAAGTATGACAACTTGCTCTGGCTTTTTGTACACTGTGATATAATGTTTAAATTTTGGCTTGATATTCCAATTTTTCCAAATTTATTGTGACATTTTATCTGGTTACAGATTGAACAGCCACCAACAGAGAACGTCTTTGTGCGGAGACCCAGTTTTTGAGCCCAGCTGCGATTCTGCCTCCTTAAGGAAAGTAAACAAACCTCTCTTACTTTCTTTTTTTTCCCCCGCTCTTGAACTCTTTTCTCCCAGTGACTTGTATATGATTCCCAGCATTCTGTAAGCAAATGCTTTCCCATTTGGGAAAGCGCAGTGCTTTTGTGAGGAAGGTATTATCTTAAATAACTGTCTGTGCAGAGCCCGTGTGTTCCCAATCAGGAATTGCAAGGAGCCCTCTGTTGTTAATGGTTTCCACATGGACTCTCAGAGAGGCCGGCCAAGACTCCAGCACGGGCAGAAATCTCCAAATTTAGAAGAAATATGAAAATTGTCAAACTTGCCTTCCTTAGGCTGAGATGGTGGGCCCAGCCCCCTAGCCTGAGCCCTCCCTCCCCGTCTCTTCTCATCCTCACACACCGCGGGTCACAGCTCGGGGTCACGGGGGCTCTTACACCAGCCAATCAGGGAGCTCGGGAGGTTTTCCCTGACGTGCCGCTCTAATAGTAAGCCGGCCCCTTGCTTCATATAAGGTAAAAGAAAAGTCTTTGCTCCCCAAGCCGACCATGCTTCAAAAAGGACCCTCGCACCGGGAACCCCCTTCAGACGGTGGAGCGCACAGCATCCATGGGAACAGAGCGGGGACCCCCTCTCTGCATCTCTACCCATCCCGACCGACACCAAACACCCAGCACACTCCCACCCAACCAAATCGGGCCAGGACCAGTGTGAACGATCCTTCTTCTTCAAGACGCAGACTGCGGTAAGTCTATCTCAACTTATTCTAAACATCCGACTCAGTTTGTGAAGTTAAATGTATCTTGCAAAGCAACTTAATTTGTTGGCTGGTCATTGCTCATGTTGCTCATGAGATACTGATACATAACCAGGCTTTGACAGCTGTGTGACACTGAGCTGATCCAGCTGGCTAAAAACACTCTGCTGATACAGTGAGCGCTTCCCCTTCAGATATTTAGGGATAATAGGGTGCCAGGAAACAATAATCAAATGTGGCTTTCCTGTAGGAGTGTACCTGTGAATCTAAGCTCAATCAAAGTCCTCTGATTAAGACAGGGTGGAAATACTCATGAAAACCCTGTTTTATGTTTTCAAATAGTATTAATGAATCGCAGATGACTTGCATTGTGTGCTGCAGGTTGAGTGTGTGCAAGGGAGTGTAACAGGAGAGTTCACCTGGGGATAGTGGGGAGAAATGTGAAATGACCTCACAGTGCACTGTCTCGAAAGCTTCATTGGGGAATGTGATCCGGGTGCTGATTAACTGGCCTTTGAACTTGACTTTGAACTTGAAAATCAGATGATAAATTGATATAATCCAAAAACTCAAGTCAGATTTGATATTCTATCACTGTAGTTTTACTACATTTCATGTGCATTATTTGGCAAATATTGTTAATGTTTAAAGAAAAACGACTAAAATCTACTGCTTTCTGAAGGCAATGTCTCACTAAGTTCTTAGACTACACCAAATTTCCACCATGTGTTGGAATGTGTCCCCTTGTTTCCTGTCAATAAGCACATTAGAAAGTTTACCAATTTTCTCAGCGGCAGTGTCTAATGAAATTGTTAGAGCAAGACCTCCATCCCCCACACTCTGTCCACCGTTCCTCCCGTCCTTTGTTTCTGGAAAGACCCTGCTGCAGATATCAGATGCGGGGGCGGTGGGGGGGGAGTGAAAGCGAAGAAGGAGGATAGCAAGCAGATGTGGCCAGCTGTTGGTAGGCTCAGGTCAGCGTTTAACTTTCCTAGTCCAGGGATGCCACTCCAGCGACCTACTGAAACACACTTTGTGTCTTTCACACACACACACACACACACACACACACACACACACACATACATTCCAACACACTCGAGCTGAATCTTAGCATGCCCATATAAAGTAAAAGACATGTTAATCTACCACTTGAACACATCGCAGAAGGACTAAAAGTTTGTTCCAGTAACTTAAAAGAACAGTTATGGCCCATCTTGGTATAACTTTAAGACTTTAAAGTTGTGACTTTTTTGTGATTTCAAACCAGTAACTCTAATAACCGTCTAGACAACCCATCTGACCAAAAATGTTTGTGTGATGTTTCATATTGCCAAAGCTGAAATGAAATATGCAATAAAATTCAGTATATGTAATCATATATAATACTTATTAAAATCTTGAAATGAATAATAAATATATTACAAATGATTGATGATATGTATTTTATAGTAAAAATGAAATAAATGTTCCGATTATAGATATATGTTAACACACACACTCTCTCCATAATGTATTATTTGTACAAAATACAGAATATTAATAATATATCAAAAAATAAAATAAAACAATACAATATATAATACACATATATCTATTTATTGTAGCCCACAATTGGAAAAAGCACCAACAATTCCTCATTAGCTATGAAACAATTCCTTTGTATTCACATTTGTTCACCTTATTGTTGCCCGTGCTGCCCATAATCCTGTAACTCTCAAAGTCTTATAGTCCAAAATATCATTATTATTCTGGATGGATGAACATATGTGTGTTGATGGACAGATGGACAGATTAGATAGAGGGATGGAGGGAGTTATTGAGCTGGAGACAGTGAGGGAGGGAAAGGAAGTGCATTATTTATTTTCTGAAGAGTCAAAAGTCTGGCAGCCATCAGAGCAGGGTGCTTTCACATGACCCTGTGGTGGCCTTGGTGTTTTGGCCTGTCCCTCGCATCACTTGCTCCCCTCCCCAAGCCCCTGGGGACCCTAGTTCCCAGGGTCACTTTCACATGAACAGTGGGAAAAGGGAAAGAAGGGGGGTTAGGTGCTTAGCAGGGACTACCCAAAGCCCATGTCCACCCACTCATAAGGGTCCACACAGCCTCAGGCCCCCTAAAAACTCACAAGGGACCCCCCGGTTAAGCTTTCAGGTGCTGATAGAGAGCGCTGTTCTGTCTGTCTGGGAGTATTTTTCCACATATACACCACTCCACATTCCAATTACTTGTGTTTAAGGAATGCTTTAAGGGTTTGTCAGTTCCTTTTTGGGCCATAAAGCACTCCTGCTGGGCCTTTGGCTTGTAAAAGGGGATGTTGGTTTTTATGATGTTTAGATGTACCTGAGAAATGTTAATGATCTCATATCTCTTGTCAAATGCAAATGTTTTCCTTTCCTTTTAACCTTGTCAAATTAATATAACACATTTGTGGAAGAAAGATGTGGCATATGAGAATAACATATCTTAGCAGAGAAAGTTTGTAGGTGAAGGCATCAGGCACAACAATGACCTAAGAAGTAATGTGCTTGTTCGTCACAAACACAAAACAATGCATAGATCAGGCTCTCTAGCTTTCTTCTCTTCTTTTTTAAACTTTAACTGTAAATTACTTTATCTAATATGAAAAAAAAATCTAGACTTAACTGGTAGTTTACTGGAAATTTAAATAAAAAATTTACGTTTTTAAGTAGTCACTTTATTATTTACAGTTTAAAAAAAAGTCCCTAATTGACACATCACATTGGATTTTATTCAAATATTAATGTTTCTCCTTATTTATTTGATCAGTTATATATATATATATATATTAGGTTGTTTGTTACATTTTCTTCTATTTAGTTAACATTTATTTTATTTTATTTTATTTTATTTTATTTTATTTTATTTTATTTTATTTTATTTTATTTTATTTTATTTTATTTTATTTTATTTTATTTTGTGAGCTATCCTTCAAGTGGTGAAATAGTCTTCTAATTAATAATTATGGTGGTTATTAAATGCTATCTCCATATTTTGTACAGTACATTTCTGGGAACAGCTGCACATGTTTTACCTTTTTTTTTTTTTTTTTTTTTTTTTTACAGTGTATATGAAATTATTTCTGATCACAGCAGTCATGGCATAAAAAGGGGTTGTATTTACTTCTACTGAAAACCTTATGGCCAGAATCAGTTCTCAGTAAAACTCTACAAGGTGTGTGCCAACTATGCGCCCTCACAAATTATATACAGTATATATATATATATATGTTTCCCAAAAGAATCTCAAAGTAGATAATGACTATTAATTTGGTTCTATATTGGAATGGATGAATGTTTGCATTTGTAGTTCATGAACAAGCCTGATCTTTAGAAGGGAGATTAGCTTCAAGAGCTAGACAGAGCAGAGAGAGGTAACAGGCGGGGTGCCCTCCCTCCTTCACGTTTCCTGTCGTGATGATTTAAGGAGATGGGGAGAAATGAGAGGGAACCTTAAAAGGCAATGTTTAGGCATGCTCGTGCTCTCCATTATCAAGCTGGAGTCTGTGTCTGTGTAAACACAGCATCTGCCTCATCTGTGGAGGTGAGCACTTTGGCACTAGTCTGGCCTGTCACTGTAATTACTCTCTCTTTTGCTCTTTCAATGTATCCCTCCTTCTCTCTCTCCTGATCACATACACACGTTTACACAGATCACTTGCCATTTCCATCAGCCCCATGATTCACTCTGCTCTCACTGCATGGTTTCACTGTTGTAGTATCTCAAGTCTGCTAGTATACCTTTGAATTTCATGTATTGTCATATTTTATTTTTTATCTTTTAATTATGGTTAGTTCTTCAGTTTTTTGTTTCAGTTAAGGTCCTTTTTTCATTTACATTTATTTTATATTCATTTTTATTTTACTTAAAACTTTTACTTCAGTAGCTGCCAAGGTATTTGTCTCTATCTTACTTCTTTTTGCCAGATTAAATGCCATCAGATGACTAATATCTTTTCTTAGAACTGGTTTTGAGAAATCTGCCTCTGATATATTTATTTTAAAGAAAAAAAAGCAAAACTATGGTGCTAAAACTTGGTTATTTGGTTAACTGTAAATTATCATATAATGTTAAAAAGAGAAAGAGAGAGATTGAAAGAAAGAGATTTTTTCCCCGTTTCATGTTTAATCAGTGCAGGTTTTAAAGGTTCAGGAATGTCTATTATACACAGAATTAGAAACTGACCCTTAAAGTAATATATTTTAGTTATTTTTGGAGTCATGCAAATTCTTTATTTTTATTTTTTACAAATATATTAGCTTGTATTTTTATTTCAGTTAACAAAAATATATTTAGCTAACTAAAATAATATTAAAGATGTGTACACTAATAGTAAGTTTCTTTCAAACTGAACTTTTAAAAGAAACATAGTCTTGACACATTCCCCTTTTTTATGGAATGGTTTGTTTTTTGAACTATTACAAAAAAACAAAAAAACAAAAAAAAAACAGCTGGCATGCTGCGAAGTGTGTGAAGCTGGTAACACTTAGGCAATCTTCAGATCAGGACTGTAGACTTCCTCCTAAATGGCCAGACTATGTGTGTGTATCAGTGTTCGTAGAAACTGAAGGCTATCTGGTGTGAGTGGAGGTGTGTGAGGTTCACCTCAGCATACAGCCAAACCACCAGAACTGCCTCGTATAACACAGCATGACAAGAAATTTGAGACATTCTTTGCACGTCATGCTTAAAATAACAATGAACATACTTTGGGCGATTTTGAGAAAGTATCTTTACAAAAAAAAAAAAAAAAAAAAGGACGTGGTACATGGGATAACTATTGATTCACATATACAGTCTATTCCCATTGTAAGACAAATTTAACTCCCAAGCAGGACAGAGCCTGGGAACTAGGGTTTAAACCAACAGGATGTGATGTTTATTATTTGGGGCTCACTTATTAGGCAGTAGTTCAGTATGAGTTTCTCCATAAGCTTAGAGCCTGGGAGCCTGGGAGGATGTGTTTGTTAGGTTTCCTCACATGGAATAATAACTGACATATCCGGCTCCATAATATCTCACAGAAAGGATATTCACAACTGTTAAATATGAGACCGAAGGCCTCGGCTACACATACTCAAAAGTCACCTCAAAGCCATGATTGCCACTAAGTTTTCTGGCTTCTTCTACACCTTCAGCTCCCCTTTGCCTTTTACGTCAGCCTCCCGCTGACTGTGACTAGAAAAGGGAATGTATGCAGGCAGTGTGGCGGAGAGCGACGGGGGGAGGGCACACGG
Source organism: allo-octoploid hybrid of Carassius auratus x Cyprinus carpio (assembly GCA_024542945.1). NCBI lineage: Eukaryota > Metazoa > Chordata > Actinopteri > Cypriniformes > allo-octoploid hybrid of Carassius auratus x Cyprinus carpio. The sequence continues at coordinate 8,829,605 of CM045040.1, forward strand.
AGCAGTGACAAACTATCTGCTTCCACAATCACTGGCCGTAAGAGGCTGAAAGAGTGAATGTTTATCGAAAGCGCAGCTACATTTTCCATTATCCCAAAATAAAATCCCTTCAGAATTCCTTATATGGGCTGAGGGAGATTCCAGAAGTGGGATACGAGACAACCTAAAGCTCTCACTTGTTGGAAAAGACTCAGAAAAAGACTTAGGAATTTTCATGTTGTTTCTCTTCTTTTTCCCATTTTTATTTTTTTTTGGGAAGAGACTTTCTGCTTTGTAGTCGATTTGATACTCCACAAATTCAATTAAGCGGGATTTGTTGGGATTCTTAGCCTCCTTATCAAAGCCGCCTGAGGTATTCTGTAACCCTTCGAGGATAATTGTTGATAAAGTCTTTTCATGCAAAGTCAAATGAGAAATGTGTAGAAAATCAGTGATATTTTATTTCTCGGCTGAGCTATTCCACAGCATTGTTGCACATGACACTGAGATGTTAGAATTAGCAATCTGACATTATGCTGGAATTGCTGTTTATGAGATCCCATCTTTATTTCTCATTACAGAGTCTGCAGGGGGAAACACAACATGGACAGTTGACACAACATGCTGCAGGTGAGAACATATTACCTCCCATACCCATGAGATTTTATGTTATGGTAGCCCGTTTCCACTTTCAGTTTCTGCATAAAATATAATAATAATAATATAGAAATACAATAATAATAACAACAACAAATATAATTGCTAAATTCTGTCTCACAATTTGATTTTAAATCTCGCAGTTGTGCCTTTATATTTCGCAATGTGACTTTATATCTCAAAAAAGTAAATTTAATATCTCATAATTGTGACAGTATCTCACATTTGGGTATCTCACAATTTCACTTTTAAATCTTGCACTTGTGACTGACAGTGTTTATATCTCATAATTATGACTATTTCTTACAATTTGACTGTAAATCTTGCAGTTTGTCATCTATGAATGTAAATTTTATGTTTCAATATTTTACATCTTGTAATTGTGAAAATGTCTGAGATTTATGGACCTTATGTCTCACAACTTTACTTTACATCTTGTAGTTGTGACTATAACTGACAGTGTGGCTTTATATCTTTTATATGCATATTATTTTACATCTCAGAAATGTGACTATATCTCACAATTACATATTTTATTAATTTATATTTGACAATTGTGACTTTATAGCTCATAATTTGACTTGTGACTTCATATCTCACAACGTAGAGATATGTAGATTCCTATCTCATATCTATTTCTTATTTTCTTAAACTTCACCTCATAATTAACATGTACTCTGAAATGGAAACAAGCTTCTATATAATCTACTGTACTTAAAAGAAAGACTGAGTGGAAGTTTTTCCTTTGTTGTACTCAGAAATAGGTCACCGTGCTTCATTTCAGTCTATAAACAGCAACAAAGTGGAGCCAGACGTTCTTGTCAAACGAGCCCTTGAGTGCTTTTCCAAAGGATTGTACTGTAAACTGTGAACAGTACCTTGTGGATAAGCTGCATATCTGTCTGTTAATGCCTGCTGCCCTCAACTCTCTCCATAAACCACAGCACTGCTGGAAAAGCCATTAGAGAGCTGTATCAAAGTGAGTGAATGATCCTGCATAATCACAGCCGCTTCCTGGATGGAGAAGTGAAAACGATCCACAAAATATATAGAAAGAGCGCAAAGAGTTGCCTGTCTGTGAGAATGAGCTCACCTCTGGGTGCTATAGAGTAGCATTTTGTGGTTTTCACACACCACATTGTCAGACGGCAGAACATTCAGAGAGCTCACGGCACTGAAGCGAGGATTTTCTGCTATGCAGATGCCAGTGTGGTTTTATCAGATGACTGGGAAGGGTCCAGACTCTTTTAAACATTCAAACCATGTCATCTGCTACTTTGAGAAGATAAAACACACACTGGGCTGGATTCTGACGGGTTTATGAACCTTTTCAGACATCCTGCTACTTGAAGTATGTGTCAAATCAGCCTGTTTAACCACCTCTATTCAGTTGGGATTTTATAAGATGATAAAGGACGTCCCCTTGAACCCTGCGGACCGGTCTGATTGAGACAGAGGAAGTAGTTGTGTAGAAAGGGGTATGGCTTCGCATTCTGCGGTACACTGACTGGAGTGACTCAGGGGCACTACAGCAGACGGCTGCATTGATGTTGCCTTTCAACTTGAGCACAGATGTCCACTGCAGGAATAAACATCCTGTTCTGTAACCACCGATCTAGCAGAGCTAGTCTGTGCCGTATACTGCTGGGGGCAGAAATGAGCTGGAAGTCGGAGCAAGCGTGCAGTTGTTTATTCAGTGGATTGGAGTCCCGCAGCTCCAAGGTTTTTCTTGGGTGACGGCCACTTTCAGAGGCAAGAGCTCATGCTAAATATCCCGCTGTCAGGCTGGCAAGCTTATTTGTGTCTGAATCACTAAATAAAGGCTTCCCGTTATCCTGGTTGGCATTCCAAAGCATAATGAATGGATCAAGACTGCATTAGAAGGGTGAGAGAACTGGGAAGGAAAAGCTGAGAGGTTCGTAGGGAGATCTGGACATGTAGGTCAAAGCCATTGCCTGTACACCCACAACACTTCCCCCTCAAACATCCCATCAACTTGGGCCTAACAAATCCAACAATCATATGAATTTCATCAGTCTAAAAAGAGATAAAATGCTAAATAAATACCATCTTTCCATGTGTAATTAAATATTCATCTTCTGCCCCTGATCTTTAGGTTTAATAGCTGCAGGTCAGACCGGCTGGCTGGGTGACAAACTGAAGAATTCATTCAAACCTCCGGTTCTTTATATGGGACTGAGTCACTTCCAATGTAATCAGCAGGACGTAGGAGGTCGTAGTCCATGTTGATCAAAGATGGTAAGATGGAAAACACAAAAGGAGTCATGCATGATTCATCCCCGCTACAGTCCTCAGGCCCAAGGTGCAGTGCTGCATCTCTGGTCAACTGGGAGTCTGAGATGAAGCACTGTAGCTCGGGAGGAAGGGCACTGCCTGCCAATAGACTGAACACAAGATATCTTGATTTTAACATTACAAATTTGAGATTTCTATTTAATAAAAATGCTCATTTATATTTAGTAGTAGATTAAGCATTATTGTTTAACCTTAGTATTATTTGGTAGACCAGGTGTTGGTAATTCTAAGATTAAATGTACTTTTATTATTGCCAGTCTTCTGGCACAATGAATTCCATCATTTCCCCATTCCCGGGGTCCAGTTTTCCCAGGAATCCCTTGGGCAATCATAAGGGGGATTCCTGGAAATACTGTTCTTGGGGGTGGGGCTGGACAACTGAATTTATCAAATTATATTTTAGCTTTACTTCCTTTATTTTATCATCTATTACTATGATCAGTGGTTACACTCCATTTTAACATGTATTGCCATATACACTACAATTTAAAAGTTTGGGGTCGTCAAGTTTTTTTTTTTTCGTTTTTTTTTTTTTTTTTTTTTTAATGCTCTCCAATGCTACATTTATTGAATTAAAATCATTCTAATATGCTGTTTTGGTGCTAAATAAACATTTCTTATTATAAATGTTGAAAACAGTTGTGCCACTTAATATTTTTCTGAAATGGTGATATTTTTTTCAGGATTTTTGATTAATAAAAAGTTCAAAAGAACAGCATTTACTTGAAACGGAAATCTTTTGTTACATTATAAATATACTTACTGTTGCTTTTGATCAATTTAATGTGTATTTGCTGAATAAGAGAATATATTTCTGCCCCTAACTTTGAATAATTATATTGCAAGTATAGAATTATATTTTTAAAGATAAAGATATTGTCTATTCTATTATGAATACTTTACAGATTTAAATATAAATATTTTAAATTGATCACTTAAAAATAATAAATACATGAACCTCTTCAACAATGTTTCAATAAAACTATTGTTTATCATCTAAAAGTGTGGTTATTGTTTATTCATTTAAAAGGGATGTTCTGACACCTATTAATGAAAATGTACAGAACATTAAACTCTGTCCACAGGGGGGCGCAGTTTGCATTGTAAGGCGGTTCAAAAGGAAACAGCAGCCAACACGTGGTGGTTTAGGTTACAGGAATTTTACAAAAGTGTGACTGGACCGATTTACATTTTTTTTTTTTTTTTTTTTACATATTTTTCTGTAAGATACAGTTATCACATCAGACCTGCTATAATAAAATATATGGTAACCCTCCATCTGAGTGCATGTAAATGTGAACAAGAAAGAAAATTTGAACAGATAATCATCTGCAGAGAGATCATTCATTAAATACTTAATTTTTGATATTGTTTTATTATACTGCTCTATACTCAGATTTAAGCAAGTGCCTGTATACACATGCTCCAGCACATATGTGCAGTGAGTCATTCAGGATTAAGTGGGCGGTAGATGCTCATACATTTATGTGAGATTTCCTTTATTGTTCACTCATGCTGCCACTGAAATGTGTGACAGCAGTGTGGGAGAAAAAGATCCACACATTTGGACAAAGATCGAATGCAATTACATAATTTTTTTTAAAGTAATAGTAAACAAGAAACTGTAAAGCGATTGTCATTCAAAACAACTCTCACTCTTGTGAGTCCTATCAAGGTCTCCTGAGAGACATTAGTCGCATAAATGTTGATATGGTTTGCTTACATGCGAAGAGGGGGAAGGGAATGGCAGAGGATCTGTGCTGAGTTGAGTTGTACTGTGTCATGTTCAGCCCAACAGCTGCCTGGTGGAATCCTGCCCTGTTGATTCTGAGCCTCTGAATCCGAATTGGCGCAGATGCTGATACAAAGACAGCTGTGTGGGCTTCAGACAATAAGACCGTAAATAGTGACAGTATTTAACCATGTAGCTTCAAGGCTGAATCTAACTTTTCTGCATTTGTCTACATCTGCGTTATTTTGGGTTGCAGCACATATGCGTAAACCACAGCTACATAATCAGAAACAACAAAAGACAGGCCAGAGGTCAAAAAACTAAAAGAGATATGCATATGATTTTTTTTCTTCTTCTTCTTCTTCTTCTTATATGCCTTTATGTTGTTTCCTTTTGGCCCAATATAGTGAACTGGTTTGATATATTTGCTATTAATATAACAATTGAATACATACAATTATTAGGAGCAGTGTTACTTATATATACAGTTATACAAAAGTGAAAATGTCCTGTAAACATGCTGCTAAGGTCTTCTGTTTGTGGATTGCAGTTTAGCAATAAAAGTCTGAGTCATGATTCTCTGCTCAAACAACCTGGAAATCTCAAATGGCCAGTACACGTGACTAAAGAGCATTAGAGGAATAATAAAAAATCCTGTTTCATAAATGATTATTGTGATCAGCATCAAGTATATCTCAGTAAATCTAAGTTTAGCTGAGTGTAGTAACATGTTTAGACATGATTTAAATGGAATGGCTAAATTTAATCAAACATTTAATCGGGTCATGGACAGATTTTGAAGGTGGAGTTTCATTACTTTCATATGACCTGTTGTTGTATAAAACACACTGACACGTGATTAAATAAAACTGGCTGTAAATGCTAGTACAAACTCTGACCTAAGTAATACAAATCTCTCCATTCTGGCTCAGACATGCACATATGATGCAGAGGAAGAGATCAGGGTGGAGAGACTTTTATGGCTCGTAATGCCGTAGAAATGTGACACACAAACACAAACTGATTCATCTGATCATGGCACAAAGGGCATGTCAAGGTGTGTTCTTCCTGTTCCCTCCATTTTTCTCATTCAAATGCCAATGTTCCTAAGGCCAAATGTCTTTCGCCATCTGTTAAACCAAGACCACACACTGCCACTCCATTTGGAGTGAGAATTCCTGTGATTTGCCACACTGTCTGCCATGCGCTGGGTAAGACAAGCAGTATTGAGTGTTCTGTGTGTATTTCTAGTGACACATTACAAAAAAAAAAAAAAAACGATGGTAGGTTAAGAGGCACTTAATCAGCAACCAATTCCCCCAGCAAACACATTTACGTTCAAAATTTTTTTTCCAAACATTACATTTTGGTTGTGGGATGCCCAGTTTGCTTACTGTTACTGGAATTGTTAAGGTTAACATAATGTCCTTGCATAAGTCTTTCTCAACATTCTAGGAACATTAAAAAAGATCTAGTTTCCATAATGTTATTAGAATGTTACTTTAAGGTTAGCATAATGTTCCAGCAACAGTCTTTTAACTTTTCAACACCGTAGGAACATTAAGAAAATTCCAGTTTCCATAATATTAAGTCAATGTTATTTATAGGTTAGTATGTTCCTAAGCGTTCTTTTAACTGCATTTTAATTTTTCAAAATGCAACATACTAGGAACGTTGATCTGTAACATTCCAAAAAAGTAAAAGTCACAGGAGAGACTGAGAGAATGACCTCATCTCTACTATGTAAAGACAATCTGGTCCTTTTCTTTTACCAACACGTCACTCACTCAAAAGACTTTTGACAACCAGTCAAATGTCTTTTGAGTGCTCTATAAGCTGTGTTATTTAGCTGGTTTCACTATTGACCATTTTAGTTAATTTTACGACAACATCTCAGTAGTGGGCCTAATAGTCACTGCAGAGATTCTGGAATTTAAATAGTATGTCATTATGAAAATTACACGGATTAACCACAGTCATGAAAAGTGAACTAAAAAAAAACTTGATAGTCTGGTCCATTCTTAGGGTTATTAAGCAAGCCTAGGCTAGGGACTATCATGGGCCTTTCATTTTATGTATGAGGAGTGGCTAATCCTTTAGCATGAATAATTCACACTCACTCACTCATTCATTCAGCATTGTCCTCTGATGGAGTCTATGCAGTTGAAAGACAGTAACTATCTGCGTGTTAAGTGTGCATTGCGAAATGTCAGTTTAAGATAGGGTGTGTCAGAAATGTGTGAGACGGTGAATGACACCACATGCTGGGGGCATTTCCAGAGCTCTGCCGTGCCGGGTGTGTCTGAACGTGTCAAGGTGCCTCGTACTTTTCATTACAGTTTCATGAGACACACTAATTAAATATTTGGACACCCTGTTCTTTATTTCGTTACAAAGATTACCATTTTGTCTGCCAAAATGGCTCTTTCTTCAGTTTTGTGTGAATCAACTAAATAACTGTATAGCCTAAAGTAAAAGAATGGTATTACAATGTTTGCTCTAATATTCTGAATTCTTCCTTTTCCCACAGCTTGAGTCTTTCCAGTAATTACATATGGTGAGCGCAGGGGGTACCTGCAACACAATCCCCTCAGTCGGATAGCTCTGCATTACAACACACTGATATTATTTCAGATGGATTGACTTTCATTTACCCCTTATAGTAAAGCATACAATTACTGAACCCAGACCACCAGCTGACGCTCAAACAACAGGACGAAATGTGATCTTTTCCTGAAGCTGTCTGTGTGTCACAAAGGCTCATCGAAACCGGTGCAGTGCCTCATTAATGCCACAAGGGGGGCACAAGTTTGACTAGGGAGGAACTAGTATGTGTTACGTCGTTGCCTGAGGCATTGACGGGATAAGCATATTATATATATATAGCCTATATTCTGAGCTGTCGCAGTTGGGTGTATGAGCCAAATTTATAAACATATGGTGTAAAATATTAACAGTTTTGCATTATTGTGTCCCTCATGAAAATATCAACAATGTGACGTTTTGAAGAAATGTTTCTTTTAACAAATCAACAAAAATCCAGAATAAACAAAAATGAATCTTGTATTGGTTTAATGTGTGTCATTCTCGGTCACTAAAAAGCACGAGTGTTTATTATTAGGGTGTGCCCTACAGGAGCCGCGTGTCTTTCTGTATATGGACTGAGCACTCCCAGTTCATCCAGTAGTTCTCAGAAGAGAGATTAATCTGATGTTTGGATGAGATTAAGTCTGATGTAAATTCCCCTCATGACACGCAGACATTTTCAAATCTTCAGACGCTTACATATACATTCAGACATTATTATTATTTTCCAAATCTTAAAAAGTTTGAATAAGCTGATATGAATGTAGCAATTTTGTTGTTACCCTAAATACAGAGTCCAAGTTATTTGCACCGGAGGTGCACGATGCATCAGAAAAACTATTAGTTTTTTCACATATGAAAAATAAGTAATGTTAAAAAATTCTGTAACACATATTTAGAGCAATAAAATTGCTTAATGTAATTAATCATTGTCGTGTACTTTTTAACCATTTTATTGTTCTATATCTAATATATATATATATATATATATATATATATATATATATATATATATATATATATATATACATTCAATGCAAGCAAAAAAAGAAAAGAAAAAAAAAACTTTTTAAACGGTGATTTCATGATGCGTTCACAGTGGGATATTGAGGAACATTAGGAGAGATTAAAGTGTGTAGCATTGATTACACAGCTACGTCTGTACTGGCTGCGGTCACGTGACGCGTGACCCGTGCGGTGTGTCATGACTCCACCTCCATAAAGGGAAGCGAGGCCTTCAGAAGAGCCTTCATTGGGCAACAAGTCATTCATACTTTCTGAATGAAGGCCGTCTTTGAATAATACACCATAGGCTATACAAATAAAGTGTTTAAATTAAGTATTAAACATTTGCAGAATACAAATTCGTGTATGATCATGTAAGGCAGTTCGGTTTACGGTTTGGGTTTAGACTACACATACTGGTGGTTTTGTTGAACAGGTTTGTACTATGGGCCTTCTTACTCCCTCCCCATGAGGCAGCAGCTGTTTTGTGCACGTGTTGATCTGAACTCCATTCCCCTCCCCCCTTCCACTCATGTTCATTTCCCTCAAGTGTCCCATTTGAGTCTTTAGACCTATTCTCAGCACATTTTCAACCACTTTGTCATTTACTGAAGTCAAGTTATGATTATGCTTTGATCTGAAACACCTACAGATGACTCAATAAGCAACATATATATATATATATTTTTTAACTCTTTATAATTAGTAACACACAAAACCATTAATAATCCAGTGCTGAATATTTTAAAAGCATGTTTTAGGAAACTGAAGCAGCCATTTCTGTGGTTTGTCAGTAAGAACATTAATCAATTTCCACACTTGACATTTTAAGCCATTTTAATATTTACAGATAGAAACCCTGTTAACTTAAAACACAAGCACCTAGAACTACCCACCATCCCCACAAGAACTGCTTTCCTGATGACAGCAATATCTTGAGATCATTTCCATAAAGATGTCCCTTTAAACACTTGAGACAAAAACATCAAAGCTTTACATTTTTATGAAAACCAATCATTTTGCCTCCTCATTTTTAAAGCATTTCATTTGAATTTTCAGTTTCAAAAACAAAAGTTTGATGCCTGGTTGTGTGGCACTTCAACAATAAATGTGCAAACTAGAGACAGATACCTGAACAAATGGAAAGGGAGGGGGGAAATCTATCAGTAATCCAAGTTATTTGCATTTTTGTAAAATTACAGACACTGGACAGCATTTCTGAGAAGACATTTTAATTTATTCTGACATGCTAAAAGGGAATAAATTACACTTTTATAGAATGTCCAGCTGTAAAGTACTTAAAGCTGGTTCTGAGGGACAGTTTGGAGGCAAGGAACAAAAAAAAAAAAAATTAGAAAAAAAAAAAAAAAACAAAGACCGCCAAGTTACTGGTGTGCATGTGTCATGGCTAAAGGCTGAGGAAAAACAAGGAAAATTAAATTGACCTTGCCTCACAAGACCCAAAACTATATAGAAAAGAAACCCTCCAACATTTTCTTTCCATTAAAAAAAAAAAAAAAGAAAGAAAAGTAAATGAGCAAAAAGACCGCTACCACACAGCAGCAAAAAATTGTTGCAGAGAGAATGTCCCAGAGATATTTTACACGAGGATCTGCTTCACCACAGGAAGAAGCAAAAAAACGAAAAACAAAAAAACACTTTCCCCAAAACGATTGATTCAATACAGGGAAAGAATCTATAAAATTAAAAAAAAAAAAAAAAGTATTTTCCTGGAAAAAAAAAAAGGTACATATATGCATATAAAAATGGTAATGGAAGGGTGGAGTGAGCACATTTTTCCTCTCAAAAACAGAACATTAAGCCTATCATAGCAATTAATCATACGAATGGTTACTTTCTCAGTCATCATGAACATTTTTCCAAGAGAAAAAAACCCAGATCAGATGCATACAATTTTCATCTAAGCAATTAACGTACAGGTTTAGTTCAGAGTGAAGCCTAATTTATAATGAATATGCTTCTGTGGTGTTTATTCTTTTATTTTTTAGACCTTAGAATACCAAGTACAATATAGTTAATGCAGCGTTCTAAAGAGAAACCTAGCAGTCACTAGAATGTTTTTTTTTTTTTTTAATCTTCACATTAGAAGCTTTCTAGCACATATCAGCAGGCATAATCGTAATTACCTTTTTAGAAATGAAAAACAAAGCCCAATGTTTGCCTTTTTAATTATTTAGATACATTTGAAACAAAGAAACAAAAAACATTTAATCTCAGATGCATCATTTTGCTTGAGGAAAGGAAGAAAAAAAAATATTAAAGGACAAAAATGTGTCTCAGATGTCTCCATTCTGACAGAAGTGTGTCTGGGTTCGTGCCACGCTTGGTGACGAGAGGACGATGAGAAGGGAAAGGGGGGCCAAAACTGCTCTGAAGGGCAACTGAGAATTCAGGAAGGACCCCAAACAGCTATCCTGAAGGAGAAAACTTGGGAAAATATTGGCATGTGCACAATTATATCCCCATTTTCTACAGTTTTCCATTTCAAAGAAGGAGGGGGCGAAAGTCTTTAGGGACAGGACAATAGAAAAGGCTACAGCTTCCAACTCCAAACCAAGCCTTCTCTCTGTGTGGATATAGTATATACATACCAATATATAGATATATGCAGAGCATCTTATCTATATATACCAATTACATATATAGTATATGGAACAAAAGTTCTTTAACAGGAAAAAGGTTGCCCACAGTGCCTGGCAGGTTCTGGTGAATTTGATCCTAGATGCCGGGGTGTGATTGGAAGGCAAATCCTGCTACGACCACTCTGCTCTGCTTCATTACATTGCCTTAATGCTTAGAAACCTGCAAGACAGGGAGACAGATAGATAGAGAGGAGAGGGTTAAGAGTTAGTGACACAGAGCTGAATGGGGTTGAGCTACTGTAATCAATGCAGCCAACCCCGTCAAAGCATTATTCAGTCCTGGAAGAGAGGAAGTGCAAAGTCATCAAGTCCCTCTCTGCGGTAAAGTCGAGACTTGCTGCAGAGAATCTCAGAAAAACATTTGTGTCATCAAACACGTGGGGGCTCAGAGGGGATAAAGTCTTCATTACAACAGTCCAGGCTTACCATTTAGCTCACGACTGCGTAAGCACTGAAGGGGTTTTGGGGCAGCTAAGACTTGCCCTAACCATGACTGATGAATGTACTCATTCACACACTTCTATAGCTGACTGACACCTTAACCAAGTCAACTGTTGCATGATCAGCCACAAGAATCCTTCATGTCAAACTAAATGTAAAGACTAAATGAGAGGGCATGACATGATTAACTAAAACAGATAACAGATGATGCTATCAGCCTTAAAAAGCAGTGCAATATCCATCTAAAAACTACCATTTAAAAGGATAGCTCATCCAAAAATTCAAATAGTGTACTTCCAAACCTCTATGACTTGTTTTGAAGAATATTAGGATACAAAACTGGAAGCCAGTTAAATTTCAAATGTAAGGGCAAAAAAAAAAAAAAAAAAAAAAGGAGGATGATTTTTATTTTTTTAATAACAAACATATCCAAAGTGCTGGGTAGTTAAATAGATATTTTAAGAAATATATCAGTGTTTCACAGAAGTCAGTCACACAGGTTTGAAATGACATGATGGAGAATAAATGACCATTTTAATTTTAAGGTGAACTATCCCTTTAAGTTAATGTGAATTAAACTAACTTTGAAAAAACGATGGGTACAGATTCGATTTGAAAGTGTAATTGCTAACCTCACAGGGAGTTTCAAGTCATGTGCAATCACAATCCTAAACAAAAAACACCCTGACAGACCTGTGACGCAGGTTGAAATGTTTCCATTGCAGCACTCTCAACTGTGGTCTGCTTCTAATCAATGTGCTTTTGCCTCAGGAAAACGGAGCACAAAATCAAACAGCATAATATGGACAAGGAATAAAATCTAAAGAGTTGTTTTAAGACTGCTCAACATTACGCTTTTGAAAAATTAAATTGATCATGCTTGGGAAACATTTACTTAGTTTCCTCATGTAAAAATCATATTTAGGTTTTTCAGAAGCTACAGAAAGATGACAACTATTGAGATATTTTTAGATTCAAAAGCAGACATCACTAGGGCTGCCCGATATATCGAAATGATCGAAATATTGCAAATTTAAATATCGCAATATGCATATTGCAAGGGCATGCGATATCAGAATCATTTTAATAATAAGCTACTTAAATCAAAACGTTGCAAATGGTCAAAGTTTTAGTTCGATGCATATAGCAGAGAATTGCTTGACATTAAAAAAAAAAAAGATAAGTGCAATAAGTTGCAGAAAAACAACTCTTTGCCGTCTCCTCTTGCTGTCTGACTCACACCTGAAGCGTGCGCACACACAGAGATGCGTTTCAGACAGCGACCGAACAGAGTTGATTCGTCTTTTCGCATCTCCTCATGCTTAGACAGATACACACAGAATAATGTCAACAGTACCCATCGTGATTATCAATCTCAAACGCAGTCGGATATGTTTTAAATGAATGTAAACAGCTGAGAAAGAAATTGGATTTGTATCATTATACTGGATCTGTGCAGTCGATTTTAAAGAGACAGCAGCCTATAAATACGTGCTGCTGAATGTCATTAATGTTAATCAAACAACAAAACAGCTATAACAAAGATTAATCTAAATTTAATTCATACAGTGATCACTATGTGGTGTTATTTTACACTTATTAAATTTCTGTACCTGAATACTACTGTTTATTTTATCTATGCTTGTAAATAGTGTATTTCTTTTTTTCCCTTTTTCTTTTTTGTTCACTTGCCTTTAATCATGTTTGAACTTTCTCAGACTATAGTTTTTGCTGCGGTATATGAAGTAGTACTTAAAGTGTATGAAAAGCAAAGTTACAATGATATAAAATTACTGTCATTAATCTTTTTGTTTGTATGTTCACACTAATGTTAAAATGACATTTTCTGATTTTTGACATTTCTTTTTTTAATGCTAAAACACTGCTGGTCAGAAGTTATAGTGATTCTTTCTTTTCCAAGAAAGAATGTGAAACAAATTCGTAATATAATTTGTATTTTTAAATATTTTAAATATCGTATCGCATAATGAATATTGCATTTTTTATTCTATATCACACAGCCCTAGTTGTCACCCATTTTATGTCACTGCTTGTGTCATTTTTCCACAATAGAAAGAGGATTCAAACTTGTTGCCAAGTAACCAGAGCTGCTACTGAGGTTCAAGCTGCTACTACTTGCAAAGTTACATTCAGCTACCACAGCCTTGACATTTCTATGGACACTAATGGAACATTTAAAGAGTGAAAAAAGATGAGGGGAAGAGAAGAAAATTAAATGCTTGACAAGTCTGCATTCTTTGAGCGCAAGGAAGTATGCTGATGCAGCACTTCTAGGATAAATCTCACAATAATACAGCATTGCAAGCTCCAGACCTCTATTGTTGCAGAACTAACAAAGTTGCGCTGGTAACTAAAAAACCAACAATCCACGGCAAATAAATTTATTTTAAGCTCAAACACTCCTGAGAGTCACCACTTAAATTCTTGGCTGTGGCTATTTGGGATCTTAAAGGAACACTACTCTATTTCTGAGCTTGTAAGACACGTAAATCTTTGACCGGATTGGGGGGTCCAATCAAACTAAAACAGTGTGCACAAAGGATTAGGCCAATACCACCTCATCAGCAAATGCTATTCTTAGTCCAGCCACTTTTAACATCAGTTATTCTCTGCCTTAATTCAGGATGAACCTTGAGTGTAAAACGGCCTTCCTGCTTTTCACCAAGCATTTGTGAACAAAGAACACGACTTGAACCATGGGAATTAAAAGCAGAAAAAAAAAGACTCTAAAAGCCATGTCTAACATCACAGAGGAAACAGATCACAAAGCTTAGCTGGGAAAAGCTGCCCGTGTGGGCTGACGGCACAGTCCCTATATTAAACCCACTGTACTCCGTGCCCATTTAGGCCTAAAGGGCGAAATATCCTGTTCAGTTGATTAAATAGATGATTACAGCATGACACAGCTTTAAATATCACAACTCTCAAATTTCTAATCTATTCTGGAATAGATTCCCACAACCTACAAATAAGGCTATAGTATAAATCCTGCAGATAGGCCGGTCACGATAACTTTTTATTTTTCGATATATTGCCCCAGAAATAAATGTGATAAACGATATTGTTATTTTAAGACCGTTTTATGACACTGAATATCATAACATAACAGCACAATAATGCAAGAAGGCCTACACACTTTCAAATGACAACAAACTTCTAATTCTTAAGAATATTTAGATCATGGAAATTAAGTCAAAATATTAGATACCTTAAAAAACTTGAAAAATAGTAAATAAACATTATATAACAAAAAGTGCAAAGTAGAAAAAAAAGAACAATTCACAAATAACTTGTATAGAGGGTTTTCCATCTTTTCTCTGTAAATTAAGTGTGCACTGTACTGCTGAAAAACACAATCCCTACTTATCAGTCAGATGTCTGTATGCACAACGGCACAGATCCCTAAACAAGGACATATCTGCAGATGAAACTATGTTTATAGAAGCATTTTTTTTTATTTTACTAGCACCGGCTACACCACCTTATGTACGAGAAGCTGCAAAAGAGACAGGCACAAGTGGAATGCAAAAAACATGGGGACATTATTATTTATGTAAATATAATGGGCAATATATTGCGTCACCAAAAGTGATTGAGGTCACGTACAAATATTGTGCGATAAGTCGATATATTGATTATTGCGACAGGCCTACCTGCAGACATTATCAAGTAGTTTAATCAGGACTAGTTTAAGCGCCAAAGGCAACTACTAGGTAGAATGATACAGATGTTTAAAACCACTGAGATGTATACCATTAATAATGAGAAACACCCAAATTGAAAACTTCTGTAGTCCAACTTTAATAGGGCACTGAAGGACATGGCAGTGGAAGAGTTACAGCATCTTTTCCACTTAACTGCGCCCTTCCAAGTGTCAAGCCTACACTGCATTAGATGCAGATTTAAAAACAGATTTAGACTACATTAAAGCCTACACCATCTGACCAGGACTACTTATCGCTAATGTAGTGTGAAACAGACTCAATATGTTCGTTAACATCAATTTTAAGTCGCCAACAGTTCTGCCTTAGGAAACATAATATGATGGATGGAAAAAAAATACAAAATAAAATACACTCTCAACTCCAAGTCCATATACCTAGAATGGGCTATACCTTTTGCTGGAAAGCAGATCCACAACTAGAATCACAAAAAACATCACTGTTGAGTCATCACATGAACATAGAACAATATTACAGTTCCCTCAACACCAAACACATAGAAAAGTACAGTAAGAGTCAATGAGATGTGGAAATGACATGGTCTTGGTTAGTCTGTGGTTAGAAATCACTCCCACGTTTCCATGTTTGTATTGAAGAGACCATTATAATCAAGACTAAGAAGTGTTAGATCCAGGAACAATGATTGGGAGAAAACTGTCAAACAGAGCATCCCATTTAGAAAGGGGTTAATTTAAGGGATGGTTATCCGACATTCACAGAAATGATTATAAAGCCAACCCTTCGTCCCAGAGAAGAATAGACATCTTTTGGTACAAAGTTAGTAGTCAAATTTCCCAAGGACGTCTTTGCTTTTGCAAGACATACCAATTGAATAATTTTTTTTTTTTGGATGCATCCTTGAACTAACACCGTTTCTTTGCATTTCATGAATGTTTTGGGGAGCGAATTTTCCAAATCCACTATTGTTTTTACAAATGTAAGCAATTGGTGTCTCTGTTTTTGTGCTGAAAACGTCGCTTGGCTGTTTGCTACTAACCTTTCATGTTACTCTTGGGTTTGTCAGTTTGCTTGCCTGTCGGGGTTTGTGCCTGTTGCCCCTGTCCCCCTGAGGAGGCCGCTTGCTGTGCTGCTTTCTGCTTCAGCATGGTCCAGTCAAATGTGTAGTCATACTGGTGGTTCAGAGTCCTGAAAGTGATCAAGCGAGAGTGAGTATACCCATACAAATCAAAATGAATTTAGATACCACAAGTAAAGAAATAAACAAGGAGTCAACAACTGGCAAGACTTTCAGCTTGAAATTGACCTCAGCCTCTACTGCTAAAACAAGTTGTAACAAAAGGGTGTCTTGGTGTTTCTAGGCCAGTTGGGAGTGTTGAGGTAATGTAAGAAATTGTCAGGCACCTGAAAAGAATGCGGAAAAGCTGACGCAGATACATGTAGTCAGGTGCCTCTTCAAACCGCAACCCACGACAATAGTTCAGGTACATGGCAAACTCTGCTGGGAAACCCTGGAGAAAGAGCCAAATGCATGTAACAAAAGAAACAAATTACCAAGATCCATAAAATGTCATGTCAATCTGACCAGCTGTTTTTTAATTTCATATTATTATAATGAAAGGCTGTCTAAAAAAATACAGTCATGTAGGTTAAAAGCCTGGTGAGTGACAGACATAGGACCCGAGTTTCTTATAATCAACTGGATGTTTGTACATAGTTTTTTTTTTGTCTGACATATAAAATAAACATTTATAGTCCTTAAAAACACACACAAAATAAGCTATACAAAAACAGTGGCTAAGCATCATATTGATATACAGTTAGTCTTTTTAACAGTATTGAATGCTCAGGAGATAACTAATCTGAATACTCATGGAGCCTAAGAATTGTACCACCACTACCTTTAAACTGAGTAGAGGTTTAAAAGCATGTATGCGCATATGATGTATGAATGCAGACTTTTGAAAATCCTTGTTGTGACGTGTAGAATTTCACATACCTTGCACAACACTTCGACAGGAGTTGACATCTTTTTCTCACTAATCTTCTCATACTTCTGTTTCTTTGTGGCAGCCTGTGGGCAAAAATGAAATGTTACACACTATGATCTGGTACTGGCTGTCCATCAGTGTGCAATCCCACAGTGCTAGTGGCCATAAATAACCCAGCTGAAAGAAGATTTACAGCACTTTTTTAGGCACCACCTGTTATCCTGTTTTATACTGCCTACAGGGCTCCAGACAAAAATCAATTAAGGAGCCGCTGGCTCCTATAAGAAACAAAATGAGACGGCAAATAATTTTTAAGTACCTATGGAATAAACGTGTTTTATTTAATTTTATTATTCAGTCATACTGTCATGTGTTTATATCTCATCTTATCTTAATTAGCATTTTAATCCATCTTGTAGATGTCCTGGGAACTATGGGTTACTGAAAGTGGGAACTAAACGTCTTTTCCAACTTCAGAACAATATACAGTCACAAATAATTGTTTATTACACAGAATCTGTGCCAATATCACGGGCCATAATTATGTCAGCATCACTTGGGCACTGAGTATAGTTTGGGCTCCTCCTCAATGCATCCTATAAATGTCATCATATGTCTTGCACACATCCCATCTGTTTATCTACATTAGTAAAATGCAATTATATAGGTGGTGTTGAATTTTAGCTTTAGCTCCTTGTATTCTTTCTTTCTATTTGAGTAAAAACATAAATATGCAATATAGCGCATTTATTTGGCAAAATGCTTTTTTTTTGTCTAGATGACTAAAGAGCTTATGGACACCGAATGGTTATTCTGAGGTAAATGTATTTTCACATGGCATTGTTCACAAGCTTTACTAGTTTTCCAGAGTTTGAAACACTGAATGAGTGATTACATGGGAAATTTCAGTAAGTTGTACTGTAGGCTCTCATATAATATACCTATTGGTGTCCTTTCGTGTTTATTTCGTACTATAGTAATAAACAAAGATACGATGGGTTCACTTGCCACTTGAACTGAGTATTTATTGTTTGAATTTTTATGAATTTGGCAGAATTTAAAAGCTGATACTTTGTCTATTAAAAGGTAACAAAGCGTATTGTGATTATTGGATGGCAAGTGCGCTACAAATAATATGAAGTTCACGCATTAACAGAGCACAGCTTATAGACTAAAGATCTTGATAACAAGAATCCATATCAGTATCGATTATAAACGAGATTGTTAACGATATTGCTAATGTCCACACAGCTGACAGATTTACCTGTTGTAGTTTGTTCAAGTTGTGCACGAAATAGACACTGCTTTTCTGCACTTTTACTTCACACGTCTCCGTCATTTTCGATCTCTCTCACAACTGGAGCTTTAGCAGGTGTGCTGGTGTTCGGCAGAGATGAGGACTGTTTTTCCACTAAAACTTTGATGCGCATCGTCTCAGTTTATTACGTCAACATAACAAATGATGTGATCGCAAAACAATCAAGAAAAAAGGCATTACATGCAAATTTTTAAATCATTACATGTAAATTTGTATAGTCGCCAGCAAAAATATCACTCGCAAATTAATATTTTCGGTCGCAAATTTTAGGCAAAGTCTGGAGCCCTGCTGCCGAACAATTTTAAGTTCATTCTTTTAAGGTTTTTCCCTCCACAGTAATTAAGTTGGTAATATTCAATGACTTTAAGGAGTATTCTCCTGCTCTAATTACATAAAGGCAGCATTTCTAAACATTCATACTTAAGATAACCTACATTAAAACCACACAAAGTAGAAAAGTTACTGACATGCTTTTCAAAAAAAAATCTACATATCAGTGTCTCAAGAACAAGATCGTTCAACAAATCTGTCTCAAACATGCAGTGCGATCCCATCTAAAATCCAGCTATTATAAATAAACACCTGCATTATCTGTACTGCTTACCTTCAGTCCCTGCCATGGCAGGCTGGTTCTGTTGAAGTACATCAGCACGTATCCTAGCGACTCCATGTCATCTCGACGACTGTTAAAATGAAAAATTATTAAAAGTCAAGACACAAGGCTTTTAAACAAGTTTGAGGGCAACATGTATAAAATTTTTTTTTAAAAAAACTAAAATGCAAAAGTAGCACATAGAAAATGAGCAGGGATGATTAAGTAAACAATCCCTAAATTTAGTCGCTGACCACTGACATGCCACTCCTTTGGTAAAGGGCAAGCAGGCACAGCCCATCAATTACTTAAGATCACAAAATGTCACGATCAGGAATTTAAGGTGCTGCTTGTTATTACAAAAGACTATAGAGAGCTAAGGGTTCAGTAAGATTTCTCTTTTACTTTCTTTAAGAAATTAAAACTTATTCCACAAGTGTTAAGTGAAAATAAGTTTGTTTTTATAAAAAAAATTCCACTTTAATTTCAACAGCAAAAATGGTGTTCTTTTGAACGCTCAAAATATTTTTTTAAACCATTACAAATTAGGGGTGGGAATCTTTAGGGACTTCACGATCCGATTCCGAGAGTCACGATTCGATTCCAAAACGATTCTTGATCTAAATTTTTTCTTCTTCTATGTGAATACATCTTTACAACTTTACATTTTAACCAAAATTGCAGTTTCTATGCTTTTTGTTTATAGTTGAAATCTCTGTATGTCAGTACTGCCATCTTAAAAACAGGGGTGTGAGAATCTTCACTGGTTTTATGATTCAATTCAATTACGATCATCATCAACTCAATAGTAACGGTGCATCACATTCTCAGTTTTAAATATTACTGCACATGGCTACATTTTCATATAAATTTGTGCAAAAAATATTATTTTTTTATTATATAAACAGACTACTTTTTAAAACAATTACTTATTAAAAATGTGTTCAAGTATCCGAATGTTTACAGACAACAGGCTAGTTATGGGGTTTTCTTTTTTCCTCAGCATTTTTGGTGAGCTCATAGATAGTGGCAGCTTTAACAGGCTGTATTTTCACTAATGCACCAATCTATTTCGATATATCAGCTGTTCTGTCCTGCTCTGAAAACATAACTGACTATACTTACACCAACTTCATTTAAAATTATTGGGAGGTGGAAGTGCATTTAACCGCAACCGTGCCTGAGCTTGAAAAAAGTCTGTCAGTGTGTGAGTTTCGTACATCTAATAGCACTGCATTCCAAACGGCATAAATAAAAGCATATCTAAAGTAAAACACGGCAACTGGAAGCACACACTGTCAAGAAATGTGCACGTGTCTCACAGTGCAAATTCTGTGCAATAAAGCCCGCCGCGTCTCTAGCGTGCACACGTTCCATTTGCGGGGAAAAAACCAAGCTCAGAATAGATTCAGAATCATTGAAGAAAGAATCGCGATGCAGAGTATCAATTTTTTCTCCCACCCCTATTACAAATACTACAAACAGAATAATTTGTCTGAAATTTGTAACATGGATTGGAGCACAATGGGCAAAAATTGAATAAATAATTTGAGCAGGAGTGCTCACCTCTGCTCGATGCCCAAGTGTGCGTTGATGCTGGCATAGCGAGCTGTGCCTGTGAGATTTTTGTCTTCTCTGTAGGGTATGTGCTGTCGTGTCCTGTTGTCTCGGTATTTCTTGGCCAGACCAAAGTCGATGAGGAACAACTATACAAATAAATTGAAAAGAGAAGCACAAACACAGACATTTCATTTTTAGAACTGACTTTAAACAAGAAACATACACACACTCTTCAGTCCACAAATTCATTTTTCATTTTCTTCCAACTTCCTCCTTCGAGTTGTCTGACCTATTACCTGTACCTCAGAACAAAAACTATACATCCAGCGGCTGTAATCAATGTAGCAATGGGGTCAAGAGTCTACAACGAAAATTAGCCTTACTGGGAAAGGAAACACCATTTATCCAAGCAGAGATGTAAGAGTCAGCTTTAAGAGCCTGCCATTGACTGAAATATCATTCTCATTAGTAGAAAGCCACTCAGATCCTGTCCCACACACACCTACAGGACTCAGCCCAGCGAAAGTGCGTCACCCAACCGGTTTTTCACTGAGGCTGCAGCCATATTGTAACGTATCCACTCAGCCGTGCCACTGTTTGCTAGGCTCAACCAGGGATTTGAAACATATTTCCTCTTGTCAAGACAATTAGTTACACCAACCATGCAGTTCCACTTCTATTAGAGGTCAAGTCAGAAGAAAGTGCTACAACCAAATCTTACTAGAAATTCACAAACATTATGATTTACCTCTTGCTCAATAACTTCTTTTAATGTGTTAAAACAAAACATCACACTGCAGCAAAGACACCTTAAAGTGCACCTTCCTGCATTGTTAAACAGCTTAGACTTAAATGTATCAAGAACCCACAATCTTTCATGATAAAGAGGAAGCATTAAATAAGCAGATTTCTGCCCAAACTGATTTAAACATTTTCAAATTATGTAAGAGCCCTTTCTCCTCTGAAATAGCCGGAGGTACAAGTACTTGGCCAACACTGTAAAAACCCACACAAACATTAATATTTTGCTATTTTAACTTCCTGTCAGTGCTCTGAAGATGACTACAAATAACTGTGATGCCAACAATCTTTGGCTTCAGGAGCTGAGTACCAAATGTTATATCCCATTTGATTTAGCTGAACTTAACATTTAAATAAAGAGGAGCACATCTCTCAACACTACAAGAACATGCAACAGTTTAAGCAACAGTTTAAATACCAAGTGTTTAAAAGGTCAACCCGGTCGATACCAGTCCACAATTTTCATGTGACTTGTTGTGCAATTAGTTGTAGGCTAGCAACATTCTGCCAGCATGTTCCAACGTTAGGTGGCTTGTTCGGGAAAACAAGGCTCTGTGACACAAAGTGCTGCTGACAAACTGAAAGATGTGTTCTGCAACAAGAACAAGCACCCAACACAGTGAAACTAGGCCAATCAAATTATTCTGTCAAAAAGTCCTTTTTTAAAAATCAGAGTAGAGCACTGGGCTTTAACTATCTGCAACAACTCTTTAAATGGAAAGCACTGAATTCTCCTACATCAAATAAGTCCATTCTAACATTGAAAAAAAAAAAAAAAAAAAAAACACAAGTGAAAAATCGCATGTTCTGACAATAATTTTAGATCTGACTAGGATTGAGAACAATCAGCTACTTCTTCCCGAAGTCCTTCCCCTGCCCGTACAGAGATCCATTCAATCTGGATTAGGAGTTAAAGGGGTCTTATGATGCAATTTCATGTTTTCCTTTCTCTTTGGTGTGTTACAAGCTGTTTGTGCATTGATAAGATCCCTAAAGTTGCAAAGACAAAAGTCTCAAACCCAAAGAGATATTCTTTATAAAAGTTAAGACTCAAAGCCCTCCTAAAATGCCTTGTTTAAACATGCCCCCACGCCTACATCACTGGCTACGTTTACATGCACCCAAATAATCCATTTGTAATCGGATTGACAGCTCAATCGGATTGAAAAATGTTAATAACACCTTAATCTTTCCGAAGGAAAATTCGATCTGATTGAACGGGATGGTTCATTCCTCTTCTAATACGATTGAGCGTGCATGTAAACACTCGATCGGGTTGAACCACGAAACTGAAAGAACTGCACATGTACAATGACGCAGAAATAACGTAATGACGTATGACCTAGGGAACGAGCAGCTCTTCCTTTTGAATAAGGTGTAGTATATATGCATGTCCTGTCATTATAAAACTCTCCTTTCACTCAGCAACTGTGAAGTGGAGCAGGACAACCTTGTTTTGGATACTGATCTACAGGCAACCCAGTTTGGGTGCGGGGAGGTTTTTTTTTTTTTTTGCGTGATAAATATGAGCAGCACAGCAGTTTATATGTATATTTATCCATAAACGGGTAAATATTAATTTTGCTGTTAAAAACAAATAAACCGTACAGGAGAGTGGTTATTATGTACAAATAGTGAGAGACTCGATTTTTGTGCAGTGCGCATGTCAAAAAAAAAAAAAATTCAGATTTGAAGCTTCAACCCGATCACTTTATTTAGCGTTCACGTAAACACTACTATCAGATTCATCAATCGTAATGAATTCAGTCCGATTGAACCAAAAAGTGTGCATGTAAACATAGCCACTGTGTGGAAAGATTTGCATAACACCAGCCAAATGTTCATGGCAAAGAAAGGAGTAATTTTGATTCTCGCCTGAAGTATTGTTGCTGCTGCCTCCGCCATATCGTGGAGACGCTGTGTGTTTCGTTGTGAAAGCAAAACTACTTTGTTTGGCCTTCCAAAAGAGAACACAACTAGAAATCAGTGGTTAAAGGGATACTCCACCCAAAATGAAAATTTTGTCATTAATCACTTACCCCCATGTCGTTCCAAACCCTTAAAAGCTCCGTTCGTCTTCGGAACACAATTTAAGATATTATTGGATGAAAACCAGGAGGCCTGTGACTGTCCCATAGACTGCCAAGTAAATAACAGTGTCAAGGGCCATAAAAGGTATGAAAGTTGTCGTCAGAATACTCCATCTGCCATCAGACGTGCAATCTGGGTTATATGAAGCGACGGGAAAACTTTTTGTAAGCGAAGAAAACAAAAATAGCGACTTTATTCAACAATTGCTTTGTCAACAGTCTCCTCTGTGTATGCTCTTCTGTATCTGCCACGCCACAAGGATACATGTTTTCTTTCAAATCAAAGCTAAATACATGTAGAAACAGTGCATCCTTATGGCGCGGATGATACAGAAGAGCATACGGTGATATGGAGTGACACAGAGGAGAATGTTGACAAAGGAATTGTTGAATATAGTTGTTATTTTTGGTTTCTTTGCTTACAAAAAGGGTTCCCGTCGCTTCATATAACCCAGATTGCACGTCTGATGGCAGATGGGAGTATTTTGACGACGACTTTCATACCTTTTGAAAGTGAAAGTGACGTGACATACAGCCAAGTATGGTGACCTATACTCAGAATTCGTGCTCTGCATTTAACCCATCCAAAGTGCACACACACACAGCAGTGAACACACACACACACACACCTGGAGCAGTGGGCAGCCATTTATGCTGCGGTGCCCAGGGAGCAGTTGGGGGTTCTGTGCCTTGCTCAAGGACACCTCAGTCGTGGTATTGCCGGCCTGAGAATCAAACCCACAACCTTAGGGGTTAGGAGTCAAACTAACCACTAGGCCAGGACTTCCCCACTTTTATGGACCTTGACACTGTTATTTACTTTGCAGTCTATGGAATGGTCACAGGCCTCCTGGTTTTCATCCAAAATATCTTAAATTGTGTTCCGAAGATGAACAAAGCTTTTACGGGTTTGGAACGACACGAGGGTAAGTGAACCATATCAGTTCAACCCAAATATTCGTGTGCACAACGCATTCAATTGAGGACTGTTTCCTGAACCTACAATGCCGGCTGTTCTGACTCATATCCTGTATGTATGTTTTCATATTTAAAGAATTTGCCACTGATGATTCAAAAGCGAGTTTTTAGCAGTGTAGGGTAGCGCTTGTTGTTTGTCGTTTCTCCTACCACAAATGCAGACATGGTTTTATGTTAACACAGTGCGATACGCACAGTGAAAATGACATGAATATGACATTGGGCAAAAGCATGAAGCGCAGCATAATTTGAGTTTCAGGTTAGTCGATCGCGCGTCTCCAGTGAAGCTGAACTCTCCTCCTGTCAGCATTCAATTCACACGAACTGACCGTCAAACAGAGAACACACGATCATGCAGGATACAAATGCACACTTCAAGATCTTACAGCTGGATTTGACTAAATTTGCAAGAGTTTTGAAATAGAATGTTCATTAGTCATTCCAATTTTTTTTAAATGATATAAACATGTTTTTGCTGAATGCTGATGGAAAACGAGAAAGTATTATAAATGTTTGCCTTTCTATTACTAATCATACAAAAGCAATCGTTATAATACTTTTTTTGTATACATTTTAATTCCTATGTTTAACAGTTGTTTCTGATTATTAGACAGATTTCTGTCCATATTAGACAGAACTGTTAACGATGACAGCGAACAAGGAGAATGTGAGCACTGTGTGCTCGGGCGCTGCCGCTCTCTGCGCCGTCAAAATAAAAGTCCCGCCTCTAACACATAGACCAAACAGAAAAACTTATCAGCCGATGCCGATATCTGAAAAATGCCAAATATTGGCCGATATATCGGTTGACCACTAATTATAATCTGTAATTATGTCCCCACTGGATGCAACAAATGCCTCGTTTGTAATGGGTTTTATTGGTTTTGTCTCATCGCACCAGGACACGGCATGACACTATGGTAAGTGGCGTAACATTTACGTCACACGCTTGAGGTATTCCGCCTATTACAACACACTGGATAGCTGGCCATTCAGAGCACACCTCGCTTTTCAGAATGATGAGCTTTGTAAAAATCAACATGTTTCAGAAAGGCAGGTGCATAGAGGAGCAACAATAATGTACAGTATTTGAAAAATAATGTGTTTTTTGAACCTTAAACCACAAACACATTGCATTACACCAAATACACAAAATAATGTTCTTTTTAGCAACGTCATATGACCCCTTTAAATGTCTAGTTCTGTTTAGCATGTGTGTCTGGTTTAATGCCAACAAACGCTAATGGTTATTGTTAAATCAAAATTAAAACGGAAAAAGAACTTCAAAAGGCAAAAATAAATAAATAAAATAAAAATAAAATCAAAAGAATTTTGGGCGATTATTAGGAGGTGGTTGTGGTTTCAGACCTGGTTTAATCCTGAGAAAGATGGGTCCTGAGAAGAACTAACAGCCAAGCTTCTTTTCCTCTTCCCCACTGGAGATTCTAAACACTGAACAGACAATAGAGGGTGCAGTGCATCAAACAGTATTGCTGACAACCGCACACGGCCAGCGCAGACAGGCAACACCAAGGCTCAGAAAAAGAACGCGAGGAGGAGCAGAGGGAGGGAAGAGAAAGCCTAAGGCAATCCTTCATCCACCAGCAAGCGTCCTAGCTCAAACTCAGAGGAGGCTCTGCTAATGGCAGACGTCTTCCCATAAGCCCAGGATCAGATACAAGCCGATAGTTGTTGTTTTTTTAGACCATATAATGCAGGGCCCACTTGCCTCATCTGTTCTCGAGCCATAGAGGCAAACTGTACATGGCACCTCTGGCCACCCAACCCAGTGATCTTCCTTTCATCTATACTAATCGTTCCCAAGCCTGATTCTCTTTTTTGACTTTGCCAAGACTTTATCCATAAACATTCAGCAGCATTTAACACTAGATGTGCCATACAGCATTTAACAGCTAAGCCCACCTTAGCATGAGGCAAACGAGACAAATGGCACAACTAGGGTTAATAAGGGCAAACTCTAAAGGTCATTCACTACAATGGGCACTTGTTTTTAAAATTAGGCATGAGAAGCTTTGAGAACAAATGCAACCAACCAAAACTCAGCGCCACCCCTTTAAAAGTCCTGTGAAGAATAAATATTGCATTTCATGTTTGACAGATCACTGGACCACCTACAGTAAGGAAGAGGCTAGAATACTTTGGCATGTAGAGGCCAAATCATGTAGGGATGAAGCTCTGAAGAACAAAACAAAAAAGCATGCAGTTCAAGAGGTGCATGACTTAACCTGCATGTTATTGCAAAAACAGATTTAGTTTAGTTACAAAAGACAAGATGGGACAACTTCGGTGGAAGTGACATTGGAAAATTCAATATAGCAGCCCAGGGAAAAGCAACAAAACAAGCTATTAGTTAACAATGGTGCAGAGCGGAGTACGGTTATCTGCAATGTGACAGAAGAGTGGGGGATTGTGCGAGGAGAATGTCAGACTTAAAGTATGCTGCAAAATGAAGGAATATCTGGACCTGAACTTTAAGTAAATCTAGGAAAATAGTACTGCATGAAGCATTTACAATGGCTTCTCAACCACTTCCATTTTTAGACTGACTTATGTGGAACTGATGTCACCTGTTGGCCGCCACCATTCATGGTCAAGACATCCAAATGCTTTATTCTTTCTCCAAGTTAAGATTGTTAATCTTGAAAAATGTTTTACTGGGGGCTGGATTAAGAGTGGTAATAACCATATGAGAGATGTAAGCAGAGAGCAGTGAATTATGTGAGAGAATAGGCCTTTTATTTCCTTACTGAAAGAGAGTTGGTTTGCAAAGCAATAGCTAAATCAGATCTTCTAGTCGGCTGAGTTTACTGCACTTTTTAATTATGATTTTTTTCCAGGGAGGATGTCGACAGCTACTCATCCAAAAGCAGAGCGTGTGCTTCCATAGTTTTAGTGAAAAAGGTGACAATTTCATGTGTATGTATCAAAATTAAAGCTTGAGGCTGGCATTCACACAGACACACAATGGTAAACATTTATTCCAGACAGCACTGCCAAAAATGGTAATACAGGCTTCACTGAAGTACCACAAAGTCCCAGAATTTGTAGTGGAAACTGATCTGAACTGTTAGACGACCATCAGAGCTTGCACTTGTAGGTCATTGTTTTATTAAATTTGCCAAATGTTGCCTGTCTGCAAGGGCTCAAAATTATGAGTTATCTGAAACAAAATACAAATCAGGCAACTTCTGTACATTTGAATAGAGAGAAATAAAAGAGTGCAAAGCACTTCAATGGCTCTTAGTCGAAGGGAGAAATAAAAAATAAACAAATAAAAAAAACACAACCACAAGTCACATATCATGCAAGTTCCATTTGAGGAATGAAAGACATACAATCCATGTCCACATATGTCCACAGCCCAACCGTCAAGTGATTCTCAAACCATTGATAAGTTAAGCTGTAAACACTGTGTCTAAGGACTCAGTGCGGGTTTAATTATCTGCTCCTATGATTACCCACCAAACATTCTTGTAGAACTCAACCACCCCGAATCAGCAGAGCAACATCAAACAGAACCATCACAGGTTCTCGAGCCAGTGTTTGTCCATGAGAAAGTCTCAATGTAACAGGAAACCTCAGTGATCTGCAGTCTTATTCGCAGTCAATCCTCCATGTCACTTTTAAATCTTTAAATTGACTCTCTTTCTCACATAAAGAGGGAAATGGTGAAAGTTTACCTTATTACAGTGACGGCCAATACCCATTAAAAAGTTGTCTGGCTTGATATCTCTGTGGATGAAATTTTTTGTGTGCACATACTCGATTCTGCTGATCATCTGCAAGAGCAAAACAACCAGGTTAAGATGGTGCCACGGCACCATTCAATGTTTGCTATTAAAAGCCCGAGTTAACCATTCATTACCTGATCTGCAAGCATTAGGACAGTTTTCATTGTGAATCTGCGGGAACAGAAGTTAAAGAGATCCTCCAGACTTGGCCCCAGCAGGTCCATCACTAGGACATTATAGTCCTTTTCTTGGCCATACCACCTGAAAAACAGCATCATATATCGATGAACACCAACAGATGACAACTAGACTGCATGACAATTATTACAAAAGCATGAAAATGATGAAAGCTATGCCTCTCAAAAAAAGCAGATACTTTAGATCAATTCAGTGATGCACAATACTGCTCAAGTTTACTAGATGAGATTTTAGTGCAAGCAAATTACAATTAAATTAAAAATAGAGGTCGACCAATTTAACCAACACAGATAGCTCTCAGCCTTGACAGCAAACATACTGCAGTTCTTTCCCTACTAATGCAGCATCTAGTCAACAAATGAATTACTTCTTAATGATGGAAAACATGCATTATAATATAATGTATACACACTATTCTGTTTAAGTTTCAAATACATATCTGAAATGGCTCTGTGCAGCTCGCAGTGTCAAGTGTAAAAACAAACAGCACACGACGTCAGTGATTCCACCTCAAGAGGCAGCTCTCGTACTGTATAATGACAGCGGAGCCTTCAGCCACTTCAGCAACGGACAACCCAGAAAAACTATCGACTGGTTTTTTTGCCAATAGTTCTGGCAATTGACTATCCGGGTGATTAATCAGCAAAATCGATCAAAAATGAACATAGGTGACTAAGTTATATTGAGCCAATAAAGCGTGAATCTTAGTTAAGGAAGTGTTGGAGTTACACAGCACACCCCGTGGACAATGACATCCAATATATCCATCTTAGTGACATGACTGCATGTAGAGTCTGCAGTAACAACTACAACATGTTCTTTTTTTGACCCTTCAGGGTATTGAGGCAGTGCTAAATTGTTTATGGTATTCAAAATATTTACTAGGTGGATCTTACAAATATTTCAACTTTGACAAGGACTCAGACACACAACTTAACAGGTGGAGGTTCAAAAGAGTTAGTTTAGAATGAACACATTGCTACAGCAGTCGCCAAGCAACCATCATGCTAGAGAGTCTCCTAAACAAAGAGCTATTGAGAAGAAAAGGTGCAGCAGTAGACTAGTGTTTGTTCGGTCATCTGTCATCAAACCAACATCTACCATTTCACAATGACAATACAAAATGTACTTCGAACCACAAACTGGCTCCTAATCCTTGTAATGGTTATATCGCAGAAGCAATGATATCCATGCTAGCTGCTGATATAAAAATCGTAAAACTTTTATTGATAATCAGTTTTAGGCCTCTTTTTATGTAAATGTACAATTGTGTAGGTCTTGGTGACACACCCTAAAATAAAAAAAAAATCCCCAGCAGAAATAATGAAGAATCAAAGTGGTTAACATTTTTACACAAGTTAATACCAAAAATACTGTAAATGTACACCATGAACCTAACCCGAAAAACAAATATAAACTCATTTGCAATGTTTACTGTACATATCAACAGTAATAATTAATAATAAAAGTGCTTTACATAAAAGGGGGGAATCTCCTCAACCACCACCAGCGTGCAGCATCTACCTGTATGATGCGACGGCGGCCATATTGCGCCAGAATGCCCACCCCACACCAGCTTATTGGTGGAGAGGAGACAATGATGAAGCCAATCAGTGTATGGGGATGATTAGGAGGCCATGATGGTCAGATGTAAATGGACGAATTTGGGATTTTTAATGACCACAGAGAGTCAGGACCTCGGTTTTAACTGCTTTTTGTCAGTATAGTGTCCCCATCACTACATAGGGGTGCTAGCACCCACACAGACCACAGGGTGAGCACCTCTTCCAGCAGCAGTTTTCCCAGGAGGTCTCCCATCCAGGTAGTGACCAGGCTCAACCCTGCTTAGCTTCGGTGGGCAACCTTGGGTCTTGTGCTGCAGGGTGATATGAACAGTGATCTCTTGTTTACGGAAACCACAGGCCTCTCTGTGGGACACTAATTTCCTCTTTTCAAAGCAAAACTAAGGGAAACGCTGAACAAAACAGTGTAGGTTGCCTGAACATTTTAACTTTAATAAACTGCCTTGTATTCAATGACATAGAGGTAGGCCTATTGGTGTAAATGTATAAATAAAGTGAGTAAACACTTTCCTGTGATTGCGTTTACATAAAAGACTTTGAAGAGCACACAAAGCTCTTTTCTTTCATTAGCAAAGGAAGTGAGTGGTTTTAGGGGGTGTGGGGGAAGGGATCTTGTATGGCAGGTTTTCCAAAATCTAGTAACCAGCCACTGAAACCAGTACTTACACACATATTTTCTACTGGAAAATTCAACTGATTTATTAAACCAGTTCAAGTCAAAGCGGCACAGAAATATGAAAAATGCACAACCATTTATTAAAAAAAACAAAAACAAAAAAGTAGTTAGTAAGATACTTTTTTCTGCATTCAATCCACATAGATTACAGGAGTAGAGTTAATCTAGGAAGAGTTTAATATGACATACTTTTTAGTTATAACTAATGGCTGCACCTGGACTTGTCCTTAAAGTGTTTGGTAAATCCATCCATCCATGACAGGGGTTACCCAACCCTAAACTGCAGAGGGTTAAAGAACTAGCTAAGGTCTAACAGTTCAGATTTCTAGTCAGCCAAGCTGCTGTCAGCATGAGATGCCACAGAAATGCAAACCCACATGCTATCTGTAATGGAAGTTCACTGATGGCAAACGCAGGGCATTCGTATTTATACAAATCAGCTTCTGACAGCTGGATTAGTTTACTTAATGATATATTACGATCTACAATGAAATTAGAAACTAACGAGCAACAAAAATCATGGCTGATGAAGCACTTATTTTGACTTTAGGAAAAGAAGCAGTTAAGAGCAAACGATTTGGTTTGAAATGTTGCAAGAAATTAGGTGCGGTCACATTTACCGCTGTCTGGTGAAATTTTGCAGGCAAATTCCAGTCATTTCAACAGAAATACAAGCGATCAGGAATCTCACACAAGGACGAAACATTTCCATTCATATATATATTAATAGAAACAAAATTTAATAGAAATTCACTAAATTAAAATTGTGTTACAGATCATGTTATTTGTCTCATTTAGTAGCAAGACCATTTTTGTGCCAGCAAGTAATGCCAGCCTTTTCCCCTGTATACCACCACAAGTATATTTTAGACCTGTGGGATAACATTTTTTTAATAAACCAAGCTGCTACTTATCGATTTTACATCTGCAGCAGTTAATTTTTAAATACATAATTACCACAGTAATTCAAGTAGAGCCAAGAGCAGAGGTTTATAATATTTTTTTTTTTAAAAAGGAAAGGAACTGAACTGTAAGCTGATAAAGACTTATCTGTCAGGTCACCCGGCTAATTAAAATAAACATATCTGAAATATTGCTTTTGGTTTCAATTTTACAGTTTAGATCTGCAATGAAAATAACATGTGAAAGTTCAGGGTTGGTAACCTCGTTACAGCAAACTTCCATGTAACTTTTATCCAAATATCCCGGGATTAGGGTTAAAAATGGTTATTACATACTGCACACCATCAATAGTTTAACACACACACACACACACAACTACACGAGAAAAGAGCAAAGATAAATCTACACACTAATTCAACTAGCAATACTTTAATATGTAGAGCACTTCTGCAATCAGAATTTCAAACTCATGACGTTATTTACATTCATTGATAACACGCAATGCAGAAAACATACGTGACAACCTCTAGCTTTTCCGTGTGAAACGAAGACAGAGACTAGGTTTTATTCAAAAGTGCATCTAGTATCAGTTATTGAAAGCTTCCTTATCTATGGTTAACTCTTTTATAGTAATGTACTATAAAAACTGATTCTTTAAAGGTTTTCCGACAATAATAGCAGCCCTCGTTTGGCTCAGTCACCTTGAGATGAGAGCAGCAGTCCCACTAACGTTAGGCCCTGAAACTTGTTTTCCCTCATCCGCCATTTTCTGATCGAGAGGGAGGACATGTTGAACAACACAACAAAAGAGCAGCGGCCATTTCCCACTCGCTCCTTACTCAGCAGCACAGAAACACACACTTCGTGATCAAATCTCATTCATTACACTATCTTATTCTACATAAGAGAGATCACGCAACTTTTTAAGACGACTCTTAAAATCGCCGATCTTTCACGCGACTCATAGAAACGCTAATGAACGGGCTAGTTATCCTGTAAAACTATATAACGTTACATATACTAGATCAAACTAATCCAGTTACCCCCAATCAACATCCATTATAATGTCACTTATAATCAGACGTCTGTACTCACCTGATGTGTGGGATTCCGACTCCTCCCTGGAGAATTTTATACAACTTGCTTTCATACAGAAGTTGAGGGTGTCTAGCTTTCTGTGATTCCAATTTCACAGCTACCTCCTGAAATATTCAAAATTAAGATCATTATGTATCTGGTAAGCTACATGTAGATGGTTTACAAAGCACTGAATGTTGGTTTAATGTGTGATGGTAAGTTACACGATCCTTTATACCTTGATCTGGGGAGACTATTTCTATTCAAATCTGCAATAACATCGTTGATGTATGAGCTGGACATATATATAAAGCCCTCAATCTTCTCAACCCAGTTATTCAGCACATTCATTAAACACACATTTCATCTTTACCTCTCCATTTGTGATGTTGATTGCCAAATAAATGTCGCCAAAGGATCCAGATCCGATTTTCCGAACGAGCTTGTATTTCCCACCGACTATGAACTCGGCTTTAGAGCCACTGCTGCTGGCCATGTCCTAAAATCCGAGAAGTACTCTGAAACTGTGTGAACGGGTGAGGTTTTTCTCTCTCTTCTTCAATCCAGTAGAAACAATGCTAGCTAGCCTAAAATCGGGTTATCCTCACTAGCCGTGTCCTTAACAACTCACAACGACGAAACTGAGAGGATAACGGACATTGGTTTCAATTGGAGATTTGTATTCTTGACATTTAAGTAAAAAAACAAGACTATTTCCCCTGAGGTTGTGGCTGTTTTTTCCCCCTCTTCAGCAATTCCCCGAATAGCTGACTAGCAGCTTAGCCTGAAAGGACACGGAGGAGTCGGTGTCCTCGACGCTCTCTACGAATCACCTCGCTTTGAGGGACGATTTTTCTTCTTAAAGACGCGGTTTCCAGCTTATTCGAACGTTCATCAAGGCTACCGAAGTTTTAACGTTGAAGAAATAACGTGAGAGGCTGCTTTCTTTTCAAAGTGCAACCCACTCACTTCGCCATCTTGTCCGTCTCGAGATGAACAGATTCTGCTGATCTGAAGAGAGGAGCGAGACCGCGCTAAAGCGCGCCGCCGGGGGCAGGGGAGGGGTTCACGCGTGATGTCAGTGGGGCTGCGGGAACGCGCGGCGTAAAACGCGATGGCGCGCAGGGCAATTTGGGGATGTTTTTTGTGAATTCAGTGTCCTACTTACGCTAACTTAAATCAAAATTAATTTTTTATACTCAAGGGCTATGACTACGAAGTTATTGAAAATGTGGTCTGCGTACCACATGTATTGGGTATTTTCTCACGATATATGTTCGGATATGTTCTCGCGATGACTCTTGCACGGTAACGCGCGTCGGTGACCTGAGCTTCATAGTTCACTGATGCCACCTAGTGAGGCATATAGTTCACCAGAAAAGTAAATTCAGTCATCATGTGCTCACCGGATGATTTTTCAGTCCCGTATGACTGTCTTTCTTCCAGAACACAAAAGATTTTAAGACAGAATGACATTCCCGGTCACTCTTCATTTTTTTTTTTTTTTTTGTATGTAACAAACGATTGGATTATAATAATAGTGGTTACTAGATTTACCATCCTTAGAATTCTGCCATCTCTTCAAAAGAAAGAAAGTCATAAAGGTTTGGGACAACATCAGAGTGGTTAAATGATTTTGGATGAACTATATCTCTTTAAAGGTTTCTCTCATTAAAGATATTGCACGTGTCCCTCTTAATTATAGTTTTAGTTCTGTTTGACTACTCATCAAACTGATGAGTTATTACCTAATCTCTTGATGGAATGTTTCGTGACAAAATGGACAACATAGGATTTACTTATTCATAACTTACTATAAAAACAACATTCAGAAAACAGAAGCATCCCAAACACCTAATTCAACTCATCAGCTCATTAGTGGAGACTGCAAGACCTGAAATGGGCGTCAGATGTAAGGAGACATACAAAATGTGAGGTGCTAGGGGTGCTTGCAGGACTGGTTTGAAAACTACTAAAAATAAAGCAAATGAGCAATGATCACTGCATATGTGAAGCCCAACCTGTTTTTTGTACAGTCTATGAGCCCAGCAAGGCATTTACTGACTAAAAATAATCACAGGTAACGAGACATCATTTTCTGCAACAAACATTTTGCAATATAATGAAGTTAGACATCGTGTTTGTAAAATGAGTCTTTTATTTAGACCTCTGATTATCCAGCTTTGCTCCTCTTATGGACAAGAGGGGCTTTATGCTTGCTTGCTATTGCTATTTCAGTTTAATAAAAAGCCAGTATAAATAGTAAGAAACAGAAGCAGTTTCTTTTGATGCACTTATTGACAAAGTCATCTCTAATCTAAAAACCACAAACAAATGACCTTAGTCCCAAATGCCCTTAGTCATTGTTCATAGACCATTGCATGAATGTCACCAGTCAGGTTCTTTCTGGGTAGGCAAAAACAAAGAGAGGGAGGGAGGAGTGTTGGTTAATTTCAAAAGCTATATAACTATAGAGCCCCAGATACAAAGATACACCTGCTGAGTTTCCCTTCTCTCAACTCACATGACGACTGTGACCATGAAGCTGGCTATTCTGATCTGCGTTTCTGTTCTCATTTACCTCTCTGGTAAGTATCAAAATTGGCATTTTTTTGGTACATAAATACAATGAAATGTAAATATTGTGTAATAATGATCTTAATTAAAACCAAATCCAGATAGATACTAGTCAGACTGCTATTGTTGAGTAAAATACAGTACATCATGTGACAATGACCATCACAGCTGCAATGAAGGTGATAAATGACATCTCTGTTGCTCGTGACAAGAAGCACCATTGTGCAGCACTTTTTATTGATTTGTCAAAAGCTTTTGACACGGTTGATCATGATGTATAAAGATTAGGCTTCTTAATTCGGGGTTTTCAGAGAATACTGTCTCTTGGTTCTCAAACTATCTTAGTGACAGAACCCAGTGCATTAAGTGTGATGGTGTTCAATCGGGTATTTTACCAATCCTTAAAGGGGTTCCACAAGGCCCTCTTTTATTTACTATTTATATAAATAACCTTAATCGGCATGTGTCTGATACAAACTTTCATTTTTATGCAGATGACACAGTTATTTATTGTTGTGCACCCTCTCTTAAACAAGCCATTGCACATTTACAGAATGCCTTCACTGTGGTCCAAAACACGTTGCTACAGTTGAAACTTGTGCTTAATGCAGAAAAAACCAAATGTATGCTCTTCACGGGCACTCGGAATAGACCACTGAATGTTCCTTCAGTGATTACTCTTGACGGACGTGAAATACAGACTGTTACAACTTATATGTATCTTGGTATTGTTATTGATGATTGCCTGTCATTTAAGCCTCATGTTCACTGTCTAGTGAGAAAGTTGAGGCTAAAATTGGGTTTTTACTTTCGAAATAAGCTGTGTTTTTCTTTTAATGTTAAAAAACGGTTAGTGGCATCCACTTTTTTATCTGTGCTGGACTATGGTGATATATTATATATGCATTCATCTGCTCAATGCCTTCAAATGATTGACGCAGCCTATCATGCATCGCTGAAATTTATTACTAATTGTAAAGCTCGCAGCCACCACTGTGAGCTGTACTCTCGTGTAGGGTGGTCTGCTCTGGCCACACGGAGCTTTGTCATTGGTACATATTTATATATAAGGCTATTCTTGGTGTGCTTCCATCCTATTTATGTTCACTTCTTATGAAAAAAAGTGCTGGTCATTACTCTCTCCGTTCTCAGGCTGTTGTCTTGTTTTCTGTCCCACATGTCAGTACTGAGCTGGGTAAAAAGGCCTTTGTTTATTCTGCTCCCTTTACATGGAATTTGCTGCAGAACAACTTAAAACTTAGTAAATTGATTCCTTTGAGTGTTTTTAAGTTAAGAATGAGATGTTTTGAGTTGGACTCCCTCACATGTCAATGTTTTTAATTGAGATTTCATTGTAAGTGCATAATTGGCTTTCAAACTGTTTCGATTAATTTTTTTTTTGTGTGTGTCTTTGTACGTATGTAATGATGTGATGTAATTCAGCTGCCTATCTTGGCCAGGTCTCCCTTGCAAAAGAGATTTTTAATCTCAATGGGCTTCTCCTGGTTAAATAAAGGATAAATAAAATAAAAAAATAAAAATGACATGTCATAATAAGCATGTTTGAGATGCACAATGTTTGTTTAACATATGGATGACTTTCAAATCATTGTTTGCTTTCTGGAAAATCCACACATGATAAGGTTACAGCTCACAAGATTAAACTGTCATTATTCACTAACCCAGTCAGACCCATTTTGTGATATTTTGTTAAGTTGAATTGTTTTTATAAGGTTACATCTCCTTTATCCAGCCTGATTCTCTCATCAGAACCTATTCTGAAGTATTGTAGCAACATATATCCCTTTAATCCATGCAAATACACTCAAGAACATAAAAGGATGTTAATTATCGTTTGTTTGATTTTTAATTCTAAAGATCATAACAAAAGGGAAAAAAAGAGAAGCGTAAATGTGTAAAAGGACCTATACAATAGGCTGAACATACAATAGGTTGAAAAGAAAGTACAAAACTTGCTTAGCCTTTTTTTTTTTTATCTAAGACTTGTCTGGAATTTCAACAGGCAACATTAGTGCCTTTCTTGGTTTATTTTTTCAAAATAACATGAATTTTTCAATACTGTTTCCACAGTGGCCGAAGCACAACAGAGTGAGGTATGTTAAAGAAAAAAAAAAAAAAAAACTATTTTTAAAGTTACCAGATGTTGTTTTTGAAAGAAGTCTCTTATGCTCACCAAGGTTGCATTTATTTGATCAAAAATACAGTAAAAACAGTAATATTACCATTACTCCAGTGTTTAGTGTCACATGATCCTTCAGAAATAATTCTAATATGCTGATTTTGTGCTCAAGAAATGTTTATTATTTTTGTCAGTGTTAAACCAGTCATGCTGTGTAATATTTTTGTGGAAACCTTAATACAATGTTTTCAGGATTCATTAATGAATATAATTTTTTTACCATTTATTTGAAATAGAAATCTTTTGTAGCATAACTGTTTTACTGTCACGTTTGATCAATTTAAAGTTTCCTTGCTTAAAATAATTAATGTCTTTAAAAATAAATCTTACTGACCCCAAACCTTTGAACAGTAGTGTATAATCAAGTAAAATGGTGGTAAAGTGTCATAATATATTTGGTTTGATTTTGGGAATCTCTCTGACATCATAATAGGACAACAATGTTCCTGATTTTGGATGTACTCGTGAGTACAATCCAGTGTGTGGAGAAGACGGGGTCACATACTCCAATGAGTGCATGCTACACTGGGAGAACAAGTAAGTGAGCTGAACATTTGTGCAATGTTAATTCAACATTTTGAGAAGGCTGATGCAACAGATGTGAGAAATCTCAGGCTAAGCCCAGATGTCAGCTTTGAATCAATAACAAACCTCCCAAGGTTTAGTAAACAGCCAAATTTTCATTATGAGAACAAATGATCTATTATAAAAAAGCACAAGACATAGTAAACAGTTCAAACAGAACTTGTGCCTCTTCTAACACTTCTTCTCTGTTTAGGTCTCGTAACAAGAATGTCAGCCTGAAGCACGTAGGAGTGTGTGAGACCTCCTGAATTCACTGCTGTTACATCTATGGTATCCACAATGGCTTTCCATTTAGATAGTACAGCAACAACCAGCATGATTTTCTGTCATACGTTAATCAGCATAATATGAAGACTTATGCTATTGGAACTTTATCAGACTTTTCTTTGTCAGTATGTAATCTCATGCGATAAACAGTGAAGCATTTAAGAGCTCTATTTTATTAATAAATTATATTAAATCAAATAAACCACATTCAAAATCTAAATGTTCTTTCTTCTGTCTGTTACATAAATATGATGGCTCTGTCCTGAAAAGCACAACAGCAAAATTTTGAGGCACATATGAGCATATTTTTCCTGAGCCAGATAAGAAACTTCAGAAAGCTAAAAATACTCAAAATATTTTATGTAATGCATGATTTTTTTTTGCTTGCATTATTCAAAAATATACATAGACTGACTTTCACATATATTTTCTATGATGTACATGTTTTTGTTTTCTGAACTGAAATTAATTTGGACATTTTTGAGGGACATAAAGTAAATATTGGGATGATACAACTGTCGTTGTATTATAATCATCTGATCATAATTAGAATGCTGATTTAAAGTAAATAAAACCTGATAAATATGAAATAAAAAATGAGAACACTTCTAAAGAAAACATTCTAGCACTACAGCTGTAAAATTCTGATATTCATTTTGATTTAATATTTCTGATTCGATTTTAAAATTATATAGACATCTATAGCTTGGCTTCTTGATTGTTAATAGCATGGTGAAGAAACTAAATTGCATGCCACATTCTTAATGAAGCAACCAGACAAATCCATAAATTCAGAACTCAATTATTTTATAAGTTCATTGTGTTCCAAGAAAGCAGCAGCAGTTCCAATTCATGCCCGTTGCATTTTTATCACCATCAAGTCCACAAGTGCCAGGATCTCCTTGAACTTTTGAATGGTAGTGTAGCGAAGTATAAATTTGTAAACTAATATTCACCTTTTCAATGATCATATCATAGAGAACTGTGATGATTCTCACATGCAGGGATTCTGCCCCTGGTGTTTGAAACGGTTCGCTAAGCACCTGCACATCACCAAGCTTCAAAAAGTGACTGTGCAAATGGGAAGTGACGCAGTAATGAGGCCACAGCAAATAACACCTGTAATAAATCAGAATGTCATAGTTAATGATGCATTCATCTACATTAATATATGATAATGACAATTTAATTTACTATTCATTAACAGCATAATGCCCATGGTTTCTGGTTGGTCATACCTTTTTCTTTACCGCTGTTGGTCGCTGAGTGGCAAGAAATGTCAAGAGTTTCTGTAACGCGCCACC
This sequence comes from allo-octoploid hybrid of Carassius auratus x Cyprinus carpio, assembly GCA_024542945.1. Taxonomy (NCBI): domain Eukaryota; kingdom Metazoa; phylum Chordata; class Actinopteri; order Cypriniformes; species allo-octoploid hybrid of Carassius auratus x Cyprinus carpio. The sequence continues at coordinate 8,869,137 of CM045040.1, forward strand.
TTCTATTGCCTCAACTTGCACTGATGGATTACTAGAAAAATGTCGAGTGCCTCCATGTCTTTTTTCAACTCTTCGATGGGGCGAAATTAGGCCCTCACTGCATCTTCATCCTAAAATCATACATCTTGATCAAAAAAAATAAATAACAAAAGAAAATGGTTAGAGACCAAATAAAATGAACATACCGGTACTTGTTGTGTGTCCACAGGATCATCCATTACTTCTTTAAACTTTTTCAAAGCCTCTTTCAACTCCTCAGCTGTGAATGAGGGGTTGTGTGTGTTCATCATCCCTTCCCTGCTACACAGAGGACAAATTGAGCATAACTAGCTATATGATAAATGTATTTTATTTTAGAATACTACATTCTTCTATTTCTATACCTATTTCCATCTCTCCAGTATTTGAGACCTTCCGACTCTCCCATCTTGACCTCTCTTTGGCCTGTCTGAAGATTCAATCTGACATGAGAGCCTGCTGGAACTGCTTGACCTAAATAGAATTACAGATAAATGAGGAATTGATCTGTTAATCATCAATTTATGTAAGGACACAACAGTCAGCATGGGAATAAACACACCTGGTTTGAAAGTTTGCCACTTGTCTGTAGGTCTAAACACCTCCAGATCTCCAGAATCCTCATCCTCTAACAGTGTCTCCTCACCTTTGCTATGATCATCAAAGCCTTCTTTGATAGATAGGGCTGTTGGTGACTGCGTAGCCAAAAATAATAGTTATTAAAGTGTTACAATAAAAGAAATACTAAGATGCATGGCAGCAGCAGATTTCACCTTAACATTGTGGGCACATTTGAGATGAAGAAACCAGCACGTGCCTTTTCCGCAGTCCTTCTGGACAGAATACGTGAACCAATCAGACAAATGCAAATATGTTTTTGGAAAACGTAATTCTTCCTGGTGGTGACGATTGGATAAAGGAAGATGTACCTTTTCATGACGCAATCAAATGCAAGTTAAACCTACCCCTTTTTTAAACAGAAAAAAGTAATTTCAATATTTTTATATTACGTTTTTAAAATCGGACAGCTATAAATTTAATGTAAACTTCTTGTTAATTATGTATATGTGGATTACACAAACAACATAAAAATATAACTTTTTTTTCTGTTCAAAGACAACAAATTAAGAAAAATAAATCAACAATAAGGCTATTCTAATGGTTATATAAACTAACCATTTTGCACAAATGCAGCTGAAGCAGAACATATGATGAGAAAATGGCAAATACTGTACTCAATATACAATAACACAGTGGCTTATATACTGTAAATCAATCACAGTGTCTCACAGTGAATGCCAAAAACTGATTTTTTGTTTGTAAACCACTATAAAAACATAAAAATAATAGGTACACAGCAAGCTGAATTACTTATCAGGCTGCATTAATTTACTTTTTTTTTATTTTATTCAAAGTCGAAAATAGTTAATTAGGTTATTAATAAATGTATAAAGGTAAACTGTTTCACAAATCGGGTGCATAGACAGGACAAGCCACAAATCAAATAATGATGTAAATTATACACCTGTAAAATTCATACACAATATCTTTTTTTTTTTAATATGACGAATATTGATAAAGGATTCACATTTTACAATAGCCAAACTACTGAGCACACTCGTTTGCCATCGTTTTTTCTGAGTTAACATGAGTGGGTTGTTGGTACTTTTTCCTCTTCCTTTCAGTTCTCCAGTTCTCCTCCTCATCACTGCTTTGATGAGTTTGATCCTCACCCTTGTTATTGGAGTCACTAACAGGCGACCTACAGGCAAATCATTCAGTTTGTGGTGGATCAAAATACAGAACTTAAGTGCTAAAATGTAAATGTCATAAAACAACATTTAGTTAATTGTAACTACCAGTATTGCTACTGTCACAGGAGTGTTTCTTTAAAAAGTAACATTTTAATTATTGCAAGTTAATGTAACTAACATTATTGCTACTCCCACATGGAGTGTTTCTTTAAAAGTTAAAATTTTAATGTCACGGTCAAAAAGGTCTGACAGTTGAAGTGCAAAAGGTTAACAACTATGTATTTATATTACTCAAATATTAGGCTACATTTCACAATGATTTAACAGTCCTTAAACTGTTCATCTTGGCAAAGTGTAGTCAATAAAGCAATATCTCATGGGATTAAATGTCTTCGAGATACAGGGTTCCTGAGAGGCAACGGTAGAGAGGGAAGTGACGGTCGAGGAGTGAGTGTTCTCATAAAACCCAGGAAGAGGAAGATGACAAAGACTGTAAAGTTGACACAGCGCAGCAGAAAGGAGAAGGGTTGGCATGCAGAGGTTGGCACTGACCTGGGCGCATCAGGAATGCAGACTGGGGGATCCTCAGAGATTCGGACAGACTTGTTTTCACGGGACATGACCGGGTTGGGTTCTGTGGGTTGTGCAGACTGCAGGGGGATCACAACCGGCTTCTCAACGGGATGACTAATGTTTTTTTCCTCTGTATTTTCACTAGAGCCCTTGCTTGGCTCAGTGTCCATGGTTGCAGTTTCCTCTTTGCTAGGTGCTGATTTTTCCTCTGGAACAGCTACAGGAAACTTCTCCCGGCGGCGTTTCTGTACTTGTGCTTTGTTCACCTCTAAATACATAACAATGGTACATTTACTACCAGTACATACAGTAATAGCAGCGCAAAGATGAATTACAGCAGTTATCCAATAGAGTGCAATAGTACCGGCACACTTTTTCAGTGGCCTTGGTTCCAAAGGATTTTTCCCTTACATATTTTTAAAAAGTACACAAACAAAGTACAATACATATTTTTATTTTTCCCATACAAAGTTTTAAAGAGTTATAGGCCACAAACTGAAACCAACCTGCTAACCATATCAGCTGAGTTATTCACATTACAACCTTTGATTTGAAGCAAAAAAAAAAAAAGACTGAAAATTACAGACAAAAGAACAATACTGTGTAATTAACATTTTTAATGAGAAATAGAAATGTGTGTGTGTATATATATAAGTTGTTTGACAGCACAGGGTCTTTTGCAATTTTTCGTAGAAATGAGGAATGAGCTATATAATTTTTTTTTATTCTTTGCAGAATCATACCAATGATTAACACCCTCACAGATCACAGTAGGTCAGTCTTAGACTTAGATTTATAGGTTATTGTTAAAAATTAATTCTCCTCTGGAGATAATGAAAGGGATTTTTACTTCCGGAACTGACTGTTGCACTCTAATAGAAAATAAACTAAGGTTCAAAAATGGAGAATAAAATTACCATTAGGTGTATATTTCATCTTTAGTTCTTCAAGCTTGACTTGGAGCCTCATATTGTCACTGTGTCTTTGTTTTAGTGCTTGCTCTGTGCCATAAAGTTTCCTCTCCAACTCCAACACTCTCTGACTTTCAGAGAGAGCCTTCATTCTTGCCATGGACAACTCATCCTTCAGTTTCTCTGCATCTTTCCTATACACATACATGTCATGATTGTTTTGAAAAGTTCTAAAGCAACACCAGTACAAATAACAGATGAGAGAATACTTACTTTGAATTTGAAAGTTGCATTTTTAATAGGTCTGTGTAATAAGTCTCATCCATAACCTCGCCTTCTTTAAAGGGGGCAGGTGGATGCTGGTCTTTTACAGTCATCTGTTGGTGACATCACATTAGCATAAGTTACTAGTATTAATTTCTCATACTGTAATATGTTTAATTTCTATGTTGAATGTTATATGCTAAGCTCACCTTAGCTTTCTCCAGCTCTCTTACTTTCATCATCAAGCTTTCTATCTCATTGTTTTTGTCAGATAACATGAATTGCAGTCGCTCAAGCTGTGCTGGGTCAGCCCTGTTGCCCTGGAGCTGCATAAGTGTGGCTATCTGCATCTAAAACAGCACACACAAGGAAAGCAATAATGTGAAAAAAAAATGTAAATAAATTATGAAAAAATTCTCAGAAACCACTATTTACTTTCATGCGGTGCATATGTTGCTTCGTGAGAGCATGCTGCTTTTGTAGAGAGTCATGCTGTCGTTTCATGCTGTTCAGCTGCCGCTCCATCTCTGCTCTTTTGTCCTCTACCTGTGCAAATCCAAATATTTTGTCATGGCACAAAGCAGTTTAAGTGTAACCTCTCAAAACATTTAGTAACTACAGTTTTATTATGAAGAAATAACATGGAAATATTTGGTGTAGCTTTCCCATATTAACAGTTTATAGTAATTATAATAAAAAATAAATAAAAAAATAGCATTGCACTGGTATTATAAAATGTTATTCAGTTGCTCTCAGAATAAAGCTTTAGTTACAATGAAAACTCTTGGCAGACATAAATATCATAAAGCCAAGTAGTAGAAGTAACGCTTAATGATGTACCTCAGAAAATAAAGAATTGCCTTTGCTGTTTGGATCTTGTGCCTGCTGCAACACCTGTTCCAGCTGGATTTGAAGGTCTTGGTTGGCTTCACGAGCTTTCTACATACAGTAGAACAAGAAATGTTAAAGGCCTATGACGAATCGCATTGATTACAAAATTTCAAAAATGCATCTATTCGCTACAGGAGGCCTTTGTTCACCCCCTGGACCTGTGTGAGACACTTTTTTTAAATGGATGGGTGCTTTTTATTTCACTTCTTTTGGATTGATGAACTGTAACACCCACTGAGTGGCATTAAACAGCTTGAAAGATCAAAGACAATTTTTAATATAACTCCGACTGGATTCATCTGAAAGAAGAAAGTCATATACACTTAGGATGACTTGAGGGTGAGTAATTTATGGCCTAATTTTCATTTTTTAAAACAAAATTTTGATGTGATGGTTGTGATGACGATTTGTTTCCTTACCATAATGTATTCTCTTGAAAATTCTTTATTTTCAAATGTGTGTTGAATGTAAACTCCTATTAGGAATTTAACTATTTAATGTGAATTTATCTGAGAATATTCTTAAATAAGGAAATCTATTCAGTGATTGGTCCATGCGTATTTCATCATCCAAAACCCAGTGTGGCACAGCAAAGTGTTGTGAATCAGCTCTAAGACTGACACTTAAGATTTAGTCTTACACTTCACTTAAATTACGACTGAGATGCTTGATAACTAACTTTTAAGCGCAGCGTTGAACCAAGAATTTTTTTACACTCAAGCCAATTCTTAGCTAGTCTCAGCCTCAGGCGTCATGCCCACGAAGCCTTGGCTGAATGTCTGATGCATATGGCACATAAAATTGGAAACACTTTAGGAGTTTCGAAGTCGTCATCTGATTGGTTAAATTATACAGGATTTCCGGGAGACCTGTGTGTCGCGTTTTTTAATCTTCTGCCTGGAAACAAAGATAGTGTGGTGTCAAACCCCCTCACGAAAGAAGAAAGCCGGTGTGTTTACAACTGTGATGAAGAGCCCTTATCAGGATCAACTAAACGCTGGATTCTCAAAGTATGTGAAATATTTAGTTCACGACACAGAATCTTTAAAATACATCCAGTTTTACAGACCCGTCTGTTATTGTGGCAGTATTTCCACACCCCAAAACGTGATGCTGAAACTAGGGATGCTTCTTCACCTCCGATATCGATTCCGATACCTAGGGTTCAGTATTGGCCGATACCGATACCGCTACCAATCCGATACCAGTGAAGGTTTTTTTTTCCCATTTAAATAAATGTAGAATTTATATATCTCTGTGTGTGGAACTGATTATCATTCTTTCATGATCTACTAGATACAGACTACTTCATTATAAAGAAAAATAAAATAAACAATAAATATGGAAAAAAATATATAGGCCTATGCATATTGATAATATATGACAAAAAATTATCATAAACTAGGTTAGTGGATAATTCGGTAGCAAAAGTTATTCTAGAAAAATCAGTGCACAATAATTTCAGAAATCCAAACATTTAGTGAAAAAAACAATATTTTGTGGGGAACAAATAAAAGTGTTGCACTAAATATGGTAAAATGTTACACATTGCTGTTTGTATTATTATAAAATCCATTCATCAAAAACATTCATGATTCTATTTATATACAAGTATATACTATAAAATTAAAATACACGTCTTTAAAACGTATAGCATATTTTTTACTAAGGCAACAATATATGATAGATATGATAGGATAAAACAAATAGAGTTTAAAGTATGCTTAAAGTATTCTTGAAGCAGCATGGTGTCACCACCTGACGGCGTGTTGCTTCAAGCGCATCATTCTGCACAGCAAATGCGCACATTGTAAGTGCTTCATGTTAAAAAATGCAAAGCACAAAGAGAAGAGAGATTAATGCGTAGTGTATTATATATGTGCAACAGTTATTGAGCCTTTCTTTTAACAGTTTTAAATTTCAGTTACTGTGCACATTAAAAACAATTTATAGTCTTTTCTACGCCTGTGTTTTGTTCTCACAGACACCCAGTAGCAAGTAACAAAACAACATTAAACTCCGGCAAGAAGATAAAGTCCTTTTTGCAAATTCATAGACATGTACAGGTCCTTCTCAAAAAATTAGCATATTGTGAAAAAGTTCATTATTTTCCATAATGTAATGATAAAAATTAAACTTTCATATATTTTAGATTCATTGCACACCAACTGAAATATTTCAGGTCTTTTATTGTTTTAATACTGATGATTTTGGCATACAGCTCATGAAAACTCAAAATTCCTATCTCAAAAAATTAGCATATTTCATCCGACCAATAAAAGAAAAGTGTTTTAATACAAAAAAAGTCAACCTTCAAATAATTATGTTCAGTTATGCACTCAATACTTGGTCGGGAATCCTTTTGCAGAAATTACTGCTTCAATGCGGCGTGGCATGGAGGCAATCAGCCTGTGGCACTGCTGAGGTGTTATGGAGGCCCAGGATGCTTCGATAGCGGCCTTAAGCTCATCCAGAGTGTTGGGTCTTGCGTCCCTCAACTTTCTCTTCACAATATCCCACAGATTCTCTATGGGGTTCAGGTCAGGAGAGTTGGCAGGCCAATTGAGCACAGTAATACCATGGTCAGTAAACCATTTACCAGTGATTTTGGCACTGTGAGCAGGTGCCAGGTCGTGCTGAAAAACGAAATCTTCATCTCCATAAAGCTTTTCAGCAGATGGAAGCATGAAGTGCTCCAAAATCTCCTGATAGCTAGCTGCATTGACCCTGCCCTTGATAAAACACAGTGGACCAACACCAGCAGCTGACATGGCACCCCAGACCATCACTGACTGTGGGTACTTGACACTGGACTTCAGGCATTTTGGCATTTCCTTCTCCCCAGTCTTCCTCCAGACTCTGGCACCTTGATTTCCGAATGACATGCAAAATTTGCTTTCATCCGAAAAAAGTACTTTGGACCACTGAGCAACAGTCCAGTGCTGCTTCTCTGTAGCCCAGGTCAGGCGCTTCTGCCGCTGTTTCTGGTTCAAAAGCACACGCCTGTGCACGGTGGCTCTGGATGTTTCTACTCCAGACTCAGTCCACTGCTTCCGCAGGTCCCCCAAGGTCTGGAATCGGTCCTTCTCCACAATCTTTCTCAGGGTTTCGGTCACCTCTTCTCGTTGTGCAGAGTTTTTTGCCACACTTTTTCCTTCCCACAGACTTCCCACTGAGGTGCCTTGATACAGCACTCTGGGAACAGCCTATTCGTTCAGAAATTTCTTTCTGTGTCTTACCCTCTCGCTTGAGGGTGTCAATGATGGCCTTCTGGACAGCAGTCAGGTCGGCAGTCTTACCCATGATTGCGGTTTTGAGTAATGAACCAGGCTGGGAGTTTTTAAAAGCCTCAGGAATCTTTTGCAGGTGTTTAGAGTTAATTAGTTGATTCAGATGATTAGGTTAATAGCTCGTTTAGAGAACCTTTTCATGATATGCTAATTTTTTGAGATAGGAATTTTGGGTTTTCATGAGCTGTATGCCAAAATCATCAGTATTAAAACAATAAAAGACCTGAAATATTTCAGTTGGTGTGCAATGAATCTAAAATATATGAAAGTTTAATTTTTATCATTACATTATGGAAAATAATGAACTTTTTCACAATATGCTAATTTTTTGAGAAGGACCTGTATTTACAAATCAAGTATAATAATGGGAACACAGAATGATCTTGGAGAGAGCTTTACTGAGCTGACTGTCATAACCGAACGCGACCAGGGTTTAAAGGCTGAACGAATGACTGACAGCCACAGCAGAGAAAAGAGTTTGTGTGAACTTTAATGTAAGGACTTAAATATTCATATGTAGCTCACATTAAGCCAGAGGTTCTCAATTCCAGTCCTCACACCCCCCAGCTCTGCATATTTTGCACATCTCTCTTTGTTAACACACCTGATTCAGATAATCAGCTCGTTAAATGTGCAGGGCAGGGGGGCGCGAGGACTGGAATGAAGAACTGCTGCATTAAGCTATCGCATGGCTTCAGAAGTAACACAGAATAATTCGCACAATCGGAGAAAAAAAAACAAAAATATCAGATTTGGATCGGCCCTCTCTGACCGATACCCGATCTGAAAAAGATGGCAGTATCAGAGCCGATACCCGATATGAATATCGGATCGGCGCATCCCTAGCTGAAACGTGATTGGTTGTTTGACATGTCGGTCAAACTGCTTCATGGTCGGGTCTTGGCCAATGAAAGCTGCCATGAATTCCAGACCCTCAGCCGTCAGTTTGAAGGTCTGGCTACGCAAGACTAATTCTTAGCAGCGTTCTTGAGAGTAATTCTCAGAGGCTTGATAAATACGTGCCCAGAATTCCATGTATGCCTACTTATCACTATAAGACATATTTTTCAATATATAATACCATTCAAAAAATGTTTAGGGAAATTAATACTTTTATTCTGCAAGAGTGTATTAAATTGATCAAAACTGATCTAAAACTAAAAAAAAAAAAGTTATAGGAAAAAAAATATATAATAATAATAATAAATATATATATATATATATATATATATATATATATATATATATATATATATATATATATATTTTTTTTTTTTTTTTTTTTTCCTATTTGTCAAATGTACAAAATTATGGTTATCACAAAAATACTAAGACAACTGTTTTCAACTGTGATAATATTTAAAAAATGTTTCTTCAGCATCACATCAGCATATAAAAATGATTTCTGAAGGAACATGTGACACTGAAGACTGAAATAATGGCAGCTGAAAACTTAGCTTTACTGTCACAGGAATAAACTACATTTTAAAATATATTAAAATACAAAACAGTTATTTAAATTTTAATATTTTACAATATTACCTTTTTACTGTATTTTTGATCAAATAAATGCAGCCTTGGTGAGCATAAAAGACTTCATTTAAAATATCTTACAGACACCAAAATTTTGAAAGGTAGTGTAAATACATGTTTCTTAAACATGTTTACTTGAAAATGCTAAGACGTGCCTCCAAAGCATTGTAGCAGGACACTGCCTCTCTCTCTCTCTCTCTTCCTTCTCTTCCGTGAGTCTCTCTAGTTGTCTCTGGACAGTGGTGTTGGCCAAATGTAGTTGCTCTTCTTTGTATCGTGCCTCCTGAAGCTCCTGCTCCAAAGTCGCCTGCAAGACAAGGTCACTCTTCAGCACCAAGGGCACACTGATAGTGCTGGGTGATAAAATCTTATCATATTCAGTCACGATAAAATTTAATTCAATAACAATGACAAGCTCTGGACATTTTTACTCAACATGGATTAACTGTGCGAAGAGTCACTTCATAAGCTTTTCACAATTTCACAATTGTGGACAAAAAAATTATCTTAATGGTAAATTAATTTTGTGATAAATATCGATATTGTATGATATGTAAAAAAACATTGTGAAAATATTTTTGCCCATATTGCCCAGCCCTGCACACTGACATTCCTTATTTCTATGAAACCAATTTCTTCCATTAAAAAAAAGACTGGAAAGTACTCTACCATTGCTGATTCCATATCCATCTTCTGCATTTGCAGCTCAAGGATCTCGGAGGACATTGTTTCATGTGCACATTCTGTAAGGACACGAAGTTCTTCGGTTTTGCTGTTTAGTGCTTCAGACTGCTGGTCCAGCTTGTGTCTCATCTGCTTCTCAGCAAGTTGAGCTTCCTCTAAATCAGTCTTCATTTTTTCCAACTACAAAGACATTTCATCAGCACCACAGATGAGATAACATTCCTTTTCAGGACAATAAGCTATACAACAAGTAACTTTTTAAAATTATGCTTCAACCCAAGTTTTTTTGCTACTAGTGGCATCACCAAATGCAAAAATTAAAATTGTTTTCTAATAGTTTTACCCAACACTCCGCCATTTCCAATTGTCAGAAATTATTTTAAAATTTAAAAAATGACATGCGTCAGCTTTAACAGATTAAAACATGAAAGATGAATGAATCCTCTGGCAACTCCTGCTTTATACTGAAAACAAAACAAAACATAAAACTTCTGAACAGGAAAACAGCATATAAGCTGACCTTATTCTTTAAATCGCTGAGCTCAAGAGCATGGCTCCTCTCCAGCAGAGTTTGTTGTTGCTCCATTTGATGTTTCTGTTGGTTTCTGACGAGATCAAATTCTGATCGCAGACTCTCCAGCATGCGGGCCTTTAGCTCAACATCCCTTTGCAAAGAGAATTTCTCTTGTTCCAGGGCCTGCAATTGGAGAATTTAGCACATTTGAGGATTAATTCACTGATCGACTGGACTGTCAGTCATCATACTGTGGAGATCAAATGCTGCAAATCAGTGCTGGGTCAGTACCTCAATGACATTGGACATCTCGATTTGTTGGTCCTCCAATTTGTTGTGCAGATCCATTTTGTCATCCAAGAGTTGAAGTCCATACTGTCCAGCCCTCTGAAGAGCCTCTTCTCCTTCCTGCACCTTCCTCCACAACACTTTAATCTTATCCTCTAGATCTGACATCTGAATTCAGAGAGAGAAAAAATGTGATAATTTACCCATATACAAGCATGTGTAGACTTTTTGTCTGTTATATATATATATATATATATATATATATATATATATATATATATATATACATATATATATATACATACATACATATAAACATTCATATATATATATATATATATATATATATATATATATATATATATACACACATACATATGTGTGTATATATATATATATATATATATATACACACACACACACACACACACACACACACACACACACACACACACAGCTGTTCAAAAGTTTGGGATCAGTAAGACTTTTAATTTGTTTAAAGTCTCTTCTGCTCATCATGGCTGTATTTATTTGATCAGAAATACAGAAAAAAACAGTAACATTGTAAAATACTATTATTATTATTTAAAATAATGGTTTTCTATTTAAATATATAATTTATTTATGTGATGCAAATCAGATTTTTCATCATCATTACTTCTTCAGAAATCATTCCAATATGCTGATTTATTATCAATGCTGGAAATAGTTGTGCTGCTTAATATTTTTTGGAACTTGTGATTTTTTTTTTCAGGATTATTTGATGAATAAAGTTAAAAAGAACAGTGTTTATTTAAAATATTTTTTTTTCTAACAAGATAAGTCTTTATTATCACTTTTTTAAAATCAATTTAACACATCCCTAAATGCTGTTTAAAAAAACTTTAAGAAAGTATCATAGGCTCCAAAAAAATATTAAGCTGCAAAACTGTTTCTAATATTGATAATATATCAGCAAATTAAAATGATTTCTTTAGTATCATGTGACACTGAAGACTGGAGCGATGGGTGATGAAAATTCAGCATTGTCATCGCAGAAATAAATTACATTATCCTATATTAAAATTGAAAAAAAATATTTTAAATTGCAATAATTCTTAACATTACTGTTTTGTCTGTATTTCTGATCAAATAAATGCAGCCATGATGAGCAGAAGAGACTTCTTTTAAAAAAAAACATTACAAATCTTACTGATCCTTAACTTTTGAGCAGCTGTGTGTGTGTGTGTGTGTGTGTGTGTGTGTGTGTGTGTGTGTGTGTGTGTTTATTTATTTTTAAAATAGCCCCAGCCCAGCCCTGTCCGTCACCATTCACTTTCATTGCATCTTAGTCCACAGAGTAACATTGATTCTCTTTTAGTTTTTCATTGAAGAAAGAAAGTTGAGCTAACCGTGCAAACTTCGATCAAAAACATCGCATGGCATTGGTTTTCTTAATGGCATGATTTCTTAATGGCATGTCTAACTGACAGCTACACACACAAAAAATACATGTCTAAACGTGTTTACCTTCAGATTTAAAAGTTGCCGATAGCAATATTATATCTGAAGAATGTACTGCTTCCAACCGCTTTCTTGGGAACTATAACGGCTAGTTTGAATTCTGCAGCAGTCGTCTATCACGTACCGCGAGAAAACACGAGGTTTCCAATCCTTCAAAACACTCTCTCTAGCGCCAATCTGTGTTCGTACTGGTTATAACTAAACGCATTGATTAAGATCACAAAGGGTAAAAAAAATATATTTATTGTTTGACACGAACATTAGTGGGCTGAAATGTTGCATTATATTATATACATATATTATATTAAAATATCAATACATTAAAAAATCTAATTAATATATTATTACATTTCAATCCACAAATAAAAATGTTAAACCAACAACGAAAATGTAAATGCTTCAGTGGCTTTTTTCTTTCTTTCTAATTTTGGCCCACTCTTGCAGGTATGAATGACATTGTAATAAACAATTGTTATGAAACAGCATATGGGAATGTAGTATTTTGAATTACATCAATGATAGAACATTGAAAAAGTTACACAGAGTTATCAATCAATTCATGGGGTTCCTGGGGAGGTTGTCAACAGCTCCGAATTTCTTGGCTTTCAGTTTTTAAATAAACTGAGGTTGCATTTAAAATGACCCTGTTTACACCCGGTATTAACATCCCTCTCAGGTGACCTGATCACAAACACTGAGCAGATTTGTAAACAGAATCCATGAGTGCATCCTCATACTTCTTATGTCATTTGGATATGGGCATAAGTAATGAATTTCTACCTTAGTGTGCAATAGTGTCCTTACAGACAGTTAACCTAGTCATGTAGCATATCTAAAGTCTTTAGGTCAATTCAAAATATGCAGTCATAACAGCTTGAAACCTCATCTCACACTTAGACAATGGTTGTGTTTTGCATATTAAGAGGTGAGAACACTCTCATAGAAAGACATCATCTCCACCCATCAGTATTAAGTGTAACCAAATATCTGTAAAGTGTTGGCTACAGACACTTCATCTGTTATGCAGATCACGACTATCAGTTCCTTTTTCTCACGCTGAGTGGTAAGGTCATGCATCTGTCCCCTCAAAGAAACTCAAAGAAAATTCAGTTTTATTTTGCAAGCAAGTTTTGCTGTAATGTCACCACACTTTACCACCAGCCTCACACTGACTGGAAAATATATTTTTATGTATGTTTGTGCATATAGGCACATGAAAAATATAAATAATGAAAATAAATAAATTCCGATTTGGTTTGTTTAACTATTTCATGTTACTGCTATAATCAACAAAACATATAATTTTCTTAGACAAATGAAGTTGCCATCACTGACTATATATTTAAATGCTATGGTGATAGGGGTGACAGGGCTAGAAATCAACCAGGTCTTGGGGCAAAATGTCACTAAGAGTGACACAAATGCCCTAGAAAATGTATTTTTCCTGCAATTAGTTTCACAATTTTCTGTTGCATCTAAACCTTTAGTGCCAGATATCTGTATTTGTTTTCTCAGAGGTCAGTGTTGTTGAATGTGGCATTTTCTAAACATGGGGACCTTCATAAAATCATTTGGGCTTTTACAAATGTCTGTGGTTAGCATTATGTGAAGAGACTATTACACAGGTCATACTAATTTTACATAGCCTACTGCATACTAAAAACTGCATTTTTTATAGAAGACAAGTATGCATATTTTTAAAAGGTTATTTTTAAATGACATTTAATTGGACATGTTTTGTTTTAGAAAAAAAAGTTTTTTAAAGATACAATCTAAAAAGATATGTGTGCGTTTTTGACACACACAAAGTCCCAAGAGCCCGCCTGTTTTCCAGCAATGGGGCGTGTCTTACTGCTGTAGAGAACATTGCGTCATCACGACAGTCGTTTTAAAAAAAGGCCTTTTCTTAACAGTTGAGTCGTTACGGCGGTCTAGCGGCACGATATGTCAGGAATGGAGCAGCTTTGCAAACTTTTCGTTGGCGGCCTGAACGTCCAAACAACTAACGATGGCCTCCGCGCTCATTTTGAACAGTACGGGTCACTAACGGACTGCGTGGTTGTCCAAAACGATCAACTTCAGCGGTCTCGTTGTTTCGGCTTCGTAACCTACTCCTCCGCAGAGGAGGCTGATGCCGCAATGGCCGCCAGGCCACATGTGGTAGACGGTAAAACCGTAGAGCTGAAGAGAGCCGTGGCTCGGGAAGACGCTGGAAAGCCCGAAGCTCTCGCCAAGGTCAAGAAGATATTCGTCGGGGGCCTAAAAGAGGACATCGAGGAGCAAACCCTCACCGATTATTTCTCTCAGTTCGGCATGATCGAGAAATCCGAAGTTATCACAGACAAAGACACCGGCAAGAAGCGTGGGTTCGGCTTTGTCCACTTCGAAGATAACGACTCGGCCGACAAAGCCGTCGTGCTCAAGTTCCACATGATCAACGGACACAAAGTGGAGGTGAAGAAAGCGCTCACGAAACAAGAGATCCAGGCCGCCGGCGGAGCTCGGGGCGGCAGGGGGAGAGGAGGAGGAAGAGGTATGGGGCGGAATCAAAATGGCTTCGGCGGCGGGAGAGGAGGCTACGGCGGCTACGGGGGTGGCTATGGCGGAGGCTACGGCGGCAGTGATGGCGGCTACGGCGGCGGCTATGGAAGCGGAGGCTATGGAGGAGGATACGGGGGTGGATACGGAGGAGGCTACGGCGAACAGATGGGAGGCTATGGCGGTGGTAACGGTTACAGTGACTTTGGCAGCGGATACGGCCAGCAGTCCTCCGGCTACGGGCCCATGAAGGGTGGAAACACGTACGCCGGCAGAAGCGGAGCCCCTTACTCCCGTGGCGGCGGTTCTGGTTACGGCAGGGGTGGCTACGGAGGCTACTAAAGCGGGTTGGGAAAGTCTCGGAAAGCTGTCCCCCTAGATTCTCTCGGTTTCCACGTTGGGCTCATTCACCCGGCCATGCAAGAGATGGCGGACACTGTGAAAGCATACCTTAAAGACCTCAATTCTTAACAGGTAGGAAGAAGATCTCTTCCCAGAAACCTGACTTGCTCGACCAGCTTTAGTTTTAGGACGTGTTCTGTTATATAAATATATTAGATAGCATCGGATTTTTTTTTCACGTTTTAGGGCATGCAGCAAAGTTGGCCCTGGTTGTTTTCTTTTCCTTTTTTTTTTTTAAAGATGCGAATTGTTCGTGACCCATTCGTTTTAAAATTCAGTTTTGTTCAACACTGGCGATTTGTTGTCAAATGCATTCTCAGTAGACCTGTTTTCTATATAAACTGTTGCCTAGCATTGTCATGGGGGATAAACGCATGCAGTTTTGAGTTTGTGTTCGTCTGTGTAAACCCCACCACGAGTTTTTCCAAACGAGTTTATCATGATGGGATAGATTAGCCTACGACATTTCTTTAATTTTGTAAACCAGCGCAGAAACCCACTCATCAAGTTCAGTTCAACGCTGTATGAGCATCATTACTTCCAACATTCTCTTGTGTATTGTATATTATGTCTTCAGATCAATCCAGTATTGTTAACATTGATATGCAATTGTATGTTACTTTTTTAAATAAAAGTTTCACAGCTTAATTATCCCTTCAGACGGCGTTTTGGCTGGTAGACTTTATCTAAGGGGTTTCCACTACACCTGAGATAGTAATTAAAGCATATACATGTAGTTGCATTACTACTTGACATTAACAATGCCCCACTTTCAGTTGTTTATAAGTATATATATATATAGTGTTTATGGTTTATATTTACTCTTGATTCCCACATATAGGTGTTCTTTCAGTTATTCCAGTACTTCAAAATAGCTGTAGCAGTTTGTTTGTACAGGGAACCTGTTCAGTACCTGGGTTCGATTGTGATAGGACTGAAATATCTCATTAGGATATCATCCTGCGATCTAGGTATGTAATCAACCTGTCTTCACTACGTGTTGGTCAAGTATTGCAATTTTTCATAAATGGATTATATTTATTCCTTAAGTTGTCTTTAATTGGTCTCCATCCATAAGTCAAGTGGACTTTACATGAACTGGTGCGATGGAATTTAGGTTTGTAACACCGCGGCTTATTAGGGCCTTGACTTGATTTGCCATTAAAGGATTTTTTTTTTTCTTGAGTTCAAATTTTTGTTTTATCTTGCATGACTAATGTGTTCTTTTCTTCCTGTCTTCCTCCTCAGGCAACCTTGGATGCTGGACTCTGCCCACATCAACTGTGGCCATGGAGTTTGGTTATCTACACGATCTACAGAGTAGTTATGATTTTAATAATGAAGGATTGGTGAAGTGGTGATGACATGGGGTTTTTAATGTCTTTTCTTAAAATCTGTTATTTTATAAGTATGTTTACTTTTTAATAAAAAATGTTTGTTGAAATTACTCTTTCTTTTTTTGTGTGTGTGTGGATTATGTGCATGGAATGAGTATATTACTGCTGGTTAAGTCTGTAGCGTGCTGGAAAGATTGAGGATTAATTGGAGATGGATTTGTGCACACAGACAGGTGGTCTAATTGATAGCTTTAAGTCATGTGACCGGCTCAAAGACCTGGAGGTCAAACATCCATTGAACTGCAGCACAAGCCTATCAATTTTACATCTGTTTCACAGCCGCAAATATTTATATGACCTCTCAAAATAATAAAACAAAAGTATGTTAAAATGCAAGCCATATTAAGAGCCTGCGGCAATATTTTAATCATTAAACAGTCTGACAAACGTAAAGATCAAATTCAGTAATCACTATATTAATGATGCATAGTTTTAGTTTACATAGGCAAGCAGTTGAGCTCGGAATATGAACGCTTCTGTTTAATGGTTCAGCGTTTTCCTTATAATGATTTTCTATGGGAAACCATTTAACTTGAAACTTTGCACATTGCGTTTATATTCTGGGATCATATGCTTACCTGTACAAAATTACATCATCAATAAGGTGTTTACTAATTTCACTTTTTAATATCTGTGTTTCACTACATTACTACTTAATGCAAACTGCTAAAAATAACTGGCGGTCAGTGGAGCAAAGCTTCGTTTTGCCATCCAGGTGGGTGTTCCTAAGACTGTGATGTCACGTGAAAACTATCAATAGATTGGGCAGGGAAATTTTAACCATCATTTGTAAATTTGGCTTTTTTTTTTATGTATTTGCATTAAGAAAATGATGCTTGCAAATACATTGGTGATGAAGCAGTAAGGCAAGTACTTTACTGTTTTGAAAAGGTTCCTGAATGTCAAATATTCACAAATGTAATTTATAAGCAATAGCATTACCAATCGTGTGGTAGCTTATATGTGATCTTATGTCTGATCTCTTCAATTTATGTATACCATATGTAATTAAGATTTTATAGTAATTTAAAGTAATTAGAAAGTAATTTAAGACTCTGATATATTGTATTTTCTGTATGTGATTATTTATTACAAAAAAAGTAATCTTTTTTTTGTGCATACATCACTCCAATGTTTTTTTATTCCAGTGTTTTGGAACAAAGGCTAAAACAGGATTTAAATTTGTAATGGAATTTTAAAGTTTAAAGTTCTATTGCCTTATTATTTTGGAAATTTACCGCTGGACACTTCCTCATTGAATCTCCATGCCTTTTCTAGTCATTTGTGATGACTGCATATGAATTTAATAGAAATTGCACTCAAAGATTATTTGCAGACAAAGAAATACTACAATACTGAGTATAACAATAAAGTATATTCTACTATAGAAATGTTCATGGAATAGAAAATCAGTCTTTTTTAAATTCCCTGATATTTCCTGGATTCAGAATAGAATGCCATTTGTAACAAAAAATGTACCTGTTGTCAAGTTAACACAACACATGAACTCGACATTTAATCTATCCAAAATTATTTAATATATTTTTAATCCAATATATTTTTTTAAACTCAAAACGAATGGATTCACAAATTAGCTTTGCTTCTTTTAGTTGCAGCCACTGATCTATATAATAATTTTCTATTATAGGATTGTTTGTTGCCCAGTGCCCACGATGGGTCGTCTTGCTAATTGAGGGTGGGTTTGATCAGAGCCGTTGAGAAACAGCTGCGACACGCTTTGATCTCGCGGTCACGTGGTTCACGGAGCACTCAAACTACTCCGCGCTGTCAATATGTTTGAATGGGTTTAAGTAGGATAGACAGCAGTTTTACTGTATTTGCAGTGATTTCTAGTGATTATTAACACATCATGTGCATTGATTGTGTATTCATAATTACGCTGACTACGTTTTACAATCGCATTTTATTCTGGGGAGTGATGAAGAGACAGCAGTAATATTTTTTTTTCTAATATGCATATTATTTATATTACAATTGGCGTAGTATATATATATATATATATATATATATATATATATATATATATATATATAGCAAAGAGGCAAATTAGAGGCGTTTGGTGGCCAGAAAAATAATATTCCCATGTAATGCCATGGTTTAACCACTGGATGCACATATGGCTGTTTAATAAATATAGCCTACATATATTCAGCTCTACTCTAGTTGTTGTAAAGAGTTTTACCGGTCATAATAGCTTATTTATTTATTTTATGTTTTGCACTGTATTTTTAGACATTATCTAACATTCAATATGTATAAGTTTTGCTTTTTTTAATGTTTAATTTAAAAAGATTAATTACTTACATCCCAGTATTATTTTATGACATTTATGTGAGACAATATTGGTGAATGTCACTAATACACTTAAACTCATGCAACTTCCTAAAGGGAGAGAAAGATTGCAGAAAAACAAAAAACTTAAAAATACGACAATAGCATCTGGTTATGATCGCTATTAAGTTGTTTCTCACGTTATCTATAACTGCAAATATAGCATAACTGCCTATTCTCTAAAACCTAAACACTAACTATGACGTGTTTCATAACTACTGGCCAGATTTCCGAGAGGTAAACTACTGCGTTAAAATGCCAAAACTGCTGTAATTTCCTTAACTTTCAAGGCGAGTGTGCTTGAGAAGCACTGAAATGAATGGTCTGCTCCACCAAGATACGCTTTACTTCCGCATTCCTCAAGTCCTATGGAAGCCTATGGGAGTGCGCAACCTTTTTTACAGTCTACGGTCGCAACTATTTCTCAACGGCTCTGGGTTTGATTTAGGTGCTTTACTTGGTAGCCAATCAGAGTCTACTACGTAGGTTTTGACGCACACAAAAGGAACCGCCCCCGCGTTTCAAACACATTGAGTTCTTCCTTCCGTTGCATGTGATCTCAGTACGTCCATTGTAAGAAAATGACGAACCAGCTTTGTAAACTGTTTGTTGGCGGCCTGAACGTCCAGACGACCGACGAAGGCTTGCGGGCACATTTTGAACAGTATGGACAGCTGACCGACTGCGTGGTGGTGATGAACCAGCCGCTGCAGCGCTCCCGGTGTTTCGGCTTTGTTACGTACTCGAGCGTCGAGGAAGCGGACGCCGCCATGGCTGCTAGGCCTCATGTCGTGGACGGCAACAACGTGGATCTGAAGCGAGCGGTGGCCCGGGAGGATGCCGGTAAACCAGAGGCACTGGCCAAAGTCAAGAAAATATTTGTCGGGGGACTGAAAGACGACATTGAGGACGAACATCTCCAAGAGTATTTCTCCCAGTTCGGTACGCTCGAGAAGGCTCAGGTCATCACCGACAAAGACACTGGGAAAAAGCGAGGTTTCGGTTTCGTTTACTTTGAAGATAACGACTCGGCCGATAAAGCCGTCGTGATGAAGTTCCACGTGATCAGCGGACACAAGGTGGAGGTTAAGAAGGCGCTCACCAAGCAAGAGATGCAATCTGCCGGCGGTCGCGGCGGCAGGGGAGGCCGAGGAATGGGCCGGGGAAGCGGTTATGGCGGCGGCGGAAGAGGAGGTTACTATGGTGACTACGGCTATCAGAACGGCGCATACGGTAACGATGGCAACTACGAAAACCAAAGTAGCTACGGAGGAGGCTATAGTGACCAGATGAGCGGTGGATACGGTAACGGGAATGGCTACAGTGATTTCGGCGAGGGTTATGGACAGCAGCCTTCAGGTTATGGTGCTGTGAAAGCCGGCTATTCCAGCAGGAGCAGTGGGCCCTACCCACGCGGAGGTGGAGGTGGCGGCTTTGGAAGAGGTGGCTATGGTGGATATTAGAAGCACTAATGTGACTCTTTAAGCTGTGCGTCACTTTTTTTTTTTTTTTTTTATTCTTTAGCAAACTATTTGGACACTGGACTTTCAATACGAAATGTTTGGTTTTTGGTTTAAATGAGTTGCTCTGTGCCATTACCAGAACCAGCAGACACGCGTCGCATTCCTTTGTTTAGGTTTAAGTGGTAATGTTTACGCAAGTCAAGCCTGGTAAAACACCATGTAGGCTTCTGTTTGATTTGTTCTAGGTTTATTGCCTGTCCATTGTTTGAGATGATACTCAGGGGTAATGAAATTTAAGCAGCTCATTGTTTCACTTCATGTTTTTAAAATGTAATTTAATTTCTGTTTTATTGGTATTCCACTGTACCTATATGTAAAACTGTTTTTTAAGTATATTTAATTTGACCCAGCAGTGGCCATATAAGCCTTTTAACCATTAAAAGAAATCTTTCATAAACACTTTCTGTCTGGTCCTTCTTGTCTCCAATTCTTGATGCCAATCATCATTTCAAATGCGTCTTAAGGTTCTGAGCTGTATTTTAGCTCTTGGGCAAACAGTTCGTCAGGTTTTTTTTTTTTTTTTTTTTTTTTGTTACTATTTAATCAAATATGCAATGTGTAGAAACCATAATAATCATGCAGTCATCAAGGAATCCTGAGTTTTATTTTTTACTTATGTAAACCTTGATTATTCTGAATTCAACAATTCTGTGTACTAGAACAGTGCTTTTCAATCCTGCTCTGCAAATTTTGTATGTCTCCCTTATTTAACCTTTTAGCTTAGTTCATGGAGCAGGTGTGTTAAATAAGGGAGACATACAAAATGGGCAGAGCAGTGGGTCCCCGGTACCAGGACTGAAAGCCACTGCATTAAAATGCAACTCATTTTAAGCCTTTGAAAAGTTGACAAATAAAAAGAAAGTGATATACAGCCCCATACTTGGAATTCGTGCTCTGCTTTTAACCCATCCAAAGTGCACACACACACTTTGGATGGGTTTGGGGTTCGGTGCCTTTTTTCAAGGGCACCTCAGTCGTGGTATTGAAGGTGGAGAGAGCGCTGTACATTCACAACCCCCACCTACAATTCCTGCCGGCCCGAGACTCGAACTTGCAACCCTTGGATTGTAAGTCCAACACGCTAACCGTTAGGCCACGACTGCGAATAATGTCAATATAAGTTTTTATGAAAAGTGACGTTTATTAAAAGGTTATTGACAATGTCAATACCGAAATTAAGAAAAGATCAACCACACAAAGACATGTATTTTATAAATGTATACATGGTCTATGCACAAGTGCCGAACTTAGCATATCCACAATTTTATTTTATATATATTTCATAAGCACTACTTACCAGCAACTACTACTGAAAGCAACTCTTTGAATCCAACTTTCCAAAAATATAAAGGTAAAGCAAGTGTTTGACTATAAACAGATTTAATTTTAATTGTCATAAACCAAGTTTTCATCTGACCCTGTTCCAATCAAACTATAATACCCACGAAAAATTGGAGCGGTGGGGTACAACAATGCAATGTACGAGAGAGACACCCTGATAAACGGTTGTAATGTGTCTTTCTTAATCACTGGCAATAATACATGACCCCAGAGATATAACAAACCAAATATATGCTTCTTGTCATTACAAAATATTAATGTTGGGAGAATAGTCAAAGAAATTTTTTGTTTAGATTGGAACAATTCTTTCGTGTTGGGATATGAACACTTGATTAGCGCAGTGTTACTAGCTCCTCTGAGGACGTCGGGTGGATGGCAATGGTTCTGTCAAAGTCTTCTTTAGTAGCTCCCATGTTCACGGCCACAGCAAAACCCTGAAGCATCTCATCACAGCCAAAACCCTGCATATGGAGACCAACCACCTAAAAAGAAAAGTGACTTATTGAAAATGACTTAAATGTAACAGCAAACTGTTCACATAAATTAAATATGACTCCAGATCCTTCTTGATATTTTATACTAATTTATGATCGATGGACTGATTATGACCTCACCTTCTCATTTTTGCCAGCACAAACCAACTTCATGATGCACTGACTCTTTCTAGTGGTCATGGCATAATACATGGGGGTGAAAGAAGTGGTATAAACCTTCACACTGTCCTTTCCCCAAGTCTTGATTGCTTCATCTGCAAAACATGACATTTTTAGATATATTTTGTAAGGTTAGCTCAAACTATTTGTTAAGTTGTCAGTCATTCTGTTTACTGAACATACTTTAGGACATGTTCCATACAGTTCTGGGGGCCAAATTTTTTAAACAGGGCAAATTAGTGTCCACAATCCAATAAAAGCGCTGGTTGGAGTTATAAGTTTTAATGGTGATATAATGACAATTCACAAATTAAAGAATACAGATGCAGCCAGATCAAATCCATAATAACCAGTGCAATCTACCAACAACAGCGCCATTTCTATGTAATCTACTTACAACACAGGTTCACAATGGGTTAAGACTGGCTTTGTTTAGGTGTTAAATACCATCATGGCACAAATACAAGTAAACTGACCACTGCAAACCTTAGTCAATCACCATTTTTTTATTTAAATACTCTCCTCCCATAAATTTTGCATCTCAAAGGGAAACTCCTACAAAAGCATATGCAATAAGGTCAGATGCAGAAATACCGGTGTCTACACTTTTTCATCTCTAATGCTTTGTCAGCGTGTCTTAGGTAAATCCTGACAGTAGTTTTTTAAAAGCCAAACAAGATTTAGTAAATCTGGCCCTTATTTCTTTTACATAAGGACTCTAAATGAATTATTATTTTATCATCAAAATGGTATCAAGGATATTTTCATCTAAAATGTTTTTGTCTGCAACTCCATGTGCCAGTATATATTATATGGAAAATAAATAGTAAATATGGGGAAGAGCATGAGAGAGCTAGACAGACAGACAGATAGATCTGGAACCTGTTGTAGCAAATTTTCCGTACAGAGAAAACAAAACAGAAAATGTTAAATGAAAATTAGAAATGCTTCCTTGGCAACTAACTGAAATAATGTTGATGTTGTAGTAAAATTACTAAAACTAAAGCTGAAAAAATAAATATAGAAAATAATAAAAACAATATCAGATGGATATATAAATAATAATAAAAAAATGAAACTAACAAAAAACAACAAAAGTACAATCAAAATGACTAAATCAAACTAAAAGATTAATACATAATATAATGGTATATAAATAATACTAAAATAATAATGCTATATTTGTAGTCTGATCTTCAAGATACTGTAAGGAAGCATTATTCGTACATAAGCTCACCTTCAGTTAGTCCCACTGTGCCAATAGGTGGGTGGCTGAACACAACAGTAGGGATATTGTTATAACTGATTTTGGAGTCTGCTTTGCCCTCAAACAGCCGGTGAGCAAGCTTTCTGCCAGCAGCAATAGCAACTATCCATACAAACAAAAGCAGGAAACAACAACAGCTTATCAGAAAAAAACTGAATATGCATTCCCATTAAACAGATGATAAACTATTATGTACGTAATTAAAAAAAGTGCGATAAATGGTAAGCATGTCCAATTTACTATGACCAGTTGATGTCGCTAGAGTAATAAAAATATAAACGAAACTACACAAAATCAACTTCCTCATTTAGGTAGGGTCTGTTGTTTTAAACACAATGTGAAAGGTGTTATTTACATAAACCAACTGAATCACAGGAAGACTGAATTGCACAACACGCATCATGATCTTTTAAGTTTAATGACCAAATCTCTTACTGAATTGGTTTCTGAGTGTGCTTATTGAATACTATGCCAAAACAGAGTACAGTGTGTAAAAATGAGCTGTTTTATTTTATGTATTCAAACAAAACACCCAGAAGATTTTAATGCATGTAAGAGCAAGTTCTCCATAAGCATGTGATCCTGAAACCATACCAGGTGTAAGAAGAGCTCTCCCACAAACATCCCCAACTGCATAGACACCTGCACGAGTGGTGTTCTGGAACTCATCCACCACGATATGTCCCCTTTCATCAAGCTTCACACCCTGGATAACAATACATCCAACTGTTATTCTTACTTTATCACCAACTGATACACTGTGAAGAGAACACATGCAATATTATCTGTGTAGCTTCTGCAGTTTAAAAGAATATTCTGTTTTTTAGTTAAACTTTATCAACAGCGTCTGTGGCATGTTTCAATGATCCCTCAGTTTGTAAAAAGCAAAAATGGTGTGTACACAATGTGACAATGCATTCCTGAGGGTTTAAAAGCAGAAATGTACAGCTTGTATGTTTGTTAAAGCATACTTCAATTTTTCTGTGCAAAAGGGATAAAGTTGACTAAATCTCCCTACCGTTCTAGGCACATAAACATCTAGTTATGTTTAAATGACAAAATTCCTGTGAGCAGAAATTTGCACAGACAAGGTTGGTAAGAGATTTTAACTTATATGTTAACTTGTGCCATGTTTAAAGTTGTGATGTAATGGGAGTAGTGACAGATCTTTTCTTTCATAGTGTGACATACATCAGAGTGAAACGGATTATTGAAAACAGAAAACAAATTTAGGGGAGGGACATGGTTCTATCAGTCATTGTTTGGATAAAGGCAGATCTTTTTATTTTATAATCCTGTAACATTCCTTGAAGCTTCTTAGGTATGTATTATTATTTGGATTTTTACTAACAATATTTTACCAATCATATTACTTATTCTGATATTAATCATAAAAATAATAATATTAATCAAACTGAAATTCATTTTTACTATTGAACTGAGATTGAGGCCAGCGGTGTTGGGTTCCCTGCCAATAGCCCAGAGCAGACAGTCCACCTCATGGATGGTGTCGCACTTCTCCTGTGCATCTTTGTCATCAGGGTCTTTTGTCACCAGCTTAACAGAAAGGCCCTTGTCAGTCTTCTGCACTGACTTAACCTGTGAAAACATCAGAATATTTGGATATGCTGATGTAAGATATATTTTAGGGACATCATAACTGAAACTGTGCCAAACAAATTGATACATCATACTGGAAAAATATGCCAGCTACATAATACCTTACTTAATAATACTCACGACTAGTTACCTGACTATTTTTCCGTAAGTCGATACCTTGATTTTGCAATTCTTTGGTGCAATTTGAGCTTATCAAGGCATCAAAGTTTCTCAGTACCTTGAAAAGAAAGAACACAGCCATTGTTTATTTTGGGATATGTATGACAGTAGCATTGAGCCAGGTGACAATAAACAGGGCTCTTACCCCTCCTTGACGTATGATGATGGACGTTTTGGACCCAAGAGTGGAAAGGATACCAGCCATCTCCACAGCAATATATCCTGCCCCAACTATCACACTACGTCTAGATGGATACAGTAGTCGGTTATTTTAGGATAAGATAAGAAAACAATAATATAAGTAGAAATCAGCAATTAATCACTTACTTAGGGCAAGACTCAAGTTCAAAGAATCCATCACTGGTAATGCCTAAACTGGCTCCTGCAATAACATTGAAATTTACAAAATGTTTTTAGCAGATGCTGTCAAAGAAGTGATGAAAATAAATACCAAAATCACATTAATGCAGGTGCACATGATAAGGGTGCACTGAGAAGTAAAGCAGAATGAGGTACTTTTTTTTTTTGTAATGAACAAACATAAGATCACCTGGAACATCATCCTCACTGACTGTGGATGGGTGGCCGCCAGTGGCGATTAAGATATGAGGAGCTGTGAATTTCTTTCCATTAACTTCAACAGTAGGTTCAGGATCATCTGTGAACCTTGCATATCCATGAATGGACTCAATTTTGCCCTGTGTACAACCACAAACAACTTCTCAGTCTTCACATCAATACCAATTCTCAGGGTTTAAAGAGGTCCTATCATGCATTTTCATTATGCTATTTAATTTTTTCCTTGAGGTCCACTTAGTATAGTCAGTTAGCAACATGCTTCTGGCGATAATTTTTCCACGCTGCCTCTGACAAATAAATATGATTTTTTTTTTTGTCTACATGCTTTTAAAATTTCTATGTAAAGCTTTCATAGTACAATGTAGCACTGGTACTATAAAGATCAAGAAAATTTAATTCTTCACAATGTGACCCCTTAAAACCTTGCTCATTTTGGTATAAAAGATTTTGATTAGTTTTTTTTTTATTTTTTATCTACTACAAATTACTTCTCACTTCAAATTTAATTTGCTGATTTAAAAGTAACTTATTGCAGCTTACCTTGTCAAGGTTGTTCCGGTAAATCTGATTCAGGCGGCTAACGTAAGCATCCCTTTTGCGTTTAATGAGTCTGAAAATACACACCCATAGAGTGACCTCTGTTCCATTAATTTAGCTTTATCATACCATTGAAATCCTGGTAGCTGAACTCTCTACAGCATAACTCCCCTCTAGACAAGCAAACTATTCCACCTCATGCCTTTGTGGCTGACAAAACTTAAAGCAGTACTGATATTATATGCCACAAAAGGGAAGAAAAAAATACTGAAAGCTGTAATGAATCAGAGCGTGTGGGAACATGACTATCCTCAACTGTCACAAGAGTAAAAAAGTCCTTACTGTGAAAAGAATTACCACATCTTCTTACTGAAACAATATACTCAATGGCAAGCTGTCATTACATGTATCCCTCCTTTATCTTTACTGATGTTACTAGTACTCACTTTTAATTACTATAAATTAACTACTAGTAGAAACAGAACTGGTACTTCTTTTTAATTACTATTAATCACAGGTAGACTTACTAGTAGAATAGGTACTTGAAATAGTTATCATAGAATAGGTAATCAAAATACATGCTAGTTAGAAGTGAATAGTTGATATGTGAACTGCAAATTCCCATTGAATTCAATGGCAAATTTTGTTCCAGTAGTAATGGAATCCTTGACAGGATTTGAAATTAAAACCAGCTAACCTGCCAAATGTGGGTGAAAATCAACTGTGACAGGTAACACATATCAATTCACTAGCCAATTTGGCTGGTTATGATTCTTAAATTATGTCCTCCAACAAAAGCAAAACAAAGCGTAAAGAAGGTTGCACACTGGACGAGAATTGCCATGTAAAATTTTTAATACATTGTTTTCTCTGTGTATCTGTAGACTGCTCAAAATATTGCCATGCCACTCACATACATTAATAATGAATTGGGACAAATATCTGTACATACTGACTTCACCCTAGGCTAAACGACTGTGTACTGTGCATTTATTTTTCAGTAAAAAGTTAGTTTTATTGTTGCTTTAATTCTACGCTTAATATATATTATAATATTATAGATCGCCCTTACTTTTTCCATTTGCACAGTTTTTCTTCCCCAAACATATAAATTCAAACTCATTGATGCCACTTCATTTGTTCTGGAAGGCAAGTTTTTGCCTGCATAGTGATTAGATTTACTGTTTCGGACTGCCGCTTTGAATTTGAGAACTCAAGTACAGAATTTCACGTCTGGTGTGCAAGACCTATGAGACATTTGATGCGCCACATTTCTCGCCCAGTGTGCGAATGGAGCCCTAGGAGACGAGACCTCTTTTTCACTTAGAGTGAGAAGGGGTAGGCTTTTTTAATGAATGTCAAAGAAGAGCTTTCAATACGCTGACTTTTGTAAGAAAACAGCTGATCAGTTCATGAATTGGCAGCCAGTCCGCTAATCTTCAATGTGTAAACTATTACCATTTTGACGTGAGCTAAATTTGGAAATAAATTAAAAAAAGAATTAATGGAGAATTTTATTTTTATTTCCATTTTGTTTAAATGTTATGGTATTCACAAACAATGATTTAGAATCAGATTTAATATTAAATAATAACAGAAGTTATAAATGGCTGTTAACTTAAACATTTAGCAGTCAAATTGTCTTGTGACGTGAGTGAAAAATTTCAAACCCTGGTTATATGAACAAGTACTAGTCACTATCAAAATCAAGTCTATTATCTAATGAACCAACATCTGCAATAGCAGAGGCATATACTAGTCACTATTAAATTATAGTAGTTATACTAGTTAATATACTAGTAATTAACAAAACAGATACTAAATAAATGCTATCAATGCTATTTTTAAAGGATACTTAATGTTGCAATTGCCATAATCCTACACACTCAACATTATACACAAAAACCAAACAACCGAGAAGAAAACCCCCAAGAAATTGTTATCTTTCTTACTCCCAGTTGAAATGTGCTTTTGCTCCCTCAAATCCATAGTCTTCATGATCATGGAGGTACTCTGCATGGGTGGATGTGTTCCACATAACCTGGAAGCATGCAAAATGCAAAACTTTATGAGCATTTTTGACAACACAACTCAAATTATGCACCTAACCAATTTAGTGTGTGTGTGTGTGGGGGGGGTTACCTTTTTAGGAACACAACCAACATTCACCTGCATTAGAAGAGAAGATGTTTAATAAACCAAGTCAATAGCATCACCAGACAAAAATGCACAGGTGATGGTTTTGCATTACACACAAAAAAAGTGCTGGATCTGGAGGCTTCTCAAAGCACCTCTGTTCATGTGACTAATGCAGCGACCAATTACTGTAATAACTCATCTTAAGAACACAATCTACTCTAAGGGAAATGTGGGTTTGCAGGAGCAGGATGATCTTTACTCACGCAGGTACCTCCGAGTTTGTGACTTTCGATCACGGCTGCAGTGGCACCGAGTTCAGCCGCCCGCCGCGCGCCGGCCAGCCCTCCGGATCCTCCGCCAATCACCAGAAAATCAAAGCGCGTTACGGATTCAGAGGCCATGCTGCGACCGAAGAGTCTACGAGAAGATGACAGCGAACGTCCAAGAGTAAGAAAAGACGCCCGCAGTCAAGCCAGCGGGTTTAATATTTCCATAAGCAGGAAGCCAACACCCCGGTTGAACTAATGGGAGGGACGTGAAAGCTTGTGCTTAGTCATTGTGAACTGACACAATAGTATGTAAATCCCAGAAACAAGTTTGGACGTTCATTAGTTACCAATGCTTATTATTAATGTCCTTCATTGTCAATACCATCCCTAAATATCCTGGGTGCTGAACTTCGAACTCACTTTGCGCCTAGCCATGTTGAAACAGACAACAGTCTGCTTTATTTGATAACGGGATATACTTCGCAAAAAGACATGACAGTTCATTTCACCGAGCACAAACAAACTCACCGATGAAGTGCAGCCGTTACATAAATACCTGTAGCGGAAATCCTTCTGCAGTACATTGTAAACATTACATATAACAAATGAAGTGTGGCTACTTGGAGGTGCTGAGTTATAAACTCGTTAGGCGTATCTGCTGCCCATCTTCGTATTCATACGGTGGTTCATAACGGAATGTGTCTGTGTAAACTGAAGTATGAATGAAAGCCACTAGACGCTGAGCTAAACTGAGCATGCGCGTTTCGACATGCTGCGCCTGCGCTGCTGAACGAAAACACAAGACAGAGGCGGCTTTATATTAATACGCTGGAAGGAAAAGAAATTATCGATCATTTCCAAATTAATTACTTTTTATACTCAATAAGGACGCATTAAATGAATCAAATTTGACAGTAAAGACTTTTGAAAATTTTAAAATGTTGTTCTTTTTAACGTTTTGTTCATCAAGGAATCGTGAAAAAAATCCGCTTTCAACATTGATGATATTAAGTAATGTTTTTGAGCAACAAATCAGCATGTTAGAATGTCTTGTGAAGGATCATGTGACATTGGAGTAATGACTGCTGAAAATCAGCTTTGCCAACAAGGTAATAAATTACATTTAAAAAATATATATAAAAATGTCTTAAATTATATTTCACAATATTACTATTGTTACTGTAGATTTGATAAAATAAATGCAGCATTGGCGATCATGACACTTCTTTCAGGAATGTTAAAAAAAATCTTACCCTGCCCAAACATTTGAACAGTCGTGGCATTGTTATGTGTTCTGTTAACACTTGAATGGGCACATCCAGAAAAACATAACCATGCATCTGAATGCATGTAATTACAGTTTGTGGTTCATTATGCCAATAATAAGAATGTTAAGGCTTTGTAAAAACCTTTACCAGATTGTTAAGACATCCATGAATGAGAAAGAGTAAAACAGGGAGAAAGAGCTTTCTGTACCGGCATTGATCATTTGTTAAACGTGAGAAGTCTTTACATGGCAGACAGCAGACTTGCTCATAGTAGTGTTCAGCTATATTTGATTATCATGTATAAAAACTCAGATCACCAAAACAAAAACAAAAAATCAGAAAAATAAATCTCTATAGAACACAATAAAACTTGCCTGCACATGTAACATAGTATCCAGTATTAGGAGCAAAACAAACACTTGCCAGAAGACATTTGTATTTTTTTAATATTTATGATGACCACTACAAATAAATCTGAGAGAGAATAAATCTGAGTGATGCGTCATATTAAGGTACTTTATTAAACAATTAAACTGAATCGAAGTGATTAAGTGGCAACAAGTCAGAAATCCATATTTCACATAAATATTTTTTTCAGCTGAGTGATTTTACTGGTCATTCTCATAGTCTGCAAGATTCTTTCTTTTGCTCTGTTCATGAACATGATTGCCCCAGGTGTAGGTCAGGTACATCAGAACCATGGCTGTAAATAGAGATGCAGGTTTGTAGAAAAGTTTAGTCACACACAATATCTGCTTCAATTCATAGCCTAGAAGAGACACACACACACACACAAGAATAACATAGAATATAAGATATATATAATAATATATATCTATAGAGAGATAATATTAGAATATATATAACATATATAGACATATAGACGATATCCAATATATACGTATAAGAACATAGATATATACGTATATAAACATATATACATAGATATACAGTATATAGAGCATTAGATCGTATATTATGCGATATATATACAGATAGATAACAGATATAACGTATATGATACGACAGGAGCAGATATAGAGACAAACACATAACAACAAGAGATATAGAAGACTATATATACATATATATCGTATAGATATACACATATTACACACACATATATCATATATACACACATATATACACACATATATACATATATACACACACATATATATATATATTATATATATTATATATATAATATATATTATATATATATATATATACACTATATACACACACATTATATATTATATATATATATATATATTATATATACATATATATATACGTATATCTATACACACATATATATATATAGATATATATATCTATACACATATATATAATATATAATATTATACACATATATATATATAATATATATATATCTTATATAATATAATAGATATAATATATATATAGAGAGATAGTTATATATATAGACACACACACACATATATATATATATATATATATATATATATATATATATATACACATATATATATATATAGTAGGACATAGATGACTTACGTGGTGCAACCTTGAATACAGATGTTTTGAATCGTCTCCACACATTTGGGATTCCCTTAGAAAAGTAGTTTGGGAAAGCCCTCTGCTCAAACGGAGAAATACTGTAGGTGATCACATGCCTTATCTTGGCCAAATCTCCGAAGTGACGACCCATTGTGCCAAGAAAGCTGACCTAAGAGAAATTTAATTCAAGGTTCACTTTATTAATGTTTAAAATAAAACATTAGACAACAGTAACATTTCATTATCAATAATTGAATCAATAAATTTAAAGAAATTTTATATTTTTTTAAAAACAGCTGAATGTATAAAAAAAGAACAAGAATAAATTATTTCATATTGTTATTTTAAATTAAAACATTTAACAATATTACTGGTTTTACTATATTTTGGATGAAATTATCAAATATATTACATTAACAATTTACAGCAATACACAGCCATACAAATTAAATTACACCAACAAAACATAATATCATGAGAATGAACAAAATATATTTGATTATATATTTCATACATTAAAAATATATTTTTAGTAAAATAATTACAGTTTATTTACAACCAAAGTTTCTTTTTTCCTCTTCAGTATTGATCCAAAAATAGTTTACAATATGTAATAATTAGTATTGTTGATTCTATGTTGTATCCATTCAATAACTGAATTAATTCATTTGAATACATGAATTTCAACAATATGTAGCTGCTGTAAATTAACAAATCCAGGCTTAGAGTTAAACTGTAACAGTGTAAAATATCAAAATCAAATGTTACATACAAACGTACATTCAATTCGCTAAGTGGGAACTGCATAGACTTATAAAGCAGAACAGGTAACTTCAGCTTTATTTTTTTCATAAACTTGACTCATGCGCAACTTGTACATCATCCGGCAAAGATGACAGATATAAGGGAATATGGTTACTTACAAATCACATCAATGAAATTTGTGCAGACAAAAATAAATGAACGTTTAGTCACAATTATAAGTGGCGTTCCTAGGCTAGGCTAGCAGCTTTCCGTAAGACCTTGCTTGACATTCATCTATTTCGCACTGTTTCTGTTTACACATACATTTATACTACACAAACATACATGCAACTGCTAACTTAAGATAACCTCGCAATTTTGACCTAAACAAAGTTAAAATACAAGACAAAGAACGGACAGATTTTCAGCTCACCAACCTCACTGCTCGTTAACACCCTTGGATTCTAACAACTTCCGCGTGCAACCTGATGTCACATCCGTTTCCTCTTGCTTTCACGCTTTCTCATTGGCGCGCCGCTCTACTGTTTCCTGGATATCGAGACACGTGAAGGTCAGCACAGCGCTAAAACAGTTTAAACAGTAGTCAAATATCACCATTAAGTGATTCTCCCAAATGGATAATCAAGGAGTCACGGCAGACCCTCAGCTGCAGCAGTTTATCGCGGTCGAGTCTCAAAAGCAGAGGTTTCAGCAGCTAGTTCATCAGATGACAGAAGTGTGCTGGGTGAGTGTGTGTGTGTTTCTATCTAGCCTACTGGGCTGCATAATGCATCACTTCGTGAGGCTGTAGAAAATACAGTAGAAGACTGACTCTGCATTGCACAGTATATCCTGTCTGATCACTTGTTCGCAAGTTTATAATCTATAGATTTTTATTTTATGTAGTTCAAGTAATAAATAAAACTAAAGTGTGCTGCTCTCTTTTGTCATGGAGATTGTTACCCTTTATTAAACAGTATAAACAGTTTATATATATATATATATATATATATATATATATATATATATATATATATATATATATATATATGTATGTATATATGTATATGTATGTATGTGTGTATATATATATATATATATATATATATATATATATATATATATATATATATATATATACATAGGGTTAGTCAAACTCTAACCACTAGGCCATGATTTCCCCAACAGCAATTACTTGCTAAAATAGCTGAATATTATGATTGATTTATATATATATATATATATATATATATATATATATATATATATATATATATATATATATATATATATATATACATATACATATACATACACATACATATATTTATATATATATATATATGTATGTGTGTGTGTGTGTCATAGGATTTATCTCTGTAATAATTGGTATGATATTGTATCCAGTTATGTACCTCAATCCAATCCAAAGTGGATGAACCAGGTTACATGTCCTTAAAAACTATTATTTTTGTTTGTCAAATGCATCAAGGTCATCAGTTGTGGGTTTCTTTGGAGCTCAAAGTGTTTATTTTTGCAGGAGAAGTGCATGGATAAGCCTGGCCCGAAGCTCGACTCCAGGACAGAAGTGTGTTTTGTAAACTGTGTGGAACGATTCATCGATACAAGTCAATTCATCCTCAACAGACTAGAGCAAACTCAGAGGAGTAGAGGAACCTTCTCTGAGACCATGACAGACTAGTAGAACCACAAGACCGCATCATTCAGCCACTTACTGAGGCTTTGGCATGCCAACGTAAGAACTGTGAGGCAACAGATATCAACAGGATTCAGTTAACTTCTCAAAGACAAAGTGCCTCATTTTGCTCTTTTTATTATTGTAAAGGCCATATATTTAAAATAAAATGGATGCATGTTCCAAGCCCTGTTTACCGTCACCGTTGATATTGACATTTCCCAGTGCTAAGACTTTGGTATGAATTCAAGGAAACATCATGGAACATAATGTGAAAGGTCCCTTTGTACAGCTCTGATCTGGAATTGAGGCGGCGACTCTGCTTTCACTTTCTCTTCAACCTACATAGCAAGTCAGCACTGCATTGTCTTACTGGGAAATCTTCAAGATCTGTGGCTTATTCAGTGTGTGTTGAAATGTGGACTTGAAATAAAATGATAAAATACCTCCTGCAGTTCAATCATAGGATTTATATAATGCCATAAGAGAAAGCAGAGTTAAAGTTGGATAACACTCAAACTCCTTAAATACTAATGAAACATCTTCAGTGTGCTATTTATAAAAATAACCAGGTATTTCAGATAAATATATATATATATAGAGAGAGAGAGAGAGAGAGAGAGAGAGAGAGAAAACAATGCACCACCTTAGAAGTTTAGCGGTTGCTTAAGAAAAAAAAAAAAAACATAAAAAGTTGTAGAGTATAAGTAGTCAAGCACACTGTAATAAAAAAATAATGCTTTTATTTAACAGATGAAGATTTAAATATTAACTTAAATGTAAGGTGCTTCATATGAATGTAATCCTATGTATATTCTAAACAAGGCTGGTTTGGTCATAGAATAAATAATGTAATATTTATTAAGATGATGTAAAGCAGGTTTTTAAACAGTATGCTGCTACTTTAGGATTTTTGTATTTACAGGAAGTGATTAGGCACAGCATTGTTAGTTTAAAAATATCACCAGCATAAAACTAACAGATGGAAAATATATAACACGAGTACTTTCTATACTAAAAAATGCTAATTAAAGTACTCTCACAGTATTGTTTTGCAAAGTGTGCATGTACAGTAGCAAATAGTAAAGCTGTATTACCCACAAGCTTTGTGTTTTTACTGATATTGTGCTAGGTATTAAATGTGCCGTTGCTCCTTTTGTCTGAACTGTCAGGAAAAAAGCTCTTTGCATTTCTTTCTTTACTCAGATTGCTTTCATCTATAGTAGTTCTCCCATCGGCTGGCAAAGCAATGTACGGTTGGTTCCACGTTCTTTCTTGAGGTACATGGTGCAGATATAAAGGTATAGAGTCCAAGCTGAAGTTGATGTCCTTGAACACATGAAGAAGAAAAATGCCAACGATGATGGTAAGAAAGCCACTAACAGTCCCAGCAGCCCCGTCGGCTGACATTTGAAGCCACTCTTTAAACAAGATGGCTGAACAAGCCATGACGGATGTGGTGAAGAAGACATAATAAATAGGTGTAACTAAAGAAGTGTTGAAGATGTCAAGGGCCTTATTAAGGTAGCTTATCTGGATACTGATGCAGATCACAAGGCATATGAGAAGGGCCCAGAAAAGCGGTTCTTTCAGAACAGCCGTTCCAGCGAACAGTTCTTTGATCCCAATGCCGAGGCCTTTCACACAGGACACAGACAACGAACCAATCACAGAGCAGATGAGGATGTACACTAGCACATTCTTCTGACCATAGCGAGGTGCGACAAAGAAGATCAGGGCCAGGCTGCTGACAACAATGCAGACAGCAAAAGCGATGAATCCTGTGATACATGCAAGAGAGACAACTCTAATGAAAACAGCACAGAACTCTCAGAATGCTGTTTGAAAATTAGACAGAAGAATACCTGGATCTTTGAGTTTCTCTGCCATTGCAGTTAAAGAAGCAACCTTTTCCTCTTGCGGAGCGTGGAGCACCATAACTGTGGAACCAAAGATGCACAGCAAACAGCCAATTTTTCCATGGATATTCAGCCGCTCACTTAGGAAGTATGATGAAAGCACAGCACTAACGACAAAAAATAAGGTTGTATATCCAGTCAAGTTTTAGACAAAGAATTAATGTTCCTGTACAACTCTAAAAGTGACAGTAAAGAAATTTATAATGTTACAAAATATTTCTATTTCAAACAAATGCTGTTATTTTTAACTTTCTATTCTTCAAAAATCCTGAAAAATATATATTCCACTATTGATAATAATACAAAATATTTATTGAGCTCCAAATGGAGGATCATGCAACACTGAGACTGGAGTAACGGCTGCTGAAAATGTAGCTTTTCCATCACAGGAATAAATTACAATTTAAAATATATTAAAATAGAGAAAAGTTATTTTGAATTGTAATATTATTTCACAATTTTACTGTAATTTTGATCAAATAAGAGACCCCAAATTTTGTACATCGAGTAAATTTACCTGACCAAAACGCTCAGTGCTCCCAGAGGTGTTACTAATGTGGCAGGAGCAAATGCATATGCTGCGAAATTTGCTATCTCGCCTATTCCCACTGAAAATAAAATACATGACAAGACAAAAGATTGTGATCAGAGTGTCCATATTATTGACATATTCAGGTGTGAATGACAATATTTTATTACTAAGATCTATTAATCATACACATCTGATTAATGTCCATATTGTGGTTATGTCATATAATCAAATAAATACATAAAATGATAATGTCATACTTAATATAAGCCCTGCCCACCACAACCATTCTTTTAGGTATGCATATCCACCTTGACCTGAAAAATGAAGAGAAAAGACCTGATTAGACAGCACAAAGGAAAAAAAATCAGGCATTAAAAAAATATCAATGCAATTCAAATACTGCCTAATAAAGTATTGTGCAATGGTAGGTTACTCTGCAAATTTTATTGACCCACCTGCTCTAGTAGAGCCCTTTCTGGCCAGTCGTAAGAGGCCTTTCTTTTTCAGTATGAAACTGCCACCGATGAAGATTGTCGAGCTTACAGCAAGTGCCAAACCAATGTAGAAGTTAGAGCGGTTTGCAGCATCCATCTGAATAAAGATGTCCATTAAACACTAAAGTTACAGAAGTGGTTATGGCTAAAAACCTAGTGAGCTGCCTACCTAGCCGGCATTTTTGGGCATCATAAGCACAGCTGAGTAAGCTTACAATGCCCAAAAAATGATATCTATGTAGACAGCGCAATCTGATTTAAAAACAGCCACAGAATAGAAAAGGAAGCGAGTCAGATGATCATGTGATTCACGCCTGCTTTACACACCGCCAGTTCTTCAAAACAATATTTTACTGTAGACCGTTTGTCTATCTATGGATTTATAGCTACAGGAAATACAGAATCACAGCATTTTGAAACAGGGAAAGCAAAAAAAAAAAAAAAAAAAAAAAAAAAAAAGTTTAGAACGATTTCTAAGCTTTCATGTATTTTACGCTAGCAAGTAGTGATGTTTCGGCACTTATTTACATTAACATTTAAGACTACATTAGCAATATACTTTATATTATATACATTATACAAACACTAGCAATATCAATAATTGTTAAACTGACTAACCTTGCATTCATATCGTCCTTCGGTGGCGTTTTAGTCTCGCGTGAATAAACTTCCTGGTTACTGTAACGCGGGTTGCCAGATGCTCTTGATTAACTTCAAACATTGTCCCCTGTCTGTCTGGACATTTTTTAGGTATTTAACTTTTGTTTATATGAAGCCCTTCTGAGACAGGTGCTGCTTTTTAGGTTTTTGTACATGATAACTTAAATAGAATTTGGTGGAACTGTGTAAAATTTCTGCTTTTGAAATCCCTCAGGTATGTAAACATCAAGTGTTTCATTTGAATATCTTTTCCCGCTGTTTAAAATCTGCAGTTTGTAATTTGAACAACAACAGTTATGTGATGATATAAATGTGTAACATGGAAATATGTGTTGAAATTAGTTTGGACCAGGCTAGGAGACCAGATGAGACCATTTAAAAAAAAAAAAAAAATTTAAAGTTGAGAACTTTTAATCACAATAATTCTGGTTAATCAAACAAGTGTTTGCTGACATTAATGGTGACAAATGCATGTAATTTTAAAGTAGTATTAAAAGAGAGCGACAAAAATCAGTGGAGCCAGAGGGATATTGGAAACTGCTCTCATTTTATTCAAAACACAGCTAGATTAAAAAGTGTAGTCTTTAATTAAATAGCCATCAAATTTAAACCACAGAAGAGAAGGTGAAAAAATATATATATATACATTTACACATCAAGACTGGAAGATCGTACTTTGTTTTACTAAAGTCTATATCTTTCTATCTATCTATCTATCTATCTATCTATATATATATATATATATATATATATATATATATATATATATATATATATATATATATATATATATATATATATATATATATATTAGTATACAGATAAACAGCCAAATCACTAAAAAACAATACACAGTCATTATTTATATGTACATGTAAATTACAGTCATGAATTTTTATTTGTATTGTTGTTGCTGCTGGTTATTATGAATGATTTTAATAATATAAAGAGCAGCTATTTAGATATGAAACTTAGGAATTTCATAATATATCAAAGCTTTAAGGAAAATGTAAGTAAAGACTGCAATGTTACATGAGAAATCACATTCCAATCTACTTTTTTTTTAAACATTTTAAACGCATACTAACTAATTACTTTATTGGGTTCCTTAGATGAAAGAAATTAGGGAGGTTATTCAAGACTAATAATAATAATGATTCTTGCTATGCCATACACAAGACTATTGCATCTGATGGGCTGTATCCTTAATGTCCAAGGATGCACAGTAGCTGTGTCTATTACATATTGAAAAGCAAATCCTTGATGGTCACGACAAGATCCATGAATGTGGGCCGCTCATCTGGTTTCTACAAAAAAAAAAAAGAGAGAGAGTGAGAGCAGGCAAACTCTTACATTTTTTGACTTTTGTCATGTTAATACTGACAAAATGTTTCAACATAGTATGAAGCTGTGTACCTCGTGCCAACAGATGTTCATAATGGAAAAAACTTTGTCATTGGCCAATTGTGGGCGGTAAAGCCGATGACCTGCAGTAATTTTCTCTACTATCTCTGTGTTGTTCCACCGATCATATGGCATTCTGCCCAAAGTGTACACCTCCCACATCAAAACACCTGTCAGACAAATAATATAAGAGAAAATTAAACCATGATTTTGATAGAAGGTAAAGTTCTGCTGGAAATGCAGTGGTGACGCACCAAATGCCCAGATATCTGACTTGCTGCTGAACTTGCAGAAAAGGAGGACTTCAGGAGGCGACCAGCGCACTGGAAACTTTGAACCTACGGAGCTGGTGTATTCATCATCCAGAACATACCTGTAAGAACAGCAGTCATTTTTAAATAGTAAGTCAGTGTATAGTATAGTACGTTGTTCAAACACTGTTCTGGGCCTTGCATAAAATTACCTAGACAATCCAAAATCAGTCACTTTAATGGTTCCATTTGAGTCTACTAAACAGTTCCTGGCAGCCTATGAGAAAAAAAATATATATATATATATATCATAAAATATCTTTTCCAGTTGGCAAAGGAACATTTTTGTGTCACACAAACCAGGTCTCTGTGGATGTACTGATTGGCCTCCAAGTAGGCCATGCCCTCGCTGACATCTTTACACATCTCAAGGAGCAGAATACTTGATGGGTGCTGCAGAACATCCCGTAAGTAATTCAGCAGACATCCATTGGCGAGATATTCTGTGACTATGTAGATGGGCCTTTGTTTTGTGCAGACGCCATAGAGCTGCACCAGGTTCCCGTGACACAGTTTCCTAGTGTTATACAGCAGAAAATGATAGATTATAGACATAAACATGATTGAAACACAGATCAAAAATACAGTAAAAATATAGTAATATTGTGAAATATTACTACAATTTACTAACTGTTTTCTGTTTGAATGTATTTTAAAATGATGTGGCAAGGTTAAATTTTCAGTAGCCATTCCTCAAGTCTTCAGTGTCACATAATCCTTCAGTAATCATT
This sequence comes from allo-octoploid hybrid of Carassius auratus x Cyprinus carpio, assembly GCA_024542945.1. Taxonomy (NCBI): domain Eukaryota; kingdom Metazoa; phylum Chordata; class Actinopteri; order Cypriniformes; species allo-octoploid hybrid of Carassius auratus x Cyprinus carpio. The sequence goes on from CM045040.1 coordinate 8,909,440, forward strand.
CTAGTAATTTGGTGCCCAAGAACATTTCTTCTTATTATCAATGCTGAAAAACTTTGTGCTAATTTGTGGAAACCATGGCTCAATTATTCAGGATTATTTGATGAATAGAAAGCTTAAAAGATCAGCATTTATGTGAAATCCTTGCTGAAGATAATCTTACTGACACCATACTTTTTTTTTTTTTTTCAACAATAGTGTATACTTACATCATGACCTTGGCCTCTTCAATGAAGTCATCCTCTGACATTGAGCCCTCTTTAACCATTTTGATGGCCACGTCATGACGGCCTTGCCATTTCCCATACTTTACCACTCCAAACTGACCATTACCAAGCTCTCTGATAAATGTAAGCTGACGAGGATCGATCTCCCAACTTCCTGGAATGAAAAGTAGGAGGAGAGGGCAATTTTAGCACACAGTTTCAATCAAACCCATTAAGTGAGAACTGTCAGAAGCATACAGCCAAATATTTACATTTACATTTTTACATGTATGCATTTGGCAGATGTGTTTATCACAAAACAACTTACACTGCATTTAAGCTATGCCTTTTATCAGTTCGTGCATTCCCTGGGAATCAAACCCATGACCTTGGCGTCCTTAGTGCCATGCTTTAACAAATATAAACTCACCATAACCCAGACCAGCCGTGCAGGGAGCATTCCGAGCCCGATCTGACACAATGTATTTTAGTCTGCTCACCAGACCTGAAACATATTTGCTTTGATTAAATACTTTTACACCTCTCATTTGACAATGTGTATTCACATGCAAGTGGTTAAGGTGAGATTTACCTGCTGCATTATGCTGGTGGTAATTAATAAGTTCTGGGATACTGCTGAAGTTGTGCTTCTCCGCTAAATAGAACTGGCCATCTGCGGTGATGCATATGTTGTAGTGTCTGCAGCTGCCAGCAGTCTCCCTGGAGAGAGACATGAAATAAAGTTCTCACAATAACTTGGGTTTCAAGTCATATCTTCAATTGGTCTCACAATAAACTTGAGAGACGAACAACACAGTCCCATGACAATTTACACAATGGGAAACTTGACCTTATAGGACTTATGCTAGTTTTGCATGGAGATATTTATATCTCTCTTCCGTAGAGTCCTTTTTCACTTTCATTTTGATAAGTTAACTGTGAAACAAATGCATAGCTTGATCAGACTCACCCACCAGCCTTGGTGAACACAGAGACAGTGTATTTTCCAGTGAATCTGCCAGAGTCTCTCACCAAAAAACCACCATCTTTATTCTATTGTATATTAAACAGATATATAGAGATAATTCAGGTCGGAAGTGCCAAAAATCATTTCAGTGTAAATTTATATATGTATTATATATATATATATATATATACACACACACACACACACAAAGAAACATAGATGCTTTTTTTTATAATCAAAGAGTTTTTTGTTTGTTTGTTTTGTTTTTGTGGATAAATTGCATTTTGATTGCCACCATGGCTCTATACTTACTTCTGTTCTCAGCAAATTCTCTGCCTGGCTGCGGTTTATGTTCTTGCAGTACCAACTACAAGATAGAAAAACTGTTAAAATGTGGTTGAACTGTGTTTATAAGGTTTTAAAGTGTTCACCTGAAGTGTTCAAACTAGCATAGATGGACTGTAGTTGTCCATGTTCTTGAATGTATACTTACTCATATTTCTCCAATCCATTTAAGGCCTGAGCAATGTAGTTACTTGGGATGTATCCTTCATTTCTGTAAACAGTATAGGATGTCAGTAATGCTTTTCATATCTAAAAGAACACAGCCCTGATTGCACAGCTAGTTCCACCTAACTACCTTTCGCCCACAGCCTGTAAAAGTTTCCCCAGATATGCAAATAATTTAACAGGAGTCTTTGTATTTATCAAATACATTCTCCACTAGCACATTTAGACTATCTTAATGTCTACAATAGATAGATCGAGAATTACTAATCATATACTTCATCACTTTGCAGTCTCTTACCCATATTTATCTCTAGCTTTAAACCAATTGGGATCACCGATTTCTAAGAGTGTGTACTCCTCATCCTTTCTCAGCTCCAAGTCTTGGGGAGTCATCGGTGCATACTCATATTCAGCTACAACAGTCATGCCCACACTGAAGTCCGGGGTGAGCATGGGTGGCTGGGGGGGCAGGGGCCTGGGCGGCTTTTCCTAAAGCAGGAGGGTAACATAGATCAGTTTGCAAGAATAAATCTGATGGTACGTAACATATATTGGCAGTGATTGGATAGATTGGTAACTGACCTCCTCGGGTGTTGGTGGGAGAGGCTTCCTGGAATCACGATACTTCGAACCCCTTTTAAAAAACCCTTTGAAGAAGAGTAAGAGTATTAAAGTGATTATTACATTTTGAATATGGATATTTTTCTTACAAAAACGCATTGATTCGCCACAGTAGGCCTTTGTTCACCCCCCGGAGCTGTGTGAGACACTTTTTTTTTTATCGATGGGCGCTTTTTATTTAACTTCTTTTGGACTGATGCATGCAACAACCACTGAGTGGCATTAAACAGCTTGAAAGATCAAAGACAATTTTTAATATAACTCCGACTGTATTCGTCTGAAAGAAGAAAGTCATATACACCTAGGATGCCTCTGGGATGAGTAAAACAGCCTAATTTTAATTTTTGGGTGAACTAACCCTTTAACTGTAGATTTAACAACAAAAACAAACCACAAAATTGTGGTAACATACTTTTACACAATACTACTTACAAAACACATTAAAGTGCATTGTCTTAACTACACAAATTTAAGTCTTCCAGATAGTTAAAAGCAGTATGTCACAAAAAATTACCGATTCATCAAAGTCATTCGTCCAAGAATCGGACCACGCAGACTGCACTGTTATTATTTTGGAGTCACTAAAAAGAACCAACTTGTATGCGTCATTTTGGCTCACTAGACTCATGCGTTAAGTTAGACCGGATTCGCTATATGTTTTTGATTCACTAAAAATAACTGGCTTGTAAGAGTCTACACAACTTGAATCGTACTACACTGGTAACGCTGAGAAGTTTTTCTTTGTAGCTATATTGAGTAGAGTGATTCGTCAAACAGACCTCCATTTTTGGTCTCCAGCACCCTGCAGCCCATTGCCTGCTTCACTTCCTGTTGGCAACACTTCCAAATGCCATCCTCCCAGAAGCACGGGTGATACTTCTGCACAAGGTCCTTGTTGGATTGCACCACTTAAAGACAGGTACATTGGAAGTCATTTACATTGAATCAACACAGGGTTTTGCATAGGACTTGTATGGTGTGTTATGGGAAGCAGTCATACTTTTCTTCTTATCTTTTCTATAATGTTACCCCACATAAAGGTGGCTTGTTAATTTGAATGGAATTTGTGATAATGACTTAAAACACATACTGACCATTTCTCAACTCATTTATCCATTGCTTTCGAATTTGATCTGACTTAGCAAATACATAAAGAGGACCTTCGTCATAGATTATCTGTGAGAGGGAAGAAAAATACATCACAATACAAAGTTATATATTTGGCCTATAGATGAATCAACTTTTGCATTTCAAAATAATCTACTATTACCAAATGTTTCCTCTTTCTTTTGAAGTTTCATTTACTGGACAGTTTATTGCACTCAGTTTCTTTTAAGTGCTATTTTTGAAAGTTGCAAAGTATTTGTACATATTTTCATTGCAAGTAATGTTTTATAAAGATATATAAATACGTATAGCTCACAATTTTAAGAGTTAATCATTTGAGAAACTGAAGACCACAAAATTTTACTGTTTGACGCATTCATTTTCTGGCACCCTTTCTTTTTGTCAGTGGTCTAAGGGTGGAAACCTCAATGTAAAAAACAATGTACGGTGCTTTTATCTGCCTGACAGTTTTACAGTGTCAGCACCTGTTGAGTTTTGTTGTTCCTTTGATTTTAGACTTTGAAGAGGAAAGGTTTCACTTCTGCTCCATTACTCTCAGCCTCTTATCATGGTTGAAAGCCTGAGCAGTTTCTTTTTACACTCTATCAGCCCAATCAGACATATCTCTACTAGCCTAAGTGATCTTGTTAGCCTATCAGCTAATGTTGAAACTTAGATACAGAGACACAGACTTCCCTTCAACTTCACTTCAGCTTAACTTGAAAACTAAGACACGATAATGTACTGTACAATATATTAATGAGGGAAGTGGAAGTAACACGATTACTGTAAATACTGTACACCAACAATGCATAATAAATTGTTTAGAAATGTTCAAAAAGATCAAAGTTGACTTCCTATTGAAGTATGATTTTAATGTCTTATTCTTTGCTGAGACCCACCTGAAATGGATAGAGTCGGTCAGGAGGTGCGCTGTCTTCTGGTAAAACAATCTCCACACATTTGATCTTTTCAGTGTCCACATAACCTTTCAGGCCTTTCCTCTTCTAAACAGCCAGTAGGAGGATTATGTTATTAAAAGATCAAAATCACAAAATATTGGAAACAACTTGTAATATATTGGAAATAATTTGTAACAGTAGTTTATATATATTAAAGTAGCGATTTAACAAGGAGAAACAGATCTTTTCTTTGTATTGTGATGTACATTTGAGTGAAGTGAATGGGGACTTTGTTCTATCCATCAGGTTTTGATTGGACAGATGCAGATCTAAATGAGAGCTTGCAGTTGATTGTAAGAAATGGGCAGGGTTTAAGTAGAAGAAATGATTGGAGAAGTTGGAAACACATGTATGGACAAATTATTCACTATAAGTTCAATAAGATGCATTTAGAAAATAGGGTGAATTTCCAATTCATGCCGACATTAATGAATGCCTGCATCCATGTTATTTTCCAAACATCTACTGTTACGCTAAGAAAATGATGTCAAATTCATACATACCCCTTTTTCGGCATCATAGTCGTAATAGGATATCTTGTCCTGGGTGAGTACAAACAGCCTTTCTTTGAAGTTTAAAGGTGAGGTCTTCTTTTTCTGCTGGGACCGTTTTACAAAAATCTCCTCCAGAATGCTGTCTGCCATGTTCTTTTATATCTGATGTGTACTTGGGGGAAAAAAGACAAACTCTTATGTTGAACATGTTTCATGTCTCCGTGTTTGATTTTGTTAGTTAACTTTGAGTGATGGGTTTGGGATTGAACTCTATTGGTTTTGTTAAATATGGGATTCCTCTTTATGTTTATAAAGAAAGCTGAAGGGTAATGAATTTTATGTCCCCTGTAGTAAAACCAACTTCTATATCGAAATGTTAATATCTAATGGTACGGTGTATGCAACATCCGGTTTTTCAACAGGTCTGTTCTGGACTAATGCTGGAGGTGGATCCAGGCGGCTTTGCCTGATTAGAAATGGTTTGCATGAGTCCTGCTGTCAGTGTCAATGACATCCTTTGTTGCCAATGTTTCCTCCTGTAGATCATCTGCTTCCTTTGAACACTTCTTCCTGCTCTTGTCTATGATGTGAACCCACAACCTCACTCATCCTTTCTCTGCATATCATCATCTCCCCATTTATTTTTCACATCTACAAACCAAAACTGAATGTTCAAATCCTTCTCCCCTAAAGGCTTTAGAGGCCAAGAGGTCTTACGAACAATATATTTATTAAGTAATGATACTGTAGTTTGAAATATATATGTAAACAATATAAAACAAAACTATTTTTTGGCCAAACATTAAACAACATCACAAGGGCCCCACTGAATCCAGTAAATGGATGAGAAAGAATGTGTTGAGGAAAAAAAACATCTGTTAATCATTTAATGACCTTGTTCATGAACATTGTCAATGAATACAGCTTTTAGGTTTGTCTCTACAATACAAACCTAATGTAACTTCACACATTTGCATGGAGCAGTAAAACTTAGCCTACTAGGTTGCCTGGTTTTTGCTCAATATCTTCTTAATATACAAATACATTTCTTGTATTCTGATTAAAATGTAAAAATTAAAATACACATTTTACTCCAGAGAAGCGTTTGCTAAAGTTACCTGTATCTCAGTCCTTTAAAACAACATCTCAGTTAGTTCTGTTCCTCTTTACTTTCAGTGCCTCCACACTAAGCTTCTCTTATGTAGTCGTTAAATGCTGAGTCGTCTGTGTTCTGTGGTAGAGAAACTGAACTGCCTATTTTAAACACCATGCAAGCATTTCCTGGTTTCTTCTTCTGTCACCAATGCCATTTAACACCTTCAAAAGCTTGTCACACAAAGTTTGACATGAAAACTGTGACAAACATGAACATTATCGCCACTTTATGTTACAACTTTGTCACTGCTGTATTAAACGCATACTATTAAACGCCTGGATGATAATGGTGTGGGTTTGGTATTTCAGGACTATTTTAGCAGCCTTGTTTACCATGAAAGCTTGACAGCTTATTCAAAGGGCATTGACTTATAAGACCTGACACAGGGAAGTTGCATCAATGTTGCTCTGTGATGCAGAGGAAGGGGAAACACAGTTCGTATCGGCATCAGTAAGCAGTACGAGTCAGATAAATACTGTTAAGCTTGTCTCTGTTTCACATCAGGGTTTTTTTCCAGGCAGATTTTGCACAAATGTAACCAGTAACAATTTGTTGATTTACCAAATACTACCATAATGAAGATACTTAGTGGCAGGGTAGGTAGGTCTTAACTTTAGGCCAAATAGTAAAACGTTTTACAATAGTACATGTTTATGACACATAATGTATGTGTGTGACTGTTTTAAGCATGAAATAATTCATGCACAAAAGTACTCCCTGTGCTTATTTGATTCTTTGTGTTCATTGAAAGTAATGTTGAGCAACAGGAACTTTCTAGAGTGTCCTGTGTCTGTAAGGTTCCTGAATGATAAGTACGCGAGTATCACTCATGTTCAGAGGGAGGGAACTCGGCAAAAAATAGTCTGCCGCATTAGACCACAACTTATCTATACCTCTGTGGTTTCTTACCAATGCATCATTTTTTGTTTTTTCACTTTTAAAGTGAAACGCAACAGTGCAAATATATTTTGCAGTATTTAAGCGATATTATGCTTACTTTAAATTGTGCATTACTGAATAGGTTTAACAATGGAAAATCTATAATAATCATTTAAACTTTAGTATTTAACAGGACTTAGCCTACTAAATGCCACAGATGATGATTAATATTACAGTAAATGTTATTTAATGGAATTCTAATTTGCATTACTTCACTGAGATCCACCAAAATGGACTCTTTTCATTGTGTGATGTACAAATGCAAAGCACTTTTTTTTCTGAATGTATCCTGTCGTGCATCCAGTCTTACAAACACGATGTCCACAAAGGCGTGTAGGAGTATGGACATTTGTTTAAATGTTTATACATGATCCAGTGCTAAAACAGGACTATAATCATTATATACATTAAAGAGGAAAATTCCCTCAAATTATCAGAATAATTATTGATAAATATGAGTTTTTAATGTCAGATTTTTTCAAACTTTTACATTTAGTCCCTCTGTATCTTCCATGTTAGGTTACAAAGCTAAAACACTCGAACATTCTGGCTGAAAGAGGTGACATTGCTGCAGCATGTGTCGGCCTTATTCTTGTTCTTTTTGATCACGGTCACTTTTAAAAGCATCTGCTACATAAAGAACTATAAATGTACTCTATATATGCAAATGACCCTCATTGATAAAGCTAGCAACCCTACAATATTGCCTTTAAACCACTGTGGGATAGTGCATGGATCTGTTTTTACAAAATGCATTGACATTATTGAGTAAGACAGTAAAATGTAAGTGTGAAGTAGACTAACCAGTCGAGAGAACTGTTTTCAAGTGCAAATAGTTTCACTGTTTGTTCATTATAAATTAATGCATATCCACTCTTCTATTCTATGAGGTAAAATCACAATATTTTCCTCAAAACTAGACCCTTATTTCTCCCTTCTATGAGCCAGATTTGTATGCAGGATCCATCTAATTCAGTACAGGAATGTTGAGTTGACCCCCCCTCCCCCCCCCCCATGCAATTTATTAACAAGTAATTTTCTTTTTATTTATATATTATTTTACTTATTTTTGTACATACATATTTCTTTACGTATGCTATTATTAATATATCATTGTGTATTTTGTGGTGTTCATAGATAGTTTTACAAAATGTAATAAAAATACAATTTCAAAATGTTGGCATATTGATTTACCTGACTTTAAATCAGGATGGCAAGACAGCGTTTGTACAGACCAGAAACAGGAGCTTAAATTGATTAGTTAAGCCATTTATCATGGAGTATCTCTCTCTCTCTTTGTTACATTGTTAAAATCTCTATATAGCATGTTCCCATCTAGTAAATAACTTAAATTGTTTGCTTTATTTTGTCACTTTGTATCTTTTAAGCAACAGCATTATTCTACGTCACAGCTAATGGCAAATTAGTGTTAGGCCTTGACAGAGGATCTCCAGTCTTAAGTTATTAAAGAAATCTAAGAAATCTTACCTGAGCTCTGTTTCTTTCCACTGTGATCTAGCACCAAGATGAAACCAGTCTGACTGAGTTCAGTCTGTTAAATTGTACTGTGAATGTGATCAACAGTGGACAAAACTCCACCCAGCCAAAGGACTCTTGTTACTCAGTTCCCCTTTTGCTTCCTGCTCATTTTCATACTGTCGCTCATGCAGGGCTACTTTTAACAGTTTCACGCAACCTGTTAATACTCACATATGCTGCATGCAACTTACCTATGCATACAGGTCAGTTTGGTGCACTGTTTGAGAAGGCTGAATGTGTTTAATCCAAATAATTTAATCCAAAGCCTACCTGACTCTTTTGATAAATATGACCATTACAGATGGTTTCTCAGTTGTTACCAGTTAAACCTACAAAATATTAAAATTAATACACAAAATTTTGATGTGATCGGTGTTGTTACCAATAAAATCAGTTAATTTACCTAATCAAAGGACACCCTATTCATGCTTTCACATGTCAACCACTCATATACAACCCAACACAATATGTAAAATAATGCAAAGATACAAAATTCAACAACTTCCAGATGGTTAGTGGTCATATGCTGCAATTCATGCATGTGTGGATGACAAAAATTAACCCACGATGTAAACAAGTCATGTGCCTCCAAAACAGATGGTGGCGCTATCACAATGTATTCATGATTTATAGCAATGATTTTTTTTTTTTAACATTTCACATTTTTCAAAAATGTGTTATTTTTTTGTATAATACATGGTAGATATTTGAAAAGGCATTGGGCTACTTTTTCCCCGGGTGCTGGATATAGCTGCCCACTGCTCCGGGTGTGTGTTCACTGTGTTCACTTCTCACTGCTGTGTGTGCACTTGGATGGGTTAAATGCAGAGCACCAATTCCGAGTATGGGTTACCATACTTGGCAAATGTCACGTCTTTCACTTTCACTTAAAATGTGTTATTTTTATATCATGATTTGTACTGTTTTGTGTCTATTTATCAAGATTAACGTCATTTCCACCACATAATGTTTTCAAACACAATATATACTTTGACATTTGTTGCTACAGAAAATCTTGTTATTGGTCAACTTGTGTTTTATGCCAATCTATCCAGTGTTTGTAAGAACAGGAGAAAGAGACTGAATGGATGCATATATGAAATACAGCTTCAAAAGCATATTGATTAATATATTGAGTGTAATATATTAGTAGTGCAAAAGTAGCAATGATGCTTTATTTGATTTCAGATCAACTATATTCATTTCAGAACAAGACATAAGCTGCTAAATAATCTGTAAAATCCCTGAGGGCCTTTATGCATGTTAAAATAAGTTATTTGGCATTGCAACCTTTAAACACATTGTAAGTCTTCACTGTGAAGTGGAACAGTTGATGGATGAATGTCATATGTTTCTGTAATACAGTACATCTTCAGTGAAATGAAATGTAGGAAATACAGGTGTGTAAAGTATGAACTCTGCATTTCTTAGAGCTAAAGTGCTTTGTGAATGTTTTATGTACAGTAAAATTATACGTTACTACACTTTTTGAATTTTGATTCCTTAGTGTGCACTTTAAAAAAAAAAGAAAAAAAAAAAAAAAGGAAAAAGATTTTACAGCATTATTTTAAAAATAATATCAGTAGGTTTAACTCGCATTAGTCACATTAGTGCAATAATACATTTCCCATTTCTTTGGAAAGTTTTGCTTTCCAAGTCATGTCACAGGGTGTCATAAATGACTGCTTTTGATAGGACTGACAGTGAGAAGTGTTGTGCCTGTAGGATTGACTTGGACCATCACCTCTGAAAATAGATTCTGGACACCCATTTCCTTGTACACAGGCAGGATCTGTGTTACATTGTACTTTGGGTCGCAGAGCTGCCACCTAGGCAGCATCGCTACAGAAATGATACATCTGCGTGGACCACCAGTGTCCTGTCCAGCCTGTTGCCTGACAAGGGTCATTCCCACACCTCAAAACTGTCACCCTGTGAACAAGATAAATGTATTTCAGCTCGCTGACAGATACCGAAATGAAACAAAGGATAGGTTAAGACTGTCATTTGGAACTAAGCTGGGCTAAGATACTTTACCTTTAAGGTGTGATAGCCCTGCTTGCCCAGAGGATCCTGGTTGATGGCAATGATCTGTTTGTTCTGCAGCAGTTCTTTGGCTTTAGGACAAATGTTTCGCAGGTCACTGGACATCAGAAGTGGGGCAGCCATGATAGCCCACAAGGCCATCTGAGTCTGTTGCTGATCGTGACTCAGGCCAAAGTTCCCTATGATTAGCTTGAGGCGTCATGACTAGAAATATGATAGGATTCAAATTCATTCACATTAAGCTTATTTTAAATTACCCAATGTGAACTTGCGATTTGAAAGTAAAATGATCAGATGAGATGCTTTATACCATGTCGGGATCATTCCATCCACCTGGTCCTGCAACTGGGACCAGGATCTTCTGATGATCAGCTGTCCAGTCCAGGATGCTCTTCACACTGGTTCACTGGTCATAAATATCTCCATAGTTACGCCAGTGGTTACAGGTCTTGCGAATTGCCTCATAATCAGGCTGAAATATAAGATACACAAATTTTTTTTGAAAATGTTTAATTTAGCAAGATTTAAGAAAACTAGTTGTTCATAATAAAGAATTTGATTCCAAATTCTAAGTAAAGGGAGTACACCCGAAAATTTACATTCTGTCATAATTTACTCACCCTCATTCTTCTGCTGAACACAACAGAAATATTTGTGTGTGTGTGTGTTAATAATATTCAGCACCAAAACATTAACTCTTGAAGACAAAAAATATATTTTGAAGAATGTTGGTAACTACACAATTACAGATCCCACTGACTTCCATTGCATTGACCAAAATTACAATGCAGGCCAATGGGAATTGAAAATGTTTGGTTACCAACATTTTTTTAAATATCTTCTTGTCTTTAAGACTGAATGTTTTGGTGCTGAGTATTATTAACACACACACACACACACACACACACACACATACAAATATGTTCTTTTGTGTTCAGCAGGTTTGGAACAACATAATGATGAAACCATTTTCCACTTTAGATGAACTTCTGCAATACTTCTGCCTGTCTGGTTTAGAGCTCTCGACATGTTTGCATAACCTGGGAAACATCAAAATAATGTAAAGCATTTCTTAGCAAAACTCAGCAACTCAAAACCTATCAGTATACTGCTGAGACTTGCATATTGACCTACCTTCTCCCAGTTGATGCCAGTCAGGCATGAAGCGTCTATAGAATTTTAACAGATCCACACCCCAGTCTGCAAACGTTTTAGCATCGATGTCATAGTAGCCCAAACTCCCAGGGTAGCCTGCACATGTGCTTGTGCCAATATCTGCATATATTCCCAGCTTCAGACCTTTGGCATGGACCTTAGAATACAATAAAGCTTTAATATTCATAACAAGTGATATTACATTAGGACAGAATGTTGTTTTATTGTGATATCAGCAAGACAACAGTAGGGGGCGATATATAACTGACAAAAAGATTTGGAGAAGCCAAAGTTATGATATATTTCTAAATGACAACAAAATATAATTTCTCAGTATTGGTTTTGTTTGATGAAAATTTAAGTGTGTACTAATTTACCTTTGAAATGACATTTATGTGGAAATGAAAACACTTTCATTAAAGGAATAAAATGTACTGTACATAACCATATATATTTTTTTTCTGCTATTGAAAAAAAAATATTCAATTACTCATTAAAACTATTTATTTAATTTAGTAATTATTTTAAATGTAATTTGGTAATTATTTATTTAACTATTTATTTAATTTAGTAATTATTTAAAATATTTTTAACTGATTTAAAATGATTCCTTAATTAATAATGAATTTATCTTTATTAATGATTAAATTATCATTTATTTTAATAATAAAAGTAATTTAATTTAGTAATTATTACAATATATTTAACTGAAATAAAATTATTAATAATAATTGATTTATTGACCTTATTATTAAAATATTTATACGATTATTTCAATAACAAATATATGATTTATTACAATAAGTTGTTAATAATAAATATTTAATTATTATTACAATATTTATCAAATTATTAGCAGAATATCCATGTTGCTTCATTCCACACAGATAGTAACCAGAGCTATCACGCCATATGTTAGCTTTGTGTGAGGAATCCATGAATTAATTTATTTTCCGCTTAATATCATAAGGTATTCACATGACATGAGGGCTAGTACATGATGACAGAATTGTTTGGGAGAACTATCCTTTCGATTCTAGGCAATGCCAACTTATACTCACATAATCTGCCAGTTTTTTGATTCCACTGGGAAACCTCTTGGGGTCAGTCTGTAGACGCCCCTGGGTGTCCCTCTTGTGTGAGGGCCAGCAATCATCAATGCACACAAACTCACATCCAGCATCCTTCCATCCTACTTTTACCATCACATCTGCCATCTCCATGAACAGCTCCTCTCTGCCAGGACACACAAGGGCATGAGGAACAGGGCATCATGGTCGAACATCTGCCCACTGTACATGGCAGATTGTCTGTGTGTGCAAGTGTGAAAAACAGTATCTGTTCTAAACAGTACTATATAAGACCCATAAACGCCCTTTGTCCCCTTGCACGCAGGATGAGAAGATCTCTATGCATGATGATCTTATACATTCCTATGAATTTTGTTTAAAAATCATTGAAAAGTACTACCTATTGACCTAGTAATTCTATTTTTTTCCATACCATAATACATTGATTGAGATACCATAGTAGTCTGCCACATGAATACTGACATAAGATACCGAATGATTATCATATTAATATATAGATAGATGACAAAAAAAAAAAAAATGGTGTTACTATGGCACAATGATGAGCATTTAATGAAGAAATTCAGTTTTGCTCAAAACTGAAATATTTAATATCGCAATTTTTTCATCATGCTTTGTTAAGTTAAACTTCATCAGGTCACGCGCTCACCTAATGCAGTTCTAAGGATCCGCATCACAGTCGATGTTGCACATGAATCTCTCCCAGTGCAACCAGCCCATGGTGGGAGTTAAAGCTAGCCCGTTATCCAGCGCCGAAGTTGAGACTAATAAAGACACAAATCTGAGACACTCATGTTTGTGCAGATGAATGACTGAATCTTGGGCAATAAGTTGTTTCACTTCCGTGTTCACAGTGTATCAGTCAGGCGCAAACATGCACGCTCCTCAATCAGTGACGTCACACGGACGCTCCAGTCAAAACAAATCCTAATCGTATCGTATGTATGATTTTATTGGCTTTATTTGATGTTGATAGTGTTTTGTCTGGTATATACAAAGAGAAACTTAAATATACATATGCGCGATTATTTGAGTAGACTAAGGTGTGTAACGCATTTAATCCGGACAGGTGTAAAGGTGTAACGTCTGTCTGCACGTGTTTCAAACGCAGGTGTAATTTTTTCCACTAGTTGTTCAGATTTAGAAATCTCCTGGTTGTTCTTAAACAGTGTAAATTAATCTCAAGTCCAGTGTGTGCTTTATTTTTTCAACTATCAGTTTACCTTAATTTATTCACTGTAATCAGATGTAAAAAAAATAAAATAAAATAAAAAGAAAAAGAAAATCTCTTGCAGAATGCACTTGTTAGAGCATCTATGCACAAGTTATCACACAGTCACTAATCTGGAATGACTTTAATATGAAATTCTGCATTTCCTTGCTGTCCGTGCCTGAAAAATTGACTGTTTTGGGGAAACAAAGGCTGACCTTTTTTCCAAATGTCAAGAGTTGGAGTAGCAGTAATATCAACCTAAATGCTGTACCAAGCGGGGCAGGCATGGTAAAAACAATTTATCACTCACAGTAGTTTCTATCAAAGCCAAAGCAATGCTGCAAAGGCCTCCAAATGTCAGAGCTCAATTTTTCTTGGACTTCTTGATGAATGGACCAGTCAGTGGGTCTGGTAACAAAACTGGTTTAGTAGTGTGGCAAGATCCGGGTTCGCAACAGTGATAGATTCTCCCATTTTTTTTTTATGTTTGTTCTATTGCTTGGAAGGAACTGCCTATCGCCTCCTCAGCTGTGTTTTTTTCAAAGGATGGATTGTGGAGGTCCACAGCCCACTCATTTCTTCCTGGGGCACAAATGCCTATCCATCACATCCCATTTTGCCACTGTGCCATTTAATTGAACAGGTTGTCACCTCTGGCCTATGTATAGACATGTTATGAAATAATAGATAAAAATGGAAAGGAGTCAAAGAGTCTAGGAGGGATTGGTGGGAGGCTTCCCAGTCTGATTTGTCAGTGTGTCTTTTATTATAGTTTGTAAGATCAGACTTATCAGGATCTTTTGACAAAACAGCCTGCCATAGCTTTAGCAGATGAAATATATTTGATTTATTATATTTGGGGGTAGAGAGCACTGGAAATTCCTAATTACCTTTACATAGGCCTTTCCTGTGAATTTGTAATATTTCACTGCTTGTTAAGCCATTAGTCTGGATGGAACTGGTTGTACCAAACTAATATCGGAAGGTGGTTGCAACACCACCCCCCTCCTTAGTGCTCCTCTCCTTTATTAAGATGCCTGTCAAATGTCCAACTTGAGAAATAATGGTCTTAATTATAATCTTAGTGTTGGGTTGCTTTGAAAATGGTTTCCAATAATGGTTTGTTTTTTATTACTCTCAAACATTATTAACAATGATCTCATAGCAACTCCTTCACAGAGGAGTTACAAGACTGAGGTGAGAGAGCTTTAGTGTATTTTGAGAAAATCAATTTTAATATTGTGATCAATACATGATCCTGCTTGCAGTCCTCCAAAACACTGTGGAGTGAGCAGAAATGACCTTCTTGAACAGCATGATTACTGTACTATAATAGTGTGGCCTTTTACAATCTACTTTTTGTAAAGACTGAATGATCTTTTGCTCTTGTAGTCATTAGATAGAACTGCTTATTACGGCAGTGTTGCTGGTAAATAGGACACAATGAAATCGATGACCCGTAAGAATGGTGGTGTAATCCTAAAATAAATTTAGGAATCTACCTCTCTTCTCAGTTTTCTTGGCAAGAGGAAAATCCAAGGAGCTTTTCAATCTGATGGGTTTTTGTTGCTCAGTCATTTACTCACTTCCATGTCATTGGGCCAAAAAAAGTGGAACAGTATGAAGGGAAATAAATTATGACAGAATTTTCATTTTTGGGTAGACTAATTCCATAATAGGTTTACTTACAGACAGTATTGTTCTTTTTAAATAAGGTAATTCTTTATTTAATAATGTCTATCCTTTTTATTTATTTAATAATTTTTTTACTATGTTTATGATGGGTATTTTTTCTATTAGGATAGACCTCTTTAATGAAAATTGAAACCATATAAGATACTCAATACTAAATTACTACAAAATAATCCTTCAGTTTCTTGGTTTCTTAGACAATGGCCAATGCAAAATTCTTGAGAAAGTTTGAATTCCTCTCACCCCGTCATATAAATATTCACACGGCATAGTTGACTTGTTAGATCAAATTGCCTAATCCAGGCTTCAGCATTCTGATGTTTTTTTTCTAGTGCACTCCATTGCGGATTGCCCATTACACTAAATGAAGCCAACACAATCCATTTCCTTTTTGTTACACATGAGTAGCACACCTAGCAGCATGGGATCCACTTGCTGTGGGCTAAATTGGATCAAAATTAGTTTGAGTCCTGTTTGAACAAATCAATTTAGGCCATGTGTATGAAATGGCTCTTGCAGGACTTCATGCCGAAATAATTTTAAGTGCAAATTCATAAAACCATAAGGCACTGCCTCTGAATGATGTTACTCTGAGACCAACTTCTAATTATTGTTTTATAGGAACCATGGTAGTCGTGTGCTTTGTAGGTTTAGCAGAGAACCGTGGTGTGACCCTAAAATGCTGACTGTGTGGGACTGCTAAATTCTTATTCTTTATATTTATGTCACTTCTGCCAATAATTATGAGCAGCAATATTGTGCAGAGTTGTCAGGGGAATTGTCTACTTCTGGAAGTGTACGTCAACACAACTTTTATCTCAGGAGATTTGGCTTCATTATGTGTTTTGCCTGATACAGTTTTCCTCAGCTCAGACATTTACTGTCAAAATGCGGGAAACCATCTAATTAAGTTTCACCTAACACAGTTATGGGATTTGTTCTGGGTTGTTGTTGACCAAAACCTAGCTGCACACAAAAAGTAGGCTAGCTATGTAGTGGAAATTTTGATATAGCTGATGGCTTCAATAATTTCTTTACCAAAATTGGTTCTGATTTAGCACACAATATACAGAAAACTGATAATGATCCATGTAGCCAAATAAATGGGCGGTACTCTCCCCTCCCTAATCTTGATCATCCAACTACGCAGGAGGTCCGAGATATTATTTTTTCTTTAAAGAACTCAGCCCCTGGCCACGATGGCATTAAGAGTATCCTCCTTAAGGAGACCATTGATCATATTATTCAACCTCTTACTCATGTAATCTCTTTATCATTTCAATCTGGAATTATTCCCCAAGCTCTTAAAATTGCAAAAGTTATTCCCATTTTTAAATCAGGTGATACAAAGGTGTTTAGCAATTATCGTCCCATATCCATTCTGCCCTGTATTTCTAAGATATTTGAGAAACTCGTTTATGAACGATTAAATAAACATTTAATTGTTAATAACATTATTTACAAACATCAATATGGGTTTCGAAAAAAATATTCAACAGAACATGCATTAATACAGCTTGTAAATTATATATCAAAGGCCCTTGATAATAAAAAAGTTGCTCTCTGTGTTTTTCTCGATTTAAGTAAGGCTTTTGATACTGTTTCACATGATATTTTGATTTCTAAGCTTAATAGATATGGAGTGGAGGGTACTGCCTTAGTTTGGTTTCGCAATTACTTTATTAACAGAGAACAATTTGTTTATCTTAATGGTTTCTTTTCTAAAACTTCTAAAATTTCATTTGGGGTTCCTCAGGGTTCTATTCTGGGTCCTTTATTGTTTTTAATTTATATTAATGATTTATTCCTTTGTTGTGATCATTTCCTACCTATATTATTTGCAGATGACACTAATCTCATTGCAGTACACAAGGATTTTGTCACCTTGATCCAACATGTTAATGATGAGTTAAAAATATTATCAAATTGGTTTCGCACTAACAAGCTAACGCTCAATGTCAAAAAATGTAATTTTATGATATTTCACAATATTAATAAATTCTACCCCAAAGAACATGCTTGTATAGAAATTGATGGAGCTCCAGTTACTCAAGTGGCCTCAACAAAATTTCTCGGTGTCCTGATTGACGAAGGTTTAACTTGGTCCAAACATGTTGATCTAGTCTGTACAAGATCCTCTAAAATGTTAAATATTCTAAGAATTGTTTTACCTTCAATTCACTCATCTGCTCATCTAACGCTTTACTACAGCTTTTTATTTCCCTTTATGAATTATTGTAATGTTGTCTGGGGTGCTACTTCTCCCACTTATCTCGCAAAAATTGTTAAAATTCAGAAGAAGTTCTTGCATATGATTTCCTACTCTTCTAAATATGCTCCTTCTGCACCTCTATTTCTCAGATACAAGATTTTATCAATTGAGAAAGTCAATGTTTATTTATCATGCATATTTATTCATAAGTTTATTCATAAGAGAGAAGATTTTCCACCAACATTACAACACTTCTTTACTTTTATTTCAAATACTCATATCCATCAAACAAGGCATAGAGAAATAAATCTTGTCTTGCCGTTCTCTAGAACTTCAGGTCATAAAACTGACCTCAGCTTTAGGGGTCCTCAACTATGGAGTAAATTAAGTTTGTCCCTAAGATCCATGTCTTCTTTGCTTGTCTTTAAAAAACAGTTGAAAGATTTTTTTGATTTTACAATGACAGTTTTTGTTATAGTACTCTGTAGTATATTATAGTTTTGCTGACTCTTATATGCTACTCTTTACTTTTGATTCTCCTTTACTATTTCCCTTAAACATCTGTAACTTTAAGTTACTTTCATTAGGACAATCATGCTTCTGAAAATATGTTTTTCCCCTCTCTTTTTTAGTAGTCAACTTATTTGTCTGCGTGCCTTTTTGTTTATTCATGTAAGTGGAGTGGAACTCTGTATAAACCCAACTGGGTTTCGTTCCCCTCCTTGTACTGTATCCATGTGATATCTGTGCAGAACAAATAAATAAAAAAATAAAAAAAATAAATAAAATAAAATTTAGTACTGAGAGCTGGGCCGAATGCTTGACGGATAACTACCATATATTGTGTATTTATTTATTTACATTACAGAGCTGTGTCTGGAAAGGCCAGCAGTTTAAATGAAACATTGTAGAGAGTTGTCGAGAATGCCTGTTTGGACAGCGTGCAGCTCTGTTGGCGGCGAGCAGTAAATAATGGGGTGTAGGAACTCCTTCAGCTCGATCCTTCCCTCTGGATACAGCATGTCGCTGGCCCCTGAACTGAAACGCCATCCGCCATGGGTGATGAGACAAGCCTGAGCTGCTCTACCACAGTTGTAATAAAGAGAGAAGATGTGATTTTTATGATGGAGGCCCCAGCAAAGACAAATGTTGTTGATAGTGATAATGACGGCACTGGGAGTTGAGGGTGGAGGTGGAGAAATGGTGCATGAGCTCAATTCACTTGAGCCCCAGTTACATCTTTTTCCTCTCCTTCTTTCCATTCCTTTCCTCTCTCTGCATCACATTCCCTCTCTCATCTATTTGCCTCACTTTGGGATTGGTAACACCTTCCCCCACCCCCTGCCACTCCCACAGACTTATTACTTCCCCGTCCTTGGTAGGCAACGGTTACCGTGGCAACAAGGGCTGTTCTGTCCCCCATTAGAATATCAACATTTTCTGTTAAATAAAGTGACAAATGCAAATGATGGCATGCTGATTGTATGGATACACAAAACTGACTCTAGTTTATGTAATACAGACATATGAACCATATGTTCTGCCTTCTTAGTACTAATCATTATTTTCGGGTAAATGATGAGATGGTGACTGCCTTGCACAGCAACACTGCAATTTTTTTTCACCTCATCTAACGCTTATAAAGTTAATCTTTAAGAACATTAATAATTTATAACCTTAATAATTTACTGCATTTAATTTTTAGCAAAGCTAAACAAAATGAAAATGCATTTGTCATGTACAGTATAATGTTTTAATGGCTAAATTCACTTGCATGTTGAAACTATTTATTTTAGTTTTTAGTGTTTTGTTTTTTATTAGTTCAGACAAAACAGTATCAAATAATAAAGTGAAAATAGTTATTGCTTTATTGAAGAATTTTAACATCAGTGCATGACTAATCAATTCATATTTTCAAAACGTTACAGAAATGTTGTTATAACGTTGTTTCTCCTTACAACATTTTTGCACCCTCATCATGTCTATCTATGTAAATCTGAATAACCAGCATATTTCCAGTGCTCTTTTATTAAGGTTATTTTATATGATTGTCCATTGAGAAACTGCTTTCTATTGATATTGCAGTAATCACAATTTTTGTGAAATGTTTTAACAGTTTTAGTAAATTCCCCCGTACTGTATAGATTTGCACAGCATTTCAGAAAGTAAGTAGACAAATAATGTTCCACAATCACTGTAATGCTTCCTGTGTTTTCATTATGTGTCTGAAATGCCTAATTAAATGTAGAAAGTACATTATTTGAAAACTCATATAAAGCTTTCCTTAAATGATTCAGTCTGGTTTTGATTTGTTTTTGTTGTAAAAATGATATATTGACATTTTGAGGCTACTTAAGACACTTTATGTGTCTTCTAGAACATTTTTAAACATCATTTTTTGACGTTATCTACCTGCAAGCGAAATGCAATGTTGTGAAATGTAGTAAAAAAACGTTTTATGATTGCTGGGCACTTCCAGTCACAATAGGATTCTGAAATGTATTTCTGTTGAGGTGATAAAAACAGTATATCACAAACTGTGGTCTAAATCCCTGAACTGCCCCTGTTGTTAGTTTCTGCTTATTACCTAGATCTTGTGTATTGATTATGTGCTGAAAAGCAAGGGAAGTGCTCTGTAAGATTCTCTCAACAATATGAGTAAACAATGTCTGTCTGTTACTGAAGTAGCAAGCAAAGACAATGTAACAAATAAGCCTAACCTTAAGAAGCATCACAAATGGTCATTAATATGCTGCAGGTGACATTCTGAGAAATCCAATGTGATATTTAGCTGAAGGACTTACCCCTTTTTAATTGCTATGGAGAAAGTGACCTTTTTATTTATCACTAGCCTGTTCTCTGTGGAGCCAATGGGGCAGCACAAAGGTTATTTCTCCTACAGACGTGTCTCTTCATTTTTAGCTTTCTAGTAGACAGGTAAAACAAATTCACACTTGGCTTTGAGCATGTGACACACACACACACATGTATATATAAGAGAATTTTTAAACTTTTACAGATAGATCTAAGGAAATAAAAGGTTTAAAGTGGGATTTGCAGTAAGTATGTGTGTGTGCCAGTTGTCATGGTGACAGACGGCCAGTGATGTCTTGCAGTGCAGCTGTGTGTGTTACAAGGAGATCCTGGCTTCACTTCGCCAACGGTAAAAAGTGTAAAGCTATTGCACTATAACCTGACTGCCTGTGAATCAGGAACATCCACCTCCCTCTCTCCACAGAAAGTCATTATTTCTCATCTCACACTGCTGACCTGCAGCACTGATTCATTGTCAACATGGTGAAGGAATAGCACACAGGTTGTCCTTTTCCAGCTGTCTCCAAGGTATTAAAGTGTGAAGGATGTCTAACGGGTAGGGAGAAAAAGCAAGGAGAAAAAAATCCTGTTTACCCTGAATGCATATGAAGGGAGGTTTTCTAAGGAGGAGTGAAGGAAAGGGAAGATTTAAATGAATTTTTCACCTAAATAAAAATAAAACACAAAAATGCCACAATTTTTTTTTTCTTTTTTCATAAAAGAGTTCATAGTGACTAAAAGCTGTAAATATCCTAAAAGTAGTCCATATGGTATGTTTTCTTAAGTTTTATGAGAAACAAACAACGTGGTTTAAGTGATTATTCGCTGATAATCTTCCCCTCCAGATCTCAAATCAAATATGGCAGTATGATACAAATTGGACGTCAGTAACTTTATACGTCATTGGTCTTGTACCAAATGTTGTTGTTGTTTGCCCTTTTTGGAGCTTGACAGCCTGTGGTCACAAGGAACTGTTGTTTTGCTTTTTCTAAAAATCAATGTGAGGATTCTTTAAAAACTTTTTTATTTGCGTTCTGTGGAAATGACACGACAGTGAGTAAATAATAACAGATTTTTCATGTTTGGGTAAAGATTTTGCCTGTTCCTCCAGCTGAATAAACCAAACAGATAAAGAAAAAAGAGGTTTGCAAATGGATCAATGGTCAGAGATAGCACTGCACACCTGAAGTGGAGGAAAACACTTCAAGTGACAGAAGATGCATGCTTTCTTACTAGATACAGAAGGGAATCTCTACAGAAATGCACAAGGCAAAGCAATTAAAGAAATTGCCAGAGCCTCTTACTGCACTAACCGGTATATCATTTCCTATCATTTTCTCTGTTAGCTCACCTCAGGCAGCCCCGCTTGAAATCATTAACACAGGCAGAGAGAACAGTTAGAGTGAAGTTAGAGAGAAAAGCAGGAATGGCATTAAGAAGAGGGAGAAATGGTGAAGGGGAGGAGAAAAGCAAATAGTTTTTTCAGTAGTTGGCTCAGATCACTTAGAGCCATGCCACTTAATGTGAAGAAGACTTATGGATGATCTGTTTTTTTTTTTTGATCATTTATAACAGTTGTGTGCATTTGAAATATCAACATGAATGTGTGACATTAAATATTATACAAGTTACTGCTTTGCTTTTCTGTGTTTGTGCATTCCAGACAGACTGTAGGCTATTAGCAGAGATGTTTTTTTTTAAATGAGTTGTCAAATCATTTATTCAACCGATTTGTTTAAATTCATTCAGAAGCAAAACAAGTGACCAATGGAGTTAAAAACATCTTGATGGATTTGTTTCTTACAAACATGTAGACGTTAAATGATGGACTTGGGATTACTTGTGGATGTTTTTATCAGCTGTTTGGACTGAATCTGTTCTGATTATATATTTGGGAACAACAGCACTTGTGTAAAATATTGCTTAATCATAGCTATTTTTTTAACCATCTGCT
Organism: allo-octoploid hybrid of Carassius auratus x Cyprinus carpio; assembly: GCA_024542945.1. Lineage (NCBI taxonomy): Eukaryota > Metazoa > Chordata > Actinopteri > Cypriniformes > allo-octoploid hybrid of Carassius auratus x Cyprinus carpio. The sequence continues at coordinate 8,932,115 of CM045040.1, forward strand.
AATTCTCTGGAAGGGCATCAGTCTTTTTCCAATTCTCTTCTTATCTGCTATGCTCTAATTTTGACTGAGCCCAAAAGAAACTCTTTGAAAGTAGTGTTAAGCAAGACCTCAATCATGTGAGTAATTCTATAGCTGAATGACTGAAAGGGTTTCTGCAGCAAAGAGCTGGGAGGGTGGTACGATTGTCTGTTCCCCCATCCCTCCTCCTCTTCATCCTCCTCCTTTCATTTTAACAGGGCCCAGTGTTTTTAAAAAAAAATCTATATTCTATATCAAATATTGTCTCATCGTGACCTCTGGGCTCCATCAATTACAGGGTGTTTTAAGGCACCCACCCTAGGGTTGGCTCTGACAGATGGGTGGCTGGGCAGGAAAAAAATACTTTCCTCTTTGTGTACTTGATCTCGGAGAAGACCTGAAGCATACCTAGCCTCCAAAATTAGTTTTCATCTCAGTAATGGGTACGTCTCTTTCCCTGAAGACATGACTCTGCTTAAATAGTAAATGTGAGAGGAGGAAAGAAACTGGAGGCTTGAATCAACCCTCTTAAAATACTCTTTTACAGAATGTCATTACAGACTATTATATCTTTTATATGTTTTTTTATGTAAGTGATAATATGCATGGTTTAACTTTGTATGTGTTGTAAAGCCTGTTGTTGTACTGTAGATGTGACATTCACTGAGAAACAGACCTTGACAGGAGCCTTTATAAGGCTGTCAGGGAACATCTTAAGACATAGTATCAGAGAAATAGGATCACTCCACACTGCACCCAAAGGCAAAGAAAGCCACATGACCACATGTGAAAGGTACATTTCAATCCATTTTGACAAGCCTGCTCATATGGAACAATTCACTTCATACACTTCAAAAAACTACTCATACAATGTCTTGCAAAAGCACTCAGACCCTTAAACAAATCTTTAATTTCCCTGAATTACGAATAACACACACACACACACACACAAAATAATAGATGTAAGCATGTTTGCTTGCTGTATTTCTCTATTCTGCAATTTATATATTGTTCCTTTTAAAACTTTCTGTTACTGAACTCTTTTCTTTCAAGTAACTGCTAGTCTCTCTGAGGCATCTCTCTCTCAAGATTTTGTTTTGAAAATGCTTTTCAAAAGTGGTTTGATGTAGTCTTCAGTGGCTGACAGCGACCGGGACTCTCAGTACTTGGATGTTCCTTTGTACCCTTCTGCAATTTGTGAATTTATTGCATTATATCTACAGCTTTCAAAGTTGTACTTCAGATTAAATAATGGGTGTTTTAGGGCAACTGCTTCTTGTCTGTTTAAACTTTCATATTCTTATCTTATCTTATTTATTTATTTTTTAAAAACATCACAATAATGTGTATACAGTGAGACCCAAAAGTCTGAGCCCACTTATGAAAATGTAACTGGTTTTAATTTTCTAATTTAATAAAATTGAGTGTTCATTAGAGATTTTATGCAGCATAACAATTTCAGTGAAAAAACTAAATTAAAGAATTAACATCAGAAAATTTCAGAATGTCTATGTATTTGTTTTGTGTAAAACCCGATGATCATGTTATCCAGCTGATTTGAGTATTATGCTTCAACAAAAGCAAGAACATCTGACCGTTCAAAGGTTCACAAGTTTAAAGCTCAAGTTTGCTTATTTGATTAGTGGCTTTTTAAATTTTGTGACCCCAATGTATTCTTTCTTTTCTGTGCACACCACTGTTCAAAGTAATACTTTACTCCGTAAGGACAAATGAAATCTATCACATTGTTGAATAAATGTAGTAAAAAAAAACAAGTTTTTCAAATGAAAAATGTAATATTACAGCATATTATTCAATACAGTATTAGAATCATTTCTGAAGCATGTGACTCTGAAGACTGGAGTAATGATAGCTGAAAATTCAGCTTTGCCATCACAGGAATAAATTACATTTTAAAATATATTTAAAAAGAAAACAGTTATTTTAAATTGTAATAATATTTCACAGTATTGCTGTTTCTACTTGATCAAATAAATGCAGCCTTGGTGAGCATAGGAGACTTCTTTCAAAAACATTTCAAAAATCATGCCAGCTCTTACCAACATTTGGTTGTGTTCACACTGTTGGGTTGTTATGTGTATTTAGGATCAAACATACAGTTCAATCTCCCAAAATCTGAATGAGAAAGTGCTTCCAACAATATTGCTTTCCTCAAGGCTCTATTAGCATTCTACTCAGATGTTGATTATTCCCTTTGGGATGGAGCAAGGACAGACCCAGGATAAGATCTGAACTTCCCATTCATCACACCAACAGCCCTGCCCACTTCCCATGTTATAGACTGCTTACACGAAGATGAACAATAAATGCAAAGACCTCAGTTGCCCTCCAGAGAATATGACTAATGTGTTTGGCTTCTGCTTTGTGGCGATTTGAACTGAATTCTTAAAGTAGAGAGTGAGATAAACAGAATATCGTATCATTCATTTGTGGCCACACTTCCTTCATAACACTCTAATGGAATATGGATAACACCATATTTCGAATCAATAAATGTAAAGAAATATTGTTGCATTGATTTCTCTCAGGGCTTTTCTTCAATGCATGTCTCTCTGTTTTTCTGCCTCTCTTTCTCTTTTATCCATCTCTCATTTCCTCTCTTGCACACACATTTTCCGAGGTCTCATTATTACCCAAAGTCTCAGGACACCTGCACAGATCAGATACGCACGTTTGTAGAAGTAAATGATGTTAGCTTATGAATCCTTGGTGCTTATTGAGGGGAAGAGCCAGTGGTGTCTCACAGTGGTGTCTCTGTGAAATCCATTAGAGTTTCTGTATCTGTGTGTGGCAAGAGGAGCAAACGACAGACACAGTGGGTGTGGCGTCAGGCCTCGGAGAGGCTTTTGTTAACAGAAAAGTAACAAAAACAGGGAATAAAGTGTCCAAAGGGGAAGAGTGTCCAAAATAACAGGGAATCTGGTGTCCTTGTCATGCTGCGGGGTATGTGGAGGGAAGGTAGTGTTCTGGAAGGAAGGGTCCAGGGACCGGTCTCTCTAGGAGAGGCGCGCTCGGCATTTAAACAGTGGCGGTGATGAGGCTCCATTTGCATCAGGTGTGCCTCATCACACGCCACCAGCCCAGGTTATTCCAGTGCCCCTCCTCTCTCATGCACCCACTCCAGTCGGGAGCCTTGTGAAGGGCGGCGATTAAGGGACGGGGTGACGATGATACTTAGGCGGGGAGGCAGCCGACTCATCACACTGTGATACAGGCAGCACTGGGGAAGATACACTGATTGAGGGGAGGGCAGGAGGAGTGTCATAAATCACAGACCTATTTTGTGTTTGTCAGTCATAGGCTGCAGATTTAGAAGATCTTCTTAAATCCAACAAAGGCACAGTTTGCCCCCTAAAAACCAAACCAAATCAAAGAACTCTACATAACAAAATGGTTACGGCTGGAGGAAATGAAGAAAACCGAAGGGTTGCTGCATGGGAAAAATATCCTTACTCTTTCTTTTTCTTTCTCTCGTTCTTTCTTTCTCACTCGTTTTATCCATCATGGTCTGCGTGGACCCTCTCAGAGGCAGTAAAAGCAGTATCCCACTGTGTTAACTCAAAAAGCCTCTCATAGAAAATGCACATCGTGACATACAATAGCCAATCTTTCTGACATTTGCCAATTGCCCCCAGATTTCCTCTTGGAAAAAAATCTACTTAAACTGTCAGCATGTGTGCAGGGCTTAAGCGAATATGTCAAGCCACCACATTCACTCAAACTAAGAAACCTTAAACTGTCCAAGGCTAGCTGCCATTTGAGTGGGGTGTTAGTTTGTATTTGAATTAAAAAAAAAACATTCCCATCATCAGGCTCACTTATGAGCGGAGGCTGAAATCTTGACAGCAACGCATTATAGTTTGATAGGACTCCTACATCTTTGCATTTAATCCAGAGCTGGATGGACTAGTTAGGAAGATTGGATTTCTGGACATTTTAAAACTGTGAAGTCAAGTAGAATACTTTTATATTTTTGCAATAGCTGTGAATATCACATGTAACCATAGTGACCGTAGCAGAAATAAATATCAAAGACAGTGACTTTTGTAAGAGTGAAAAGTCTTATCATAATTAAAAAAAAATAAATAAAAAATTGGTTCAACTAAGGAGTCCATCTCTGGAGCTAGAAAAATTACAAAGATTTAAATTAGAATTTTGTAAATTTGAATTCTAGATATCTAACATTTACCAAAACAGTTTTTGAGTTATATTTTATTATTGTGCATTGTTTGTGCATTGATGGTTTTACCTTTATTTGGATTGCACAGGAGTTTAAGGGATTGGAAAGGACCATGAGCCAGGATTCAGGTTGTATTTGGCTGCTGAATATCCGGTTGCTACGAAAAAGAACTAACGACAAATCTTTTCTTCCATATGATGATGTACAGATTGAACAAAAGTGAGATTGAATAAAAAATAAAAATATGTAGAATGAGAACTTTGTTCTGTTTATTGGTTGTTGATTTGATGTAGTCAGATCTGAATGTGAGCTTGCAGTTGATTGAAGAGAGGGGCAGGGTTTATGACAAATTGACCGGAAAAGACTGTTGTTTAAACAGAAGATTGAGTTATGAAAACAGAAAACAGAAAAGGTGAATGAAATAGGGTTGAATTTCCATTTCATGCTGACTTTAATGAGCATAATTGTCATTCTGTTGGTTAAGTATTAGAAACCAGGGCAATCTGTTAACAAATGGGGCGGCATTAATCTGCATTTATCATTTCCTGCACAAAGCATTTTGTTTCTTTTTCCACATGCTTGCCTGTACATACGCTCACTCACTCATGGGAAACTAGCATACAGAAGACTAAATTAGTTACTCCTCAGACAAAAGGCTGTGCGCAGAGGTTGATGGCCTTAATTCATTGTCATTAGCAAAGAACGTAGAGTCCTTTTCAAACTCATTAGCTGATAAAAAACACCTTGTGATTCCCATTAAAATCCTCATCCGTCCTTCTTCAGCATGAAGACTTTTCTCCTTCACCCTGCATCTCTGCACATCCTCCATCGGCTCTCCAGACAGGAAAATAAACGGCGGCTTTTATATTTGACTGAGGGACACATTTGGGGCTAGCAATAATAAAGAATGGCTGTGATGCGTGATACATGTCTCTGTTTGTTGACAATTAAAGCCTAGTGCTGGCACAGTGACAGAGCGTCACAAATCATCTGTTTCTTCCAGGCATTAGTTTAAGCAATTTAACACATGATAGAATGATTTGGATTTCCACATTTTCCAAATGGAATGATTAATGCTAATGAAAAATAACAGAAAGATTACTCTGAACAGAATTCTTAATAGGCCAATCCTGTAATAAATCCAAATGTAATATGTTTTTTATGCTTTTGTGTAACATTTGTACAAAACAACTTCGACTTCCTGTTAGAATATCCATTTATTCAAATTCGAAAGACAAAAAGAAATACACATCTGTGCTGTCTGCAGTCTGTGAACAACTCTGCATATGTACACTTTATACAGTCATATATATTTATAATCTCATTATTTAGTAAAACAGTACACCATTCCCCTGTAACTGTTCCCATGGATAATAAATCCCAATCCACAGCCCATTAGTTTGGCATTTTAAGACGTAAAAAACACACTTTTTGTGGTTTTCAAAAACATTCATTCAAGGATGCGCCTTGTGGTAAAATTCAAGTCAATATTTTCTATCCAACCGAGAATCGTTCAGCCAATAACTCAAATGGAGCCTACAAAGTGAGGACAGTAGCACTGGCTATTAGTGCAATCCACTCGAATGAAGATGTGAAAGAGAGGAGAGCCAGGTCCCCAACAGCAGCATTTGCATCTACGAGCCCCCCTTCACTCTGAGTGGGCACTTTAAAATCTTTTTGAAATCCAGAAGTCACACCTGAGCACATGGTTTTAGCACTGACGGTATTTCTTGGGTGAATATGCCTTTGAAATACACTTCTAGTGTGAGTATGACAGGCGGTTTTGGTTCAAATGAAGAGATATAAGAAAAGAAAAGAAGCAGTAAGATGAACAAGTGGCGTAACCAGGAGAGATGGAGCGATTACAGGCTGGCGTGGATGTCCTCGTGTCGCAGCACTTTGTAGGTGATCCAGTAAAAGATGTTGAATATGAGGAAGCTGAGAGGAAACACGGCTCTGGATATGGTGTCGATGCGCTTGGCTCGGTCCACAAAACGCTTCCGGATGGCCTCTCCGTCGTACAGCACTTGCACTGGGGGTGGAGGGGTGAATACGTTGGACCCATCCACAGTTGTCCCGTCTTTTGCTTGTAAGCAATGACCCAGTCCGTACCCACGGAAGTAAAAGCCACGGCTTTCTCGAACAAACTCCTCCTCCTTTAACAGAAGAAAAGCATTTTTAGTGTTTTCAGAAGCAGGCAACAAAGAAAATTTGATAAATCCTCCTCTCGCAGCACAATAAACAGTGCCAGTCCATCACGGGAACTGCAGGGCACTTTTAAATAAAAGCACTAAAAAATTGTGGGCTCAACTTTACTTAGTGTTTTAGAAAGCGCATACTGATTAAGTTTTTTAGGGGGCAATATATTCTTAAATGCTGATACTGTATATAAAAAGTGAAATGTCAAGTGTATGTATAATATGCTTTCATGAAATTTAACAGTGTAGCTTCATTTAGACCCTTGTATGCAATATTTTAGAGGTCATTACTGGAAAACGTGATTTTCTTACTCTGTATTTTATCTTAGTAAGTTTTGTTTTATCTATATTTAGTGAGTTTTTACTTAAAAAAGGAAAAACAAAACTGCCAATAGGGTAAGAAAAAAGTAAGTTTATTTTTCATACTCCATTGTCAGATGTTTTTTCTTGTTTTAATAATATTTTTCAAAAGCAAAAAAATATATGTTTTAGGCATAAACTCACTTTTGATATATTTTTGATCTTTTTTTAATATCTTGTATTTTTTTTCCAAAATAAATTTATTTTAATTAAAGAATGTTTAGATGTTTGTACAAGAGTTTTTTTTTTTCTTTTTTTTACTTTATTTAGTTATTCCAAAATTTACAATTACTTGTGTTGTGAGGAAGGGTTATTGAAGTGAAAGGATTGTCTTTTTCTCTCTTTCCTCCATTCATACTATGGTGCCATATTGTGTTCTATGTCACTGTCTATCTAGGGGTGACAAGACAGGATGCACTCTTGCGTTAATAAGGGTGGACAGAGCTCAACGTAATGGAATGCAAATACATTGAGAGGTGTTTTTTTTTTAACAGTTGAACTATTTAATTTGACAACATGATTCAACTTACATCTTGTTAAATAATAAAAAAAGGAGATGGACACAAGAATGCTTCCTGCATGGTTTCCTTACCAAAAAAAAGAAGGCTATTCCCCTTACTTTTCCACATGTAACACTTTGGCCTAGTTCTTTGCTTCTAAAGCCACATAAATTAGTCATTTGGATCAGTTTATCTGTCAATCTATGACAAATTACCCCTTTCCTCAAGAGGATAAGAAGATTAAGTTCTCGTTTAGCTCTTCATTAAGTTCTCTGTTTGCACCTAAAAACAATCCAGTCAATCACGTGCCTAGGAATAATGATGTGTTTGGTTTAAGATAAAGACACCCTTTAAAGTGGCTGAATGTCATCTATGAACACAGGTTAGGTCAGTGGTTACCTTATTAATCATGGCCAGGCCGTATCCAGACTCAGAGTCTGAGTCCAGAATGTAAAAAGAACTCTGCTGAAAAGCGTTTAAGTTTAAAACAAGTTAGTCCAATAAAGACTAAGGGCTACTGCACACTGGGGTCACTCAGCAATATATGGTCTAAAGTAAAGAAACATATGGGTGAAGGTATGAGTACTCCTCAGTGCATTTGCTAAATATACACCATAAAAATTATTGTAATTGTAATGGTAAAAGTCTATTAAAATGCATACATATAACTGGTGAACGGTACTGAACGTTCCCTCACTTTTTGGTGAATAAACTGTAATAAATCTAAATATTAATAATAATATAATGTAAAATACACAGTAAAACACAGTCAAATTTAAACTCTCAGAAAAAGAACAAGTCATCTTAGAATTTACAGTAAAATCCGTAAACTGACAATTTGAGAATTTATTTTTTTGGTAAGTTTATTAATAAGTATTTTTTTTTTGTATCACTTATGTACATTATGATTTTAGGTTATATCTTATATTATTATTGTTTATTGCATTATTTTAGTATCATTTGTATTACTGTGATAGTGTTTTGTATTTGTGGGCATCTTCCATATATTAGTATTTACCTTGAGGAAAGCTACTTGTGATGAACTTCATCATGTGGCTTTCTCTTTACCCGCTGTTTTTTTGGTGATTGTCACTGTATAATTAAGGGTAAAAAACAGACTGTAGTACTACAGTAGGTTGGTATATTACTGTCATATAAGATAATTAAATCTGCAATTTTTAACTGTTCATTTAAGTTCAATCTGTAAAAGCTACAATGTTATTTTTTATGATAAAGTGCTGGTAACCACAGCTGCATTTTTTTTTTTTTTTTTTTTGCATTTTATAGTTTTGTTTACAGTATATTCATTTGCTTCATTATTTCCATATTTGCTCAGGAGTAGGGGACAAGCATCCGAAATTCATATGTGCTTAATGTAAATGTGTTTAAATACATATATGCTGAAAGTCCAAGTTGTTTTGGACAGAATAATGTGTTATTTGAATCTCTGCATGCATTTAAGGGGTATAAGGGAAGTATGTGGACAGTAATGCCCCATTTTACACCTGGCATTAACATCCATTTCTATATTCAATCACAAGTGATCACAGGAGATGCATTACTATCAGGAATAGACGACAATTGTAAGCAATCACTTGAGAAGTATGTTCATATCAGCTGTGAACTGGGCCAGTAGGACGGAGGGGGCTCTGGGTTTATGGGACTCAGTGTTTGCCCATACAGATGGTATTTTTACCCTGGCGCAGGTGTTGGAGTTGCTGGTTGAATTTGCTGGAGCTGTTGCCAGGGACTGTAGTGAGTCGAAGCTTCCTGGCTGCATTGCTCGATCCTTCATGAGGAAGAATGGCAGTGAGCATGGTGTATTGTGGAATGTTTTGTTTCACAGTTCCTGTTATATAATAGTTTGGAACATCTGTCTCATTCTTTCTCTTAATTAACTTCTGGGGATCAATAGAGCACATCCATCCATCAATCTGTCATTCTTATGTATCTTGCACAGTTCAGTGCATTTTCAAGCATCAAATAGTGCATAACATTTCTAGACAGGCTGAGCAGACTCATTTTCATTAATGTTGACAACTGTGTAAATACTTCAACAAGAATTTTAGGTACAACAGCTATCAAGCCGCTGCTCTCCAGCACCATCTAAGTTGCTAGGCAACACTGATTGTGTGTGTACACTTCTTTGGGGGTTGCTGAGGGACACTCCAATAAAGTGCACACTCAAGCATTTAGTTATTTTTGTGATGTTAGGATGTGTGTCCAGTAAAAATAGTTTTAACATCTTAAAAACTCATCTTGAGCCCCCTGCAATCTGTTCCATTCCACTGTGCTCTGACTAGATGTTTTCGAATGCAGCAACACACAGTTATTATTGTTGACTAAAATTATTGCAATTGTTTTGGTTATTGAAATAAAGATTAAATAAAATATAAATATTAAATGTAAAAACCGTAATGTTATGAAGCGACGAGAATACTTTTTGTACACAAAGAAAAACAAAAATAACGACTTTATTCAACAATTTGTCTCCTCTGTGTCACTCCACATCAGCGAGACAAAATTGTTGAATAAAGTCGTTATTTTTGTTTTATTCATGTACAAAAAGTATTGTCGTCGCTTCATAATGTTACGGTTGAACCACTGATGGCAGATGGACTATTCTGACGATGCTTTTCATACTTTTCTGGACCTTGACAGTGTTATTTACTTGGCAGTCTATGGGACAGTCACAAGGCTCCCTGTTTTCATCCAAAATATCTTAAATTGTGTTCCGAAGACGAACTAAGCTTTTACGGGTTTGGAACGACATGGGGGTAAGAGAATAATGACAAAGTTTTCATTCTGTGGTGGAGTATCCCTTTAATGAATAATATAATGTACAGTATATAAATAATACTAATATAATGGTAACTCCCCCTAAAGGCATCGCATGAATCTGAAACCAGTCAAATTTTATGTCTGATAAGTCGAATAGTCATTCAGGCAACCCACAAATAGTTAATTTCCCAAAACTATGTAGTTTTGCGCACCTCTGAACCAGGCACCATCCTCTCAGCACCAAACTGTTTGTGTTTTCTTGAGCAGGAACATGTGGCCTAATTTGTCTATAGTGTTATTAAGGAAGGATAAAGCCAAGGATTTGTTGTATTGATTAATTCTGCCCAGTAGTTGGTCCATCAGCCTAACAGCTCTCTCAGCCAGTGACCCATGCATCGATACCATCCAGATTGATCATTCAGACCAAAGACTTTCTCGGTTGGAGAGAATTGGATGGAGAGTAATGGCCACCTAGGCAGTAGGGGGAGGAGAACTCACTCATTCTTAAAGGGAGTTATTCTCATTTTTCTCTCATTGATTCAGATCCAACGAACACACTTGTAAATCTCCAGCACTGTGAGCTTGGACGATGAACACTGTTGTACAAGACCACAAAGTGCCCTAGATGTTTTAGCCAATAGTAGTTTTAAATGTAACTGTTGGGCTTTATTATATAGTCCAAAATTGTACATTTTAGGATTTATAGAAATTACATTTAAAATCTGTTAAAATTTAATGTGTTCAGAGTGATTTTATTTTCCAAAGCCCTGAGGGTATTTTCTGAGCTTTCCATTTAGAATTCACTTAAGCATTTCAGTCAGTATCTGTGATCTCGGATCAAGAAGAAGATTGCTGGCCTTTGGAAATTGGCTGTGGATAGACTTTATAAGGTGGCACAAACGGTGGGCTCAACACAGGGGACTCTTCACTATGGAAACAGGCTGATCTGAATTCCCCCACAGGAGATATGATAGCCAATTGTAGCCTAGTGTGGCTGTTGCCAGTGTTTGGATATGTGGCTGGGCACAATGAGAAGAGATGCGAGTCAAAGTGTTATCCAGGGTGACAGGACAGACTGTATTTGTTTGCATGTATGTGTGTGTTTGACACACTTACTATTCTCTGCCTTCGCTGCTTCTTGCGCAGCCTGATGAACTCCTTGTGTTGCCTTGAGACGAAGTTGACTGCTGCGTACTCCAACAATGCAGCAAACACAAACAACAGACAAACGGCCATCCAGATGTCAATGGCCTTCACGTAGGACACCTGGGAATCACAAGGTCAAACCAATATCAGTAGCTAATCAAATTGCTGACTGGATTTTTATTTGATATCAGTTGATATGTTTCCACAGAAAACAACACATATACACATAACCTTTAGTGCTAAAACATCTGAAGTGGGCATTATTTAAATTGTTAAAGAATATTTCAAGTAAGTATTTTCATATGTATAAGCAATTATACAATTATTAATTTAACTTTATTTATGTTCAATTTAATTTATGTTTAATTAATGCCTAATGTTTTACACTCAATGAGTCATCCTGTAGTCGATTGCCTTGCTCTGCATGTAATTTGGTGCATGCGTGTGCACGTTGATGCGTCTGACTACAAGAGTGCCGCGAAATGTAGAAGAATGCAGAACGTTGGAACAGGGGGGTATTCCAAAAACCAGGTTATGTGACATACCCAGGTATGTTTGAGGATAAGCGAGCGGATAACCTCATCTTTCGGTTCCAAAATCGGAGGTTACTTTCAGGGTATGTAAGTAACCATAGTAACCTGCTCTCTGAAAATAACTTGCTCCGGAGCAGGTTATGTCCCAAGGTTAGTTCACCTCAGCGCTATCACCACATGATCTACTGACAAGCCTTCAGTGGGCGTGACAGATAGAGCCCAACATTATATTATATTACAATATGTATATATATATAGGATTAAAGATTAAAGGGGTCATATGATGCGATTTCAATTTTTCCTTTCTCTTTGGAGTGTTACAAGCTCTTGGTGCATAAAAAAGATCTGTAAAGTTGCAAAGACTAAAGTCTTAAATCCAAAGAGATGTTCTTTATAAAAGTTAAGAGTCAACCCCCCCCCCCCCCCAAAACGCCTCGTTCTAACACGCCCCCACATGTCTATGTCACTATGTGGAAAGATTGGCATAATGTCACCCAAATGTTCACACAAAGAAAGAAGGCAATGCGTCTGTGGCACAACGGCTGTTTCTATAAAGTTGAGCAGTTCAAACTTTGCAAGGACAGTTTGGCGCTTCTGACTCACAGCCCGTAAGTAAGTTTTTTATATTTAAATAATTTGCCAATGATGATTCAAACGTAAGTCTTGAGCAGTAGAGTAGGCTTGTTGTTTGTTGTTTCTCAGAATCAGTGCAGGTGTAAATGCAAACATGGTTTTATGTTTAGGCAGCGCGATACGCAACGCGTAAAAAGACAGTATAAGTCATTATTATCAGTAATTATGTCCCCACTGGATGCAACAAATGCCTCATTTGTAATGGGTTTTATTGGTTTTGTCTCGTCTAGTGATGTCCGGATCGCGAACAAATCTTTTTATTTAACCGGATCTTCTTAGTCGAACCAGTTCACCAAATCGAACTGAATCATTTGAAACCATTCACGTCTCCAGTACGCACTAATCCACAAATTACTTAAATTATTCGGTTTATAAACGTGCCTTACATTCACTCTGACGCAAAATAAACAATATCCCGAGTTATTCAGTTACTCCTAACACATTGACTGAACTGCTAAATGAGAACCGATGATGGGATGTGCACGAGCAGAGCAGCTGGATTGAGTCTTGTGCTGCTGGCCTTGGAGACGGCATACTACACTGAACAAAATTATAAACGCAGCACTTTTGTTTTTGCCCCCATGTTTCATGAGCTGAACTCAAAGATCTAAGACTTTTTCTATGTACACAAAAAGCCTATTTTTCTCAAATATTGTTCACAAATCGGTCTAAATCTGTGTTAGTGAGCACTTCTCCTTTGCTGAGATAGTCCATCCACCTCACAGGTGTGGCATATCAAGATGCTGATTAGACAGCTTGATTATTGCACAGGTGTGCCTTAGGCTGGCCACAATAAAAGGCCACTCTAAAATGTGCAGTTTTACTGTTTTGGGTTGCACAGAGTTGATCAGGTTGTTGATTGTGGCCTGTGGAATGTTGGTCCACTCCTCTTCAATGGCTGTGCGAAGATGCTGGATATTGGAAGGAACTGGAACACGCTGTCGTATATGCCGATCCAGAGCATCCCAAACATGGTCAATGTGTGACATGTCCGGTGAGTATGCTGACCATGCAAGAACTGGGATGTTTTCAGCTTCCAGGAATTGTGTACAGATCCTTGCAACATGGGGCCGTGCATTATCATGCTGCAACATGAGGTGATGGTTGTGGATGAATGGCATAACAATGGGCCTCAGGATCTCGTCACGGTATCTCTGTGCATTCAAAATGCCATCAATAAAATGCACTTGTGTTCATTGTCCATAACATACACCTGCCCATACCATAACCCCACCGCCACCATGGGCCACTCGATGCACAACACTGACATCAGCAAACCACTCACCCACACGATGCCATACATGCTCTCTGCCATCTGCCCTGTACAGTGAAAACTGGGATTCATCCATGAAGAGAACACCTTTCCAAAGTGCCAGATGCCATCGAATGTGAGCATTTGCCCACTCAAGTTGGTTACGATGACGAACTGCAGTCAGATCGAGACCCTGATGAGGACGATGAGTATGCAGATGAGCTTCCCTTAGACAGTTTCTGACAGTTTGTGCAGAAATTCTTTTGTTATGCAAACCGATTGTTGCAGCAGCTGTCTGGGTCTCAGATGATCTTGGAGGTGAAGATGCTGGATGTTGAGGTCCTGAGCCAATGCAGTTAAAAAAAGATTATCTCAGGATGAGACTGCCCTGATTGTAAAGCAAAACGTGATTGGCTACAGCGACATCGTGATACGATTGGTCAGCAAAATGTGGCTGTTATCGGATTGGCTTGAGTAGACGGTGGGTGGGTGGAATGTTTCACAATTCCCAAATGAACAGGATGTGATTCACAAATGCGTGCAGCTATCTACAAATGCACAGGACGCAATTCACAAATAAATACCAGGCAAAGTTGTGGTTGTGACATAAATATATATTTGTGAATGTGTTTTTTTATTTGCATATCTCATTTAATTTATTTGTGAATTTAATTCATGTTTGTGAAACTTTAAGGTTTTTTTATGGATCTCATTCTATTTATTTGTCAATGTTTAATTTTTGTTAATCTCTTTACATTTATTTGTGGATCATAATCTATTTATTTGAAATTAAGCAACAATTCTATCTCCATAAGTAAGCAAGGTTTGGGGTTAATCAACAGAAAGTTCAGGGCTGAGCTGATGGTAAGTTAACTGTGCTTTCTGGAATATACCCCAGGTGTTTAACTTGACATTTGTCGTGAAAAGCCGTGCCCAGTCACGAGATTCTGAAGGGCAGCGAGACACAGCGCAGCGGGTAATAGCACATGTTTACAGGTAAGAGTCATATTATAATTTGTCTAGTTCTTCGGACCTACAGAATTCATGTAATTGAGAGTTTGGATTCAAAAAGCAAATTAAATATTAAAAAGCAATGTATTGTAAGTTACATGTAAGCTTTATCCTTCTCAGCATAAGGTTTGTTTACTTTGCATTGAAAACATCCCCCAAAATTATTATTGTAATCTGTCACATTTCTTGGATCTACTTTTGAATGTATTATTACCTGAAATTGTCCTAAAGTTTTATGGCTATCGTGAAATTTGAAAGATTAATCCTGGCCACTCTTTACGACTAAAGTTAGGGCTGTCAAGCTCTAAAATTTTCGTTTCAGTAAATCACTTGACCAACATCACTAAACCGATGATTTGTTCACGAACCAGCTGATCCAGATCTCAAGTTCAAAACACTCACTGATCCGATCTGATAGTAGTCAGGAAATACAGTAAGGCTGATGATACATGGGGCATACATTTTGAGCAATTTTGCCGGGCAACTTTGGGCAGTGTTGCCATCAACGGGCAACCAGGTGAGACACAGGGCCCACGGCTGATCTAAAGTATCCAGATAGAAATTTGTTACTCATTCTCAATCGGAAAATGTCCAAGCAACATTGCTCAAAAAAATTGCCCTGTGTATCATTAGCCTAAGAATGACATTTTTTCTGTATATGTCATCGTGTTTTAAGACATTTTGGTTATGTTACCTTGGGTAGAGAGGCTCGTGAACCAGAGCTCTGGGTGGTCATGGTCAGCACAGTGGTGATACCCAAGCCAACCCGAGCAGGGGCAGCATCCATGTTGATCCAGAAAGACACCCAAGACAAGATGACAATCAGCAGACTGGGGATGTACATCTGAATGAGATAGTAGCCCATCTGTCTCTCTAAGTGAAACTTCACCTCAATGCAGGTGAATTTACCTACGATATCACAAACAGTTTCATAATAGGTAAGTAATTATGTAAAGCAACTTTTAATGCATTTTTTTTTTTTTTTACACGTGATTAATACCTCTGGTTGATAATTACTTCTGAAATATATTTAATAATCATATTGCAGGTTTATGTTTTGGTGACACCATTTAAATGCATTTAATAATTCATAACAGGAACTTGAAATCAATGTTGTTTTTTTGATGTGCATGAAGGTCATAGTGAAATGTGTACCTGTGTTGTAGTACTTAGTGCAGTAGCCAAGATCTTTTTCCTCCTTTAGTAAAAATTGAGGAAGAGTCAAGTCATCCGCCACCTGCACAGGGCTATCAGAAAGCCACTCGAAGATCAGATCGTTCATGGTGTAGCCAACTGTGAAAAAGAAGAGTGTGAATTGGACCTGTCATGCTTCTGCTCTCATCCCATATTTTGTACACTGTGTAAAAGGTCATCTGGCAGACAACAAACCAAAGTGGTGGATGGATAGATTGTAGGTCTGATGCAGACCTTTTAATAGTGAAGATGTTATTGTCTGGATTATTACACTATAGACACTCAGCGTTTGGTAGTCTAGAAATGATGTACAGTATGACCAGCATGAAGTATTTAAGCAAATCAACTGAAAATTTATCTTTTATATAATTTTTTGTTGTTGTTGTTGTTGCTTTACTCATGCTACTTGCCTCAATTTCTTCACGTCCCCCATATCATTTCTAACAGCTCTGTAGTACACGGCGAGATTAGGGACCTATTAAAAATGCATGAGGCATGCAATAACAGTGTAGAATACTTGACAAATCTGAATAATATTGATGTCTATCAGAGACCCTTAGGGATTTACAAAGACATCTATTATTCACAAACCTCCCGTCCCCCCTTCGTCTTCAAAACAACAAACCCTTGAAAAAAGGATGAAGACTGAAAGTCCTTGAATGTCATGGTGTCTTTGAAAAGTTTGGTGTGGTTCCGAACATTGTTTTCAATCTAGTACAAGGAATATGAATATTTTCCAAGATGTGGAAGGTTTTTTTTCTACTGCCTCAAATGTCTATAGAGTATATACAATATATTTTTAAAACATAATTTATTAGTTCTAATTAAATTTTATTTATACTAATTTGTATGAATTAGCTACCTTGTAACATATGTATGATTTGCTGTGAGATCGGGTTGGTTTAGCTTCAACCCTGAAAAAAAAACTCACCCTCCTTCAGCCTTATGCTGCGTCCCAATATGCCTACTTATACTACGCCCTTAAAGTATGTACTCTTTTGGTGAAGAAAAAGTACACACTTTTGAGTGTGTAGTAGAAGATAAGGCAAGCTTTGGGACGTACTATCATATAATACAACTGTGTCTTTAATGGACCACTCTGTCGCATAGTTACACCAAAGACTATTAGTATATAGAATTCCCAAGACGTCACTCACGTGTTATTGAATGGGGGAAAAATGCAATGCTCAATATGGCCGCTCTATCGAAGGGAGCCCCGCCTTCTAAGTAAAAGAGCCAGTCGCTAATCGGTAAAGTCATGGCATCACTGCAGCTGCTGTTAGAAGTCACGGTAGCTATTGAAACAGTCAGCATTCTGAGACATGCACTTAGGACTGCGCATGAAAATTAGCCAGTGTGCATGGATCCACATTTCAGAAATCTACCTAAAATAGTAGACCAGGGTTCCTCAAATCTTGCCCTGGAGGGCCAATGTGCTTCAGAGTTTAGCTCCAACCCTGATCAAACTCACCTACCTGTGATTTTCCTATGATCCTGAAGACATTGATTAGCATGCTCAGGTGTGTTTGATTAGGGTTAGAGCTAAACTCTGCAGGAAAGTGGATCTTGTGGGCCAGATTTGAGGATCCCTGTAGTAGACCATCCGGGGACAACATACTATGGTTTGGGATACACTTATTTTAATCTCACATACTATTTAGAATGGATAGTATGAACATTGAGACACAGGGCTTGTAATCCTGAAGACATTGATTAGCTTGTTCAGGTGTGTTTGATTAGGGCTGGAGCTAAACTCTTCAGGACAGCGGCTCTCTAGGACTGAACTTGCCTACACCTGCTTTAATCTATACCTATTGCCTTCAACATCAGATTTCTGTACCAGGATGTGTCCTTTCCAGACAAGGTGATCCCACCCCTTAGCTGTGTCCTGACACTTGTCAAAACAGTTTTCAGTGGGCCCTTTCTAAGTCCTAAAAAGGTGCTCTTGTCTAATCAGAAATGATTATGCCCTCTGTAACAGCTTTGTTAGGCAGTAAACCTGCCTGTCTTCCTGTGTATGTCACTTTCTGTCTGACCCTACTCCTTAGGGGAGGGCAATTTTAACTGCAGCCACGGAGGAAGGATTTTTCCACTCATATAATAATAAATAATAAATTCTGTAGACATGCAGAGGACGCAGAAAGGACAGTAAAACACACTGTCTGGGTGTAGTACGCCCCCTAAATCTTTTAAACCGTATGAGTCACTGAATGTTGAATATTATACATCAGGTGCTGTCTGCCATCATGATACGTAAATGGGGATTCAAATCAAATAATCCAACAGCCAAATCCAGATGTCCAGCTAAGTGGCATCTGCAGTGCATTTCTGCATTACACAGATTCCTCATTTGGATCTTCTGATGGTTAGAAAGGGGTGTTCTTTTGTCTCAGGGAGATGGAATTAAAAGCCTCTCGGGCAGCTGAGGTGGGTCACATAATAAAGGGGACACAAAATGAAAGTTTCATTATTGATATCCTTTAAATTGGTTCCAGGAGTTAAGATGTTATCTGCTCTGAGGGCACTGGGGTGGTGAATAGTCTAATTCTTTGACTCCCTCTTTCTTCTACCAAGGTAATAAAGAAGGACACTTTGAGCACAATTTTAAAATGAGGATGCTGTGTCGTTGATACTTCCTCTTGCCGATTCTTCTTCGAGTTGTGCAGTGAGTCATAGAAAACTGAGTTATTACTGTTTGATTTTTTTTTTTTTTTATCTCATAATGCTCAAGGTTACCGGGTTTGTAAGTGGAAATAGACAAGCAGTGGATTGCAATTACCATCTTAACAGGATTTATAATATTACAAAAGATTTCTTTTTCAAATGAATGCTGTTGTTTTAAACTATCATTAAAGAAAACATTTTGCGGTTTCCTTAAAAATATTAATTGATTTTAAAATAGATTTAAAATAAACATATTACATTTTATGTACATTAAGCATATATTTAAACACACATGTGCGCGCACACACAAACACACACACACACACACACACACACACACACATACATATATATATATAAATAATATAAAAATTGTATAAATTGTAAATTTTAAATAATATTTTTACTGTATTTTTAAACAAATAAATGCAGGCTTGATAAGCATAAGACACTTCTTACAAAAACATTTCCATTCCCAAAATGCATAATGGTAATGTTTATGTTCACCTTATGCAACAATGGTTTTTAAGTATGTTCACTGTATTTCACCTTCTTGGTGATTGCTATCAGTGCATACATTTAAACTCCATATCAGTGTCAGAAGAACTGAATGCAGCAAAGTGTGAAGAGGAGAAGGGCAAGGAAGGATGAGGGAGGAAGAGAGAGGAAGAGAAGTACAGAGTACTCACAGCTTTCTAGCTGCATGGTACAGGTCTGAATGTCCATTGGGAAATTCTTTAAGTCCATGGGACAAGACAGGATGAGTGTTAGCCTGGGACATAGTGCAAAACAGGAAAGCAGAAAGTGGGGAAGAATCAGAGTGAAACCAAAAAGGGCAGAAAACAGGTGTTAAATAGAGGATAGAGAAAGACCAAAGGAGTTTGCAAGGAAAACTCAAAAATGAAAATTGTCATTATTTACTCACCCCCATGTCTCTATTTTTTTACCAAATGTCTGACCAAGCTTTTCAATATAACTAAAGTGAATGAAAATGTGGCTATCAAGCTTCAAAATGACACAAAACACTATAAAAATATCACAGTAATGGTCCATATGACTCTATATGCTCTATATTCCATGTATTCTCGAAGTCATTCAAGCTTTGTATGGTTTGTTTATGAGCAAAGTAGTGAAAAAAAATCCTTTGAATTGGATCCTTTGAATGAAAGATCAAAAAAGAGTTTCAAAAATCAAGCTGCTTTTGCATTTTAAAGCTTGAAAGCAGACCCAAGTGATTGAAATTACATAAAACAACATGCACATTCTTAAAAATATCTTACTTTGTGCTCCACAAAAGAGAAAATGGTTTATGTTTAGAACAACATCAGTTTGAGGAAATAATGACTGAATTTTCATGCCTTTAAGGGCAGAAATATAATTTCAGAATGCACCAATATTCAAAATCCCAATTTATGCTGTCTCTCTGTGAGTTCAGATCTGTATGGCTGTACACTTCATCCCTTTGATTTGTGATTGCAGAGTGAATCCCAAATGAGGCAGTGAATTTTTGTATCTGTTTTTGTATCATATGCCTTTTTGGTAATAGCAAACTAACAGCCTGACAGTTTTTTTCTTTTACATTTATTTATCATGCTGCTGACACATTAAGGAGTCGGAGGAGTCGCCACTATTAGAAAGTTTAGATAGAGGAAACAGTGTCATTACCTGCTGCAGTGTAGTGCCTCTGAGAAAGACAAAAGCCACCAGTGCTTTTTTGAACAGCCAGTTTCTTTTGTGCTGTGATAACCCTAAATTCAAACCCCAAAATATCTACACTTACACACTCTGATGTGGAGACCTTTTTAGGCTCAACACATGCCATTTTTTCCCCATGCGGTTTTCATGCGTATCTTTCAGTGAAGAACGGTTCTGTGATCAGTAGTAAATCTCCATCCGAAGGCCAGAGGGCGCTCTCGCATGGAAACTACAAATAAGCCCCGCAGAAGAAATCATAGAATGATGATTTCTTCTGTAGAATCATAGAATCATTTCTTCTATTATCTTCTATTAGAATCATAGAATGATTTCTTCTATTTTATTATCGCGATCATGTATTGTCTGCGATTATGAACACGATTTTGCGTAGCTTGTCAGTGAACTACGGCTCTGTGTAGTAAATGCTGCTCCATCTGAAAGCAGGTGATGGAGATTTACTACTGATTACAGAACCGGCTTTACTGACAAGATGCGCATGACAATCGCATTCGATTAATCTTGCAGTGCTACTTAAAAGCTTGGCATTAATTGTCAAGCCTTTTTAGTTTGTTTCTAGGCCACATGTCTCTCTTCTTACGTACTGTAAATGTACTATGATTAATAATTGTTCAAACAATGTGATCATTGTGCTATTACCCAACCCCAACAGGCTTTGGCTTATGTCTTTAGCATCAATTTTTGAAGGAATATTTTCATGCAAAAATAAAAATCTATAGCTATTTTGCACTAATTCCTGTCAATTCCCCTCTGTTCTCTTAAATTTGTAAGATACTTCTCTGCTTACCTAATGCTGTATAGCACATTCCCATTCTGAAAGATCCTCAGCAGCTTGTTGTCTGTTGTTATTTCATGGAAGTTTGCACCTTTTTCATTAGCAAAGAACAAGTCAGGTTTCCATATGGAGTCCAGCATAGAAGGGTCCAGGTCTAGAGAAGCGTCAGGATATTCACTATAGGCCAATCGAGGGTCATTCCACTGCTGGCGTAGAAAAACGTTAAGCCTATAATCCTGTAGGAAAAGAGGGGAAAAAAACCCTGTTAGGTCCTGAAATCTTGGGTCAGTTTCATTATTAATGTACATTTTTCGTTTTAGTTTTAATTGCAAACCTTACAGGCTGAATCAGATATGCTCTAAACATGCAAGTGAATAACTTGTTCTCCCTTGACATTAATTTCTGTTGGAAGTCCTCCATTTCCAATGTTCAAATCCCAGGTTAACGCACTAAAAGACCATTAACAATGGCAATTTGCAACGGTCAACTGAAACATTCTGCTGACAGAGACATTTAGTGCTAAGCACAGGCTTTAGAGGGTGGGTATATCACCCTTTAATTTTTCCCCCTTCAAGATCCTGGCGGTTCTCTCAATTTTTCGTTTTAATTGCATGGTGGACAGTTCATTATCAGCACATCAACTGACCCACTGGACTCTAAACTTCTAAGTGATGAGCTCCTCAAGGCAAGGAGAAGTCAAGAAAGTGACTAAAATCCACTCAGTAATATAATTGCAACAGAGCCCGAAAGAACAGAGAGAAAGAGAAGGAATTCTCCTTTGCATTTTTAGGTCAAGGTCTGAGTAGCATAAGAAGATAAATGCAATGCTGAATCTTTGATATTAAACAAAACTGAATCAGTGTGATTACATACCATAGTTGTCTCAGTAATGGATCCAAAGCTGTTGATGAAAATATTACAGGTGACATTTACTGGTGGTCCTGTTAAAATAAAAGAGAGAAGTTGGACTAACACTTACTTTTGTATGGAGAAGTTTGGAGAATGAGTGAAACATAGATGAAAGGGGGATTTAAAGGGGTAATTCACCCAAAAAAAGGATATTCCGTCACGGTTTACCAATCCAGTTTTCTACCTACAAAAAGTAAAAATGTAGCTAAATGTTTACTCTTATTTTCTTTATATAACAAAAGACAATGGTGACGAGCAATTGTCACTCTCAAAAAATTACAAAAAGCACCATAAATAACAGCATAAAAGTAGCTTATGTGAATTCTGTGCTATATGCAAAGTCTTCAGACAGCATATGGTAGGTTGGTGTGACGTATGTAAAATGAAAAAGTAATACATAATAAATGAAATAATGAATTAAAGCTAATTAGAAATATATATGAAGAAACTAATAAATGTGCTTTTTTGTGACAAAAGCACATAAAAATATCGAAACTTCAAATTAAATTGAAAAGTGAAATCATAATAGCTAATTCGAAATATTGCTATAATTGTGTATAAATATTACTATATAAATACTTTTTTCTTTTTGGGTGAACTACAGTATCTCTTTAATAATAACAACAGAACACCTTTAGAAGAGCATTCGTGTTTTCCTTAATGTATTTGGAGTAATACACAGTCAGGTCACTGGGTTCTTTCTAGTGTCACCTCATTTAAGTTTCCAGCTGCCACTACTGTCAAGCTGCTACCAGTTTCACAAGTTTTGTCGTACAGTATATATCCAGACAAATCCTGTTTGTTTTATTTCAGTCACACCTTTGAAGTTGGGTCTGATGCGAGCGTCATAGCCGGAGGTTCTTCCCATTAGCTTGTCCAGAAAGTCAGATGGGGACATTGGTTTCGGGGCTGGCCTGCTGGAGGACTTTATCTCCTCTTTACAGGAGCCCAGTCTGCCAGAGATAGAGAAAAGCAAAGAAGAAGTGGAATAGAAAAGAAGCCAGAAAGAGAAAGGTGAGGAAAAGGACAACAGATACAGTCAGTGATAATGACAGAGAAGACTGTCATGAACGGTTTTAACACATCTTTTAAAAAGAACTGTTCAAAAAAAAAAAAAAATGTTGAAAAGACCAGCATGCATTTCCTAACTGGTGGAACTAGCACACCAACATCCAAATCTTATATTTGTGACCTGCAATACTGGTCTATTCAGCAGGGAATACAGAAGCATAATGCATTAAACATATGTTCTTCATGCTGTGTTTTTACGCAAGCCTGTCACAGTGATCATGGCAAAGAAAAACAGAAGCCCCTAAATCCCCAGGAAGGGGGAGGCATTGTGTCTGACAGACTGATGTCTCAATTGAAATGCTGGGAATGTGACAGTTGAGGGAGACGACTTTGATTCCAGTTCCAGCGGGACTCAGACTGTGCCTGACAGACCTGACAGTCCAGAGCAAGTGGATCCCAGAGGCTGGAGTCTTGGATTCAACTGGGTTTTTTTTTTCTTTCTTGATACTTCAGAAGAAGTGTTTTCTCCTTGCTTTTGATTCAGTTTTAAGCAGATCAGTCATAACCCCAGTCCCCAGCACATGAAGAGAGAAGGGCAATCAGACTCCCTGTCTCTTCCCAATGATAAACTTTCTGGTCAGTGAGTCTTTCTCATTGTTTTTACCACAGAAAATGTGGAGTGAATTTTAGTTGAAGCTCCTATGTGAATCTCTGCTTGGATTGCATAGTGTTTTGGGGGAGGGGGAAGAAGTGTAACCAGGGGCTGTGTTCTTTCCCAAAGCCAGATGCAAAGAAAGATACAAATCTCTCTTGGAGTGAGAAAAAGTCTAATATGGGTTTTAATTTGCCTCACAGGCTCCAGGGCTTCCTCATCATCCAGTTTAGCTCTTGTTTATCCGAAATAGAAGAAAACGGCTGCTAAATGAATCAACCCTACTTTTTTATGTGGTCCAACTGCCTTAGAAAATCTGGCTTTTTGCCTACATTCCCACTTCAGCAGGGTTTATGATGAGACCGGGCTAGAACAGAACATGCATTTTTAAAGAGTCGCAGGAGAGGGAGGCAGCAATCTAGTTTGTTTCTCAGCCTTGAGTGTCTGACTCACGTTTGCATCCAAGGACCATCAGCATCAGATTGTATTTATAAAGCTCACAGCCCCATGGCTGCTACACCAACTGTGCCAAGTTCATATTCAAGTCTTTCTGAACTTTGGAAGCTTCATTCCATTGAGCTCTTTACAAGTTGGTTTCCTCTTTCTTGCTTTTTCTTTCACTAGGAGAGAAACCATATGTTTTGCTTTATCTCTTTTTCTCTCTCTTTCTCTGTCTCACCTAAACAATCAAGGTTCTTCTTAATACCACAATGTATTACAGACAGTCCGATTACATTCTAATCCCCAGTGAAATGGTTTATATAATATGTGGCTCAGGCACACAAAGCACAGTCATTGCAAAGAAGCCATGGCAAAGGTCCATTGCTTGTGTTTGTGCTGGGTGTAATCATAGACTGTATAAAAACATGGACGTAGTGTCTGTGACATCAGCCGTAGTTTTATGAAGATCGTTTTTGAAGCTCAAAGTGTGCTGAGCGGGTCGTCGCCATCTTGGCAGCACGTCAACGCGCGTCACTCCCGCATAATGGGAGTGGACAGGTGGATTGCAGCTGCTGACACTGCCATCGAGCTGCAATCCACCTGTCACTCAAGTGGCCATGCCCTTAATTATGCAGAACTTTAAGGCTTAATATAATTTAAACTGATGAGTTATAAAAAAAATTCACCCCCCTCACAGTTGTCATGAAGGGCAAAATTAGCTATATAGACCAAAATCATTTTCTGAACCAGGCTGTAAACAATGTTTTTTCTGCTGTAAAGTTGGGCATTTTAACATGGGGAGCCTATGGGATTGACTTTCTTTTGCAGCCAGCCTCTAGCGGCCAGTTGACGAATTACTGTTTAAGTCACTTCCATGTTGTCTTCACGAGAGAGAGCGGGATGTTGCTGCTTGGGTGTAATCCATGGTTCCTGTTGCTTTGGTTATCTGGTATTCAACACCACTTCAAATATTCTGAAGATATTACACATTCACATTTGAAATGCACAAACTTGTTATTTCAGGCCAGTGTTAAAGGGGTCACCGGATGCTACATGCACTTTTACAAGTTATTTGAACTGAAATGTGGGTTGGCAGTGTGTGTACACGACCACCCTATAATGATAAAAATCCACCCAGTGTTTATTTTACTGAAATCTTTACCCCTTTCTCAAATCAAGCTGATCTCAGATGCTGGTCTTTGTGACATCACACAGACAGGCTCCTCCCACAATCGTTTGATTGACAGTAGCGTTTCAGCACAGACTGGACTGGCATCTTACCTTAGACATGCACTGAGTGGGCTGTCATCAGTCCACCATTGCTTCTACGTCGGACCAGATGTAGACAAGAATGTCTCCTCTAAGCGATTGAGGTGTTCTGTTATTGGATTTAATAATGAACATAGTAGTCGTCATTTACTCCCGACATCTGAGCCGCTGAAAACACAGTGGATTACATTTGTTTCTGAAGGGAATGCACCACCGATCTACCTAAATGCGTCTATCTTCACGCAAATCATTTGTGGTCCAGCTTCACCTACAGAAAAAGTGAGTATAAGGTTTTTTAATGAATCTTTGCAAATCGCCTTTCCTAATAATGTGCTAATTAGCAAGTTTCACGATGAATGCGGCTAAAGTAAACAGTCCCCCAGAGAGCGGCTCGGAAAAGAGGGGCGGGGTCAGCAGAACTCATTAACATTTAAAGGAAATGCTACAAAATGACTTGCTCTGAAAAGAGCTGTTTTTGACAGAGTAAAAAAGTTTGTTTTTTTCTTTTACACTACCATTGAGAAATTTAACCAAATTATGTAACAGACATTTCATTAAGACCCTAAAGAATCATATCAACTTGTGGAAAATGGGGATCCGATGACCCCTTTAAGACTGTCTACATGTTTACAATATCCATTGTGAAGCTGTGGTGGGTGTAGTGATATTATAGTATATATGCTTCCCATTTGCAATAGTAAAATGAAAGGTTTTAATTATATGAAGTGGTACAGTCCAGATCCATCCATGGGGGAAAAGAAGCGGTTATGGCCAATATACACACCTGATATTTAGAGAATTTTTTTTTTTTTTTAATAAGAGCATTCTTTTACTTGTCAAACTGCAATACATATTTTTGCATAGACATATATTTACATTTATTTATATTTGCAAGCATCCCATTTACCCTTTGGCATGATACATAATGTATGGCAATTTTGTTAGTCATATTTCTATGGCCCTATGTTATTCTTCTAATTTTTTGTTGATAGCAGACTTCCTGAAATATAATTAGGAGGATTAGTTTTACCTCCTTTTTGTCTTTACCCATCTCATTTTGGACAATGGAAGTAAAAAGTGGCACCACTTACCCCACACTTCCTAATTATAATTTAAACTGTTTTATAAAATAATTTTGCATTAGTGTTTTATCTGTATTTTAAAATTAAAATAATGTTTAAATTATTTTGTTATAATTATAGTTGTCTTTGCATGCTCTTTAATGATTCGTCTGAAATATGATTTCCTATGACAGCTTGGAAAAAAAATTCAGGGCTACGTGTAGAGAAGAGCATTTAAAGACAAATTCCTATGACAGTTATCTCTTTAGTCTGCATGAAATATTGACATAAAACTCAGATCTCCTGTAACACAATTGCCCATGTTGGCAATTATATCTTGAATTGAATGAACATTTAACTGAATATGCTAGCTCAGAACGATAAAACAGAAAGTGGAGGAGTGGATGTGAGTGGTGTAATAAATCTGTCAGACAGTCAACAGAAAAGTTCACTAAGGTCACAAAAATAATTATTCACATGCATTGAAAAGATTAAGTCAGCCAGTCACGTTACCTGGCATTTCTCACAAAAGCAGTCTGTCAACAGTGTTCAATTAAAAAAGTCATTAATTAACTTCTATGATTGACCTGCTGCCCTGTGAAACTGCAATTATCTGAAGGTTTTGCTGCATTTGCTTACAGAGATGCACAGTGCCTGTGTGTAGAATCTTACATAGCTACTGTCTGTTTTACAATATATTTTTTTTTATTTTGTGGAAAGATTCATGACTGGATTTCTCCCCCCATGAGTTCTTAGTCATCAGAAACCGTTTCAAATGGTGAATACATCAGCATAATGTATCAAAGCATGCTTAATTTTTAAACGACAACGCAGAAAAGTTTGAAGGTGGTACAATTTAAGATTAAAATTTTGAACTTTTCAGAGGAGTATGGGAAATAACTGGGGGGATGTTAAACGAGACAGATTTAAGCTTGTTTCATTTTGGGCCGTTGCCTTCAACTGGGTGATGACCACAACATTTTTTTTATTACTGTACGCCTCGAGAGATGGCTTCAGCCATCATGAATTTATAATAACTGCCTTATACCATTCCTCACCCATTCCCATAAGACAGAACTGTACCAGCGCAGCAATCGAGTTGCGTGTACAACTGTCAACTGTGCAAGCATGAGAGCTACTCATCAAAGCATGAGTGGAGTGTTCCTGAGGTGTGGGATAAAATGAGAGGAAGTTGCTTAGGGAATTCCCAGGACCGCAGCTTATAAAAACAGATCTGCTGTGGTAGGGATGAAATTAGGACCTAGAAACATCAAGACAGAAAAAAAAAAAAAAAAAAAAAAAAAAAATCGGTCTGAAAAAAAAGCTGAAAATGAATGAAGAAAAAACAGTAATAAAATGAACATAATGTTAAGTGTTTGCCTTTCGCCTGACAGGGAACGGCATCTGTCGGCCTGCTCATAAGGCCATTGGGGTTGCTGGTAATGGTGCCATAGGAAGCTTTACAGGGGTACAAGAGGGCTGTTTAATGAAAGCTTGGGCTTTTTCTTGAATCATTGAGATGCAAGTGAGGGACTTTTAATGAGCCTGACCTTTCAGGGCCCGATACCGCTGTCTGATCCCTGAGTCCCTGTCAGAGGAATGACAAGAATATTTAACACTCATTCCTTGCTCAACACTAGCTCAGATATTTTCTCTTGTTTTATCACCATCCTGAAATTAATCATGCTAACGCTTCAAAATCAAATTTAAATGCTGTGACTCTTTTGCCTTCTAAAAATATGTGACAGTTTTATGTTTCCAATGAAGAAACAAAAACAGCCAGAAACTGTTTTTGAGCAGAAAACATTGACTTTGTCATTATTCCCATGTGATCCATTTAATTGGTTAAACAACTAAAATTATATAATGGTTCTTTTGACGTTATCATATGACAGATTACTGTTTATTACAGTTTTCTGTCAAGTTGTTTCAATAAGGCTTGTAATTTCATTCCCTAGTTTTGTTTGTTGACGTCGTCATATTTTATTATATTAGTAATTTAATATTAGTATTTTATATTAGTATTTGACATTTAGTATTTTATTTATACTAATAATGATACTTTTTTTTTTTTTTTTGAATGTTTAAAATATTTATTAGTATGTTTTGTGGATAAAAGTTTCAAACATTTTTCTAGTTGTTTTTTATTTGTAATATTTCTGCTATTCAGATAACTTTTCAATCACATCTTTGGGTCACTTTAAATGCTTTTAGCACTCATATTTTTATGTTGGCTAATTGTGATGGGAGAGATTTCGCCTCTACACACGTGTTATATACTGTAGCGCTACAATCTGCCAGCTCTTTCAAAGGAAAGTAAATCTGGATACATTTCAGCCCAGTCAGCTGCAATATTATCAGATAGATCTTGGGGCAACATGCTGGAATGTGAAGCCTTATAAGAGGTCTGACTCTTGATGATACACATGATTTGAGTCCTTATGTTCTTCACAGTCAGTACAGTGCCGCATGTGACCTGGTTCCTGGTTTCCCTCATGAAACCACAATTACAGATGTACAGATAATATTCATTCCAAGATAAATGCTAAAAATACAGATTTTGTCAAGACCTACTGAGACTACAGAATATTATTACTTAAAGAAATAGCTGATATTCACATTTCAAAACATATAATTTTGTTTTTCATAGAAGAAATTCATGCAGATTTGGAATGACATGAGGGTGGGTAAATGATGGCAGATTTTTGAGTGAACTATCCCATTAATACTCGTTATATATGAACGCATTCACAATCCACTGATATTAATTTAAAGATTCATTGACTAGCTTTATTATCTAAAATGTCTGTAGATCTCAGACAAACTGTAGAGTAAGTCCAGTTTGTATCATTGAGCCTACAGACAACAGCAGCCCTACAGTTTCAAATTTAATAAATTAAATCATGGATACATTATGGGTCAGTCCAAAGGGCTGTCCATTAGAGCCCATAGGACACTATGAAGATTATCCTTTCTCCATCTCACTCATTATGGCCCCAGAATTGTAAAAGGGATAGCAATAATATAAGACTGAGTAATGTATTTTTAAAACCAGTTTGTCATGGAAACAGGAACTTTAACAAAGATAACACTGCTTTGAACCGCTGAAAAGATGTTAGGTTTTAGTTGCTGGTTTTAAATAGAAACAGGCTTTATCAGAAAGCTGAATCTGCTAGGTTTTGCATTGCTATGCTGGTTCACCTGCCAATCCATACTAACCATTATGGGATTTCATTTTGTACAGCATGATAATCACAGTCCCAGCTTATACTTTGCACATGACTTGCAAACATGCTGCTAATTGCTTTTCATTAGGGAGCCAGTCATCAGAAAGCATATTAATTTTCAAAGTGGCCACCAAAGGCAGGGGAAATGATAGTCATTAGACACACATGGATGGATGTCCAGATTTTTAGAGCTATTAGTATAATATGAGATAGAGTTTAACAGGTCATACAACCTGTCATCAAAATACATCTCTGATCATTTCCGTAAATGCTTGAACTCAAGCATATTATACACGTTGGATCTTCATGTTTTCAAGTGCTGTATTGCTGTAATTTCAAAAACAGTCAATTTGAGTCTCTCTATTCGATTTGGTACCCCCTCCCCCCTCATCATTAATTAAATCCTGCATCATCATTACATGTCTGTAGAAAAGTCATTGTTGTAAACTAGATCTATGATGTCTGCAAAAGCAACTTGGAGAAAATGTATATCTCACCGGCTTATTGCAAGTATAAAACTCAATTCATAACTTCATTAAAAGTTAAGCTCAGCTGAAACTCCTCACAGCCCACAGATTACACATTTTAATTCATAATGCAGTCTTTAACCTTGGGGGAGGCTGTCTCTGATATCTCAGAAGACCCATTCGATTAGATCATCTTTCAATGCTAAATTTATTCTCTGTTGCTGAAAACCTTGAGAAATGCACTTAATGCCGTGATGGTCTCATTTTTTAATCTGATCTTTCTCTTTGCCCCTAGCTCACCGTTCTCCCCAGATTCACGATTTGTTTAAACTGTGGTTCAGTTGTAGCTTTCCCAAGTTATCAGCTAAATGCTCTGGTGTACCATAATTAAGACATGGGAACTGTTTTTGTGAAGTTTATACTGATTTGCAGGGAAACATGACACTGTAAGCATTTTTTCCAATCTAATAAATCTGTCTGTTGCAGCCTTTATTTTTCTCTTGTTGATCACAAAAAGGAATTAATGGGATGATTTGAATAGATATTTGAATGTGAAATTTAATGCACAGTTCATCTTCCAGCAACTGTCTTTTCAAAAAATTAGACATAATTGGTGGTAAAGTACTGTATGTAGTTAAAAAAAGTAATCAGTGTTGCTTGGTTACATAAAGCCCCATAGTATCAATTAATAGAATAGGCTTTGTTGTGCAAGTAATTTCTGTGAAAACCACTCATCTGATTGTTTATTCACCAAGGTTGTTATTTACATTAATTATAATCAAACCATACCATGGCTAATTGGTACTTCATCTCATAAATGAGCCCACCTGCTTTTCCCACTTAATTTGTAGACATTCAAACAAACAAAGATATGAATACATTGCCATTTAGATACAGCACCATTAAAAAGTTAAATGTAAAAGAAAGTTTCTCAATATATTGTCCTCCCAGCCTTCATCTTGTTTCATTGCAGACCTTGGGTCAGTGGGGAATGTCTGTTGACTGTCTGTGAGACATTGCTCCAACTTCTCTGATTACTTGTCTGATGGTGCCAGCGCTCTGACAGAGAGCTGTGATGGGTCTTTTTGTGACGTGATCTGCACTGTCAGAGCAATAAGCAGTGGAGCCTATCATATTCACCCTCCCAAGAGGGTCCCACAGGGCCATCTCTCTCAGCAGGGACCACGGATGACATTTCAGGATCATCAATCTGCCATTCAGTGTTTTAGACCTTTCCTTTTTCAGAGTGTTCATTACACATTTTTGTGGAAACTGATGTTCTAGTTTTAAAAAAATCAGACCCTTCTGAAAAAGCCAGTGTTTGTGAACTACGTTCCAAAACCTAGTTAGCAGCCTAGCTGCCAAATGCCATTTATCATTTATTCATACATTTGAATATTAATTTTATGATTTAGGTATGTTTTAAGGTATGTTGATGCTTTTCTCACCTCTTTTTTCATGCTTTTCTCTAATCTTGGATTAGTTGTTTTGCAGCCTTAAACAAGATCAAGTAAGACAGTATGCAATATTATTCAAAATTTTGGGGTCAGTAAGATTTTTTTATTTTTATTTTTATTTTTGTAAATGCTTTTGAAAGCAGTCTCTTATGCTCACCAAGGCCGCATTTAATCTGAAATACAGTAAAAGCAGTAATACTGAGAAATGTTGCAATTTAAAATAACAATGTGAAAGTCTTTATTGTCACTTTTGATCAATTTAATGCATCTTTGCTAAATAGTATTAATATTTGTATTCATTTATTCTGAAAAGTATTTATTTCCTTTCAAATATCCTGACAGTGAAAGTTTACATTCTGAAAAAAAAAAAAAAAATGTTTTAAACAAAACGTGTGCTATGCATGTACTAAGAGAAGAATCTCAGAAAATGGTATGAAGATTTTGTCTGAAATGCTTCATTTTTCTGAAACCTAAATGGAAACTCTGCTCCACTGTCTCCAATGCAAAGATGTCACCACAGAGAAGAAAGATTACTCCTGCGATTTTTCTCTGTGTGCCCATTCTGGTTAATGAAGTGAGAGTTAAGAGAAATTGGACTGAAATTCAGGTGTGACAGGAAAATAAAGACCAGGAAACGGAAGCGTTTAATGAGTGAAGTTGAGCAGCAGCGTGGTGTCCCTTTCTGCTTCCCTCCTCTTTGACAGACAACTCTGTTTCCTGTTTATACCCAAAAACCCATCTCACACGTGAACATATGTACAATAACTGTCTAATTAGGACCTGCAGCATGCTACCACAGGATGATAAATGTGGTCCATTAAGTGCCTATGCTGTATGAATATGGATGGACATGTCAGTTCTCATCAGGTTCTGGATTATTTCCACAGACTTAAACGATTCTCTGTACACCACCCATTCACTCTGAGATCTGCTTCTTTTTGTTT
Organism: allo-octoploid hybrid of Carassius auratus x Cyprinus carpio; assembly: GCA_024542945.1. Taxonomy (NCBI): domain Eukaryota; kingdom Metazoa; phylum Chordata; class Actinopteri; order Cypriniformes; species allo-octoploid hybrid of Carassius auratus x Cyprinus carpio. The sequence continues at coordinate 8,964,532 of CM045040.1, forward strand.
CACACATTTATCTGCTACACTCTCTAGCTTGCTCAAGTAATGAGGCCCTCCTGTCTGTGTGCCTCAGGGGCTGTGGCGTGCTTGCATATGTGCTGGGTAGTTCACAGCTCTCCTTCCTGTTTTCACTAGCTCTCCCTCAGGTGGTCCTGACTCATTCTACCTTCACATGGCTTCAACAACGCTCCACCTGTCTGTGAAGCCTGTACTAGGGATCTGGAGCTGATTTGGGCAGAAAAGTATGTGGAGAGGACATTCACTGCATTTTAGAGCCTCCAACTGTTCCTGCCCTCACTGTCAGTGTGTGCTTCTGCTTCGCATGAGAGAGATTGAGGACCACAGTAGGTAGTGTTTGAGCGTATGGTTTCCATTCTTCCTGGGATTCTGGGAGAGGAACTCTTTGAGGTCATGTGGTGTGCTTTGGCTGCTCAGCATATGTTTCAAAAATAATATTTATTTTTCTTTTAGAACGTATGCATTGTTGTTTTTCGGTACTTTTGATACTGTATGGTAATAGATTTTTGATATAAAAATAATAAGGTGGAAATATTTAAAATAGAAATATATTGAGTTTTTTGCTGATCACATTACATTAATATAAATCTCATCTGAACGCAAACAGAAATGTTGAAAAATGCATGCGGTCACAAACATGTTGCCCTGATGCCTAACTTGCTGCCCTCATTCAAATGGAGAGTGGTGCTTGCCAGAGGTAATGACATACAGTCAAACATCATTTGCTGTTATTTCACATTAAATTATGGAAGAGCTAAATATGACATTTATTTTAATGAGCTTGTGGTACACCTGTTATTTAAAGTTTATTTGTTTATACATGTTCTTTAATTGTTATGCAAAACATTCTGATTATTTATAGGCTTATTAAATAGCTGTAACTGTTTAAGATTTTCCAGTAGTAGAATCGATATCTGTGATATTGCCCTTGGTAGTCTTACCAACCAGCCTTACTCTTATTCAGTTGATACTTCCACAGTAGCATGTTCCTGATATTGTCAGAAACGCTTCAATCCTTATGCTTGCATGTTCATCAGTTTCTGAAAGCTGCAAAGGAAGTTTAAAAGTGTGTCATCTGTATATTTCATGCATAGAAACAATTTACATTTTATGCATTGTATGGATGCTGCACAAACATATGATTTATTTGCTTTTTTTTTTTTTCAAATGTAGCACAGTAGTATATCTGTATGCAATTTTAAATGCAGGTACTGTGATAAATGATGACAAATTGTCCGAATTAGTTGCCAGGGTTCTAATGCTAGTGTAATGAGGTCAGGATGTTCATCTCATGTTTATGGGATGAGACACATAAGGCTTTAGATAGTCTGCTCAATCACACCTGGAATAACACCTGAATAACTATCACTTTAATTGAAGCACTCTACAATGCACCTTGTTATGACAATACTGGCAGAGTGACAAATTATTTTTTTCAGGCACTGTTGACCCACTGCAAACAAGTACTGTATATTTTGGAGCTGGTTTATATAGGAAGAGCTGTGATTAATCTTTATAAACAGAGAGAGGTGCAGTTGCTTCCCCTTAAGTTCATAGTGTGGGTGGTATGTCATACACAAGCATCCTAGAAGCACTTAGTGGATGAAGTCCATACTTTAAAAAGTTTGGGGGTAAAGTTTGGCCTCACTCCCAGAATCTCATCTATAAGTCTAAGCGACTAAGTGCAGGACAGCATTGCTTCTTACTAAAAAAACAAAAACAAAAAAACAACTACAGACAGTAAAATTCCTTCACTTCTTGTTCATTTACCTTAATTATTATTATTTTTTTTTTTTCAGATATCTATGATTGTTCCATTCCTTATAATGTGTTGTTTTCTTGTGAAATCTATTAATGTGGGTAATTATTCCACCACTGGTCACTACTGCAATTCTCAATTTCAAAACTCATATTTTGGGATTCTTATAAAAAAAAAATTAAAAAAATTAAAAAAAATCTTTCACACCAACCAAACAACTTTGCCTTTAATAAAGGGCCTCAGATCACACCAAAAGCTCTAGTGTGAAGTGCCCTAAAACGTTTGAATGTAAAATCCTTACAGGGGTGTTTGAGAAACAGTCTTTCAGATGAAGTCACCATGCTGCATGACTTGAATGGCTCTGCACTGATTAAACTGCTAATAGCTCTGTGTTCTTTCATGCTGTGTTCAAGCAGGGAATGTAGTCTCCAATCTAGAAGGTACACTGACAACACAACAGTCACACAGGCAAAAATGTTCCATTGTACACATGCAAATTTTCTCTCTGACTTCCAGGAATCATGCACTGGTGCCATTAGTCAGTGCAAACAGTGTCTAATGTAGTCCGGCTTGGGCCAGGAAGATTGGTGGCCAGAATTCCTCTTCTTGGACATCAAGGTGAGGGGAAAAATAAAGACAGAGTTAAAAGGGAAAACAGGGAAGCTATGTGGGAAGATCCGATGAGCTGATAGTGGAGTGCTTGGGTAATGGATGATGCATGGGCTTGCAGCTGGTTGTGCAGGCAGAGATAAAGAGCAAGTCAGCATGGTCATGCATGTTTTATTCAACCTTTTGGCTCCAGCTCTAACCCCTGGCACTCAGAAGGGAGTGTATGCAGGTTATATGCTACAGTATGTGTAATATCTCTTGCTGTTTTTAGTGTGTTTTTTAGCTGGTTAAACTGGACTCTAAACAAGGGAGACTACTTGTCACATAGAGAAGTTGTTAAACCAGCTACATCTCAGTAACTAAGGGTTTGAGTTAAAAGTGAAATTACACAAATGCTTGATTGTCTAGCAGTGGATTTGTATAATGATTTCAAGCACCCATTTTAGTTCATAAACCTTTTAAATAAACTTACAGAAAGTGAGACAACTAGCCCCGGTCACTCCTATAGCATACTATATTTATGTTCATGATACATAATAGCATGGGTGGTATTCCACTCCCTTAATTAAACTATTAAATCAAGGAAAACAAAATTAGTCTATTTTCTGGAGGCGTAAGTAAATATAAAAATTTGATTGTTTTCAGAATAAAGAACTGACATAATTTTCTCTGTACTGGCCGTATGCCTATTTGTCTTAGAAATATAGCAATGGTATTTTACGATAAAGACACTTAACTGAGACTCCATCTCAGTGGCTCCATCCTCATGACCTGTTGTACTTACCTTGTCAAGACAGTCAATCAGTCATGCTAATGATTCTAAACGTTTTTCTGATATCTGTGTTATGACCTTATGCTATTCGTATCCTCCTTCACCACTGCTGTTTTGCTCTTGAAAAACTGCAGCTGCTTCAGTTTCTCCATTAGGAAAAATATCCTCTGTCGTACAGGGTTAATGGATAAGGCCATAAGCTAAATAGATCAATAAACCAGAATTGTCATGGCAACTGACCGGCGGAGCAAATCTCCAGCTGCTAGCATCTGCACTCTCGTAACTACCGCGACACCAGAAATATCAATAAACCAAACACTGGGTCGCCGCAGCCCAGTTTCTGATCCCGTCTGGAGGTCAGTGCGTTAGTCAGGCATTTACTGAAAAGCTGTGATTAGCACTATTGAATTTAATTTGTTTCTACAATAGTGGGCCGGAGTCAAGGGGTGCCCTTACAGAGGGTAATAATTTATTCAGCATTGAGAGGAATTAGACAGCTCCAGAGTGCTTGTGTTCTCATTTCATGCTGAAAAAAGTGCCGCCTCGCTCCCTGACACTGTGTTATCTGACGAGCACAGTTGTAATCCCCACTTCAACTTCCATCTCCCCCAACCACCTCCCAAAACTGCTTCACCAGCCATGCGTGACATAGGCTAGTGAACAGGAAAGTGAAGAAAAAGATAAAGATTGAGTCAGAAAGACTGATGTGTCCTGGTGGGTGTTGTTACTTGTGTTTACTATCCACCCCTAAAGTAAATGACCTTGTGTTATGTAGCACAGTCTGGGGATGTGCTGTTTGCATGCTTCATTTTCTTGATCTGCAGGTATTGCGCTCATTCATTCCCAGTGGCTATGCAATTGTATTATTTTTTCATTAGAAACAGCACCCCCTGTCAAGACCTCTGTTTGCTTCCTAATATTTTTTTGAAAGATCTCCCCTCAGGATTAGATGATCAAAACTGCCCAGCTGTTATGAGATCTTTTGCTTCAACCAAACAACTTTGTTGTACTATCAGTGGATGTGACAATGTGACCAGCATGCACAGTGGCAAGACAAATGCTCCGTTCCAAAACCTAATTAGTAACATTATTATTAAAAACACTATGAATGTAATGTGGACAGAGGCAATATCACAACTAAAAAGAAGTAGAGTAGAAGAAGTTTAAAGTCCAGGTTAAAACAGTACAAAGACTTTTTTAATTCTAATCAAATTTCTTCTCTGAAAAGGGCTTGATTGTGTTTCTCTCTAAAAGAGCACCAGAATGATGCATTTAACATTAAAATTGTCTTATTTTTTAACAACAACATTTTCTTATGACCGTAGAGGGTCCCAGGACCGTTCACCAATTTATTCATTTAAAACTAAAAACCTTAATTATATAAAAAAAACTATTACAATAGTTTAGTGTAATTAAAGATTCCTCATATTTTACTATATTTGAGTGTACTGCTTATGAGAGGACTGCTAGATTAGCAACAAGCTAACATCAAACTATTCCCATACACAATGTTATTTATGCAGAGCAGAGACTTGCTGCTATGTAGAACGTTCCATATCAGTCACATATGTGGTTCTGGGGTGGTACTGAGACAGCCTTAGAAGAGAGCTTCCAATATAATGAGTTGGCTTTCATAGCATTTTGGAACAGTGTAATGTATAGATTTCTATAGAGTATAGATTTCTTTAAACATTTATCTATCAGTCTTTTCATCTCCCCTTACACTAATTTGTTGGATGTTAACCTGTTTTGCCGTCTCTGAATTAGCAACAACATAAAGACTCCTTTATGTGCTTTTAATTGCACTGAAAGTAATAGCTCACTGACTGTTGCAACCTCCAGTAGGGCTTTTCCAACAGGGCTTCGGTATGTCAGACCACGAGCAGGATCAGAATCCCACAGGCCCTTCACTTAAATGAGGCGCTGTGGCCCAACCGCATTAGTTACACTTCATGTTGTGCTTCTCTTGCTGTGGCGCTGTATGGGAGTTGGCAGTGGAAAGAAATTCATTTCACCATAGCCCACTGGTTATGCACTCAGGCTCAAAATCAGTTTTGCCAGGTTAAGAGTCAAGTACTAAAAACCTAAGGGAATAGTTTAACAGATGTACTGGTTTCTTTATCACTGCTCAGCTTTCAACAAGATCTCTCGTCCTTATGAAGCTTTTCAGAGTTTTCGGCATGCAGTACACCTTTCATTTTGTAAAAAGTGAAGGGCACGCACCGTTCTCACACCTCAATGGTAAGAGAAATTGGCCAGGAACAATCATTCACACTGCTGCACAGCAGTCTATCACCTATGGGCTATATGTTCATGCTCACATAGCTGAACCACTTGTGCTGCTTTCCCACAGTTTTGTTGCAAACCCTGGAATAAATCTGCCCCGCCATCTACGGCTCTGTATTCTGTTGTATGCTCTCTTTGTTTTCACAGTAGAGCTGCTGAGGTAGACAGACAAATATTTGTTGGAGAGGTGCAACCACTGGTTTGTTGTGAGCAAAATGGGTGAATAACAATGTGGTATCAGAGTTGCTTGTTGTATCCAGATTAGCAGATTTTCAAAATAACCCAAAAATGGTTCAAATGAGCTAACATTAGTTATTTTTATTTTTATTTTTTGTTTTGTAACGAATAAGTGTTTCTAAACACATACCACAAAAACTTGAATTTATTTGTTTGCAATAGTATCCAATTAGAAATACATGGCTTACAAATAAATGAAATATTGATTTGTGTTAATAAATGTATAATAAATAATAAATGTTTCTTGAGCACCAAATAAGCATATTATAATAATTTATGAAAGCTCGAGTGACACTTAAAGAATGTAATGGCTGTTAAAAATTCAGCTTTTACTTTTTTACTATATTTTTGATCAAATTAATGCAGCCTTGGTGAGCATAAGAGACTTCTTTCAAAAACATTAGAAAAATCTTACTAACTCCAAATGGTAGTTTATATTAAATGTAATTTTTTTTTTACATATATTAATATGTAAATATGACAAGAAAATATATATTATATTATATTATATTATATTATATTATATTATATTATATTATATTATATTATATTTTATTATATTTTATTATATTATATTATATGTGTGTGTGAATGTATAATTTATTACAGTTGAAAATATTTATTATGTAGAGACTGTGGAGCTCTCGAGCTACAATGTTACTGTGGACCTCGGTCATTATTCAAAAATATTTCAGATTCAGTCAGCCAATCAGAATCAAGTATTCCAGATATGTGTGCAGTGAATCTATATATAACAAGTGTTTTGCTCAGTGGCCCCTGACCACTGCATTACTATTCCTGCTGTGAATTGTGCTGGTGTGTCTTTGGGGTCAGATTTGGCGCACACTCCTCATTGGTGGAAATGGTGTAGCCTGACACTGAAAACTGTGTATTGCTTTGTTATTAATTAGACACAAAGTTTGAGCTGCACAAACCCCCTTTGGTTTTTTTAATTTCAGCATCTTTTATTTCCTTACAAATCCCACTGTTTCTGCCTTGACAGATGTCTTCATTTCACACAGTGCCAGCTGCTCTTTCAAACTACGCTAGTCTCTTTTCTCGAGGTAATGTTCTTCCTATGTTTTCCCTGAGGTTATACTCTGTTCTAAACTTTCATTATGAAACGGAAAGATGTCTGTGAAAACATATAGTGACATTCTCATATTCATCTTCACTCAATCACAACACAGCTGACCTGTAGACTGCACAGACATGCTGAGGCTGTTGTGAGTCACTCTTCCTTCCAGTATGTTTCGTAAGTTCCTGCCGATGTGACCAGCCCTGTTGCTCCATGCTCATGACCTGTCTACCTGCTAATCAGCCTCCTGCTGGATTTCTACCCAGGTCTCTGCACGGCTCCTTTCACAGCCATTCTCGCCCCCTCAACTCAGAGTCGGACAGCTCTGCCCAAGCAGTGCTCATCTCTGCCTCCATGTTCTGTCCGCTCTTAATCGCCCACACAGTGTCTGCAGGTTGACACACTGAGCTGGTGAGTGCCATCGCTAAGATATGTCCGCAAGTCATGCCACAGGCCCTTTCTGTGCTCCTGTGTACATGTAACATGTGACATACCGCAACATCTACAACATGTTCATTTGCCAGTCACCCTGTCCCTGGCTGTCTCATGCACTCCTGTCTCACACCTTCACTAGTTGTACCTTTCATTACATCATCATGACTCCCAGCACTTTTCCTGTAATTTCATCTAGAATGACTTCACTCCATCTTCTCTTCATCCCTCACTCTGATTCTCGATGGAGTTCCCATCGGAGTCTCGCTCTCTCAGAGTGGATGCTTGCCGTCTGACTCAGGCTTTGGGATTATGCAAATTGAACTCCAGCCTGTTCACACCTGGATGCAATGGGGCATGAAACAGGGAGTGCATTCGCTGCAAAACTTTTCACTTTTTTGTATTCAGACAGAGAGAGGGAGGAAGAAAATAATTTTCCTTTTTTAACAGTTACTGTATGTAGCTTCTTTAAATTGTTGGATGTTTTTTTTTATTTAAAAAGCTATCGTATGATTTAAATAGCACTTAGATTCTCTACATCTTTCAAAATCTTGCTTTGTGCATTTATAAAATATAGAGACAAAACCCTTACTTTGAACTAATGAGTTTTGTGCTGTTGGATATCGTTTATGTGGTTTCTTAGGTGCTTAGGGCTATATATTTTTTTCTGCTGAACAAAATGGATCAAACTATATAAATAATATAAAATAAAGGGAAATATATATCTCTTTATTTTACAAAGAGCTTATTTCAGCAGCTTTCATCTAAAAAATATTGGATAGAATTTATTCATTTGCTTGAATTCGTAGGAGAGGAGCACCATGCTTTTCTTAAAAAAAAAAGACCACATTTCCATAGACTGACTGTTATCTGTGTTTTTTAAAATTTAAATTCACCAGTCAAGATTTTGAAATGATAAAAATAAACTAACAAATCTTGTTTAAGCTGCAACTCAAGTTTCCAGCTACAACAGAGTTAGTTTACAGTCCAAGCAGAGTGATGTTTTTTTTTTTTTTTGCATGTTTGACCCAAAATCTCCCCCAACTATTACTCTTAAGAAAACGAAAATAAATCAATATGACATTTCTTACAATAATCACTGTTAAAAGAACCACACAACAAATATGCATGCTATTAAAAACCACTGCATGTCTTACCTGATAAAGCCCCCTTGGAAAAAGAAAAAAGACAAGATGTATAAAATCCTTATGACCTGATGGAGCATTCTCTTGCTCAGTCTCTCTCTCTCAGACCGTTTGAAGAACTTACAGTCAACAGAATTACCAAATCCAAAGAGGAGCAGGTAAAACTCGACAGGAATGCATTGTCTTGCAGAGTGATCCGAGCCTGTCTGTGAAGAAACTTCTTCTGCCTTCCTCCCTGTTCACTTCTGCTGGCTGGAAAATCCTCCACAGTGGCCCCCCACCCTCAGATGTCAGGGAGAATAGGTGAGAGAGCAAGCATGTCAGGGTTTGTGTTTTGAAAAGACTATGTGCTTTTCCCTTTCTTTCTCGATCTTTTTTTATGGCCAGCTGCTCGCTCCAGGAATTATAATAGAGAGGATTTAAAGGGCCAGCAGCGCATTTGAAGGCAGGGAGATGGCGTGCTGTGAGCCCACTGAGAAGCGGAGCAGAAAGAGGAGGATCTAAGAGATCAGAAAGGGGGATGGAGGTTTTTTTTCTGGCTTTGTTTATGTTAGTTATTTTTTTCTCTCTCTCTCTTTGTCAGTGTGGAGGACTAACCACTTTAAGGCTTTGCTTCAATTCACAGATATGTGTGGACTTGGTGGAATGAAGGAGATCCAAAAACATGAAAGCAAGAGGTGTGTTAATAACATATGCAAGCTTTCATATTAATATTTAAAATCTGGTTTATGATGGTAAATACCATGAACCTTAATGTGATAATGGAGATATATATACTTGTACAGTATATATACATGATACCTGCTCTAATTGAAGCACTTCAATATTTAAAATAATTTAAGATTTAAACATTGTAATATTTGTTTCTCTAGCATTGCAAACGTTAAACTATAAATGCACTTGATGTTTTAATTAAATCTGAATAATTCAGACCTGAATATTTCAGACCAAACCTCCATAAACCATCTCAGACCAGCATGGAAATTCCATTCAGTGCTAAAGAATTTGTACTTTTTTTTGTGCCTTTGTAAACTCGAGATGAAAAGGCACCACATGAGAAATTTAATTCTGAATGAAAAATTACTTGTGGCTCCTGACCATCAAATTACCTCAGCTGGAGTCATTCATCTTTTTAGCGGATGACACTGGCAATACCACCATCTCCTAAGGAGATAAAGGTCTTACTCTTTTTAATCTTTTCAGGGGAAAACATGTGAGATTAAACGTTCACCTCTACAATTATCTCTGTGCTTCTTGTGTACGGCGCCTGGCTTATGAATGATGCATTAGAGCCTGTTAAAAAATGAATCAGAAATGTAAAACTTGAAAACACAAGCAACCCCTCTTTATTTCTGCTCTTTGTTATGACCTTGAAATTCATTGCCTCAGAAAACATCCCAGAGTAAATCCAACCAAAAATTCTGCTGTATGAGATATCTATCTATCTATAAAAAAATCTGGATGTCTGTCTATCTGTCTGTCTGTGTATCTATAGCGAGCAAGCATCTCGCAAGTAACAGACTGAATTAAATGAGATTTTTTTTTAGTATTTCAAAACAATTATACCTCAAGGCTTTTTAAGCTATATATATATATATATATATATATATATATATATATATATATATATATATATATATATATATATATATATATATATATATATATATATATATATTACAATAAAAAACACTGGCTGGTTAGGTGAAAATATTTGGACTGTGTTTGTACTCCTCAGCTCTGGGGTGTCAAGGCTGCAGGTGTCAATACTGCTGTAGCACCTTTATGCTGAGCTGACTTTCTGGTTTCCCTTGTGTATGGTGCTCACTTGGCTGTAGGCTGACACGAAGAGCCCTATAGGACTGCTGACATATGAAGCTGGAGATCCATCTGTCACCCTGATGGGGCCAAACACCATGAAGGGGCATAGAAGTGGAAACCAAATATAGTCAAATATCAATTGCTGTGACATATTTGCCCTATTGGCTGCTATGGCTTGGCCAAAAATCAAGTTGTTAAGTCACCCGATTGTACTCCTTATCTGTCTCTGCTGTCCTTCACAGCTTCAGGAGTCCTGTAGTCTTCCTGGCTCACTCCACAGTGCTGCAAATCTCAGTGACTCCACCAGCAGGTACCACTGAGCATTTATTTACAAATCTTTTCTAAATCCGTAGGGTTTAGACTTGATATTACATTATTGTAATGCCCCCACTTGATTGTAAAGCGCTTTGGGTGTTCAACAATACACAATAAAGTGCTATATAAATGCATCATTCATTCATTCATTCATTCATTTTTTTTTTTTTTTTTACAATAAAACAATCATTATTACAAGTAGGTTAAGTACAGTAAGTTAATACACATAACACACACATGACCATTTAATACAATTAAAATTCCTTATAGAATTATGTAGAAGTCTGGAGGATTGATTGAATGCGTTTTGTTTTTATCATATTTTTTTTTATAAATAATTAATTGTACTATTTCATCATCTTAAATGACAGCCCTTAAAAATATTTCAATAATTGAGTGAAAGGTAGTATGAAGCTTGAACGGTCTCTTTTGGACTGTGATCAGACTTAGTTAAAATTATAGCATAAAGTAATCATAAAAGCTATGAGAGACTAAATGCAGCAAAGAGATATTTAGACAGCTAATCAAACTCTTATATAGCATCTTCACTCATTTGGTTCTCTATGCAGATCAATCTCTCACTTTAAGAAAACTGCATTACACTGCATTACAAACTCAAGTATCTGTGATGACCCTCTTACTGATCCACAATAACTCACTAAAAAGCCAGCAAAGGTTTACTGTTTGCTTTTTTCAGTGGTATTTAAACAGTCCTTGTTTGAACTATTTCAGAATGGTAGTTTCATCGCATTTGAAATAGTTTTGATTGTTAATTGTCTGCTCTTACATATATAACCTTCAGATCAACAATCAGCCAAACCACAAATGACAAGAATGCCACAGTTAGTGATTTTGTTTGATGTCAAGAGTCAGTGCTCATATAGATCCATATAAATTAGAAAGTCTACTCTTCATAGATCCAAATCTGAAATGGTCTTTAAGAAAAGTGTTCATATAATTCTGAATGCAGTTTTGGATGTCAGAGGGTTTTGTGAGGCTGTTGAGAGAGCATGAATCTTCAAGCTCTCATGCATAAAGATGCCACTTTACTCTTGAAATCCAATCGCTGTGGCCTTTATCTGCTCTCACACATGTATTTTCATACTTGAAACTTCTTTTCCTTTGTGATTAGACATACACTTTGCTCTGTTTGAATTAGTTACTGCTACTTGATTGAGGAACGCTTTCATGAACATTAATGTTGTCAGACAGCACTTAATTCCTTCAGTACCATATTAAGTCAGTTAAGGGCAAGCATCCAAACCAATTTAGTTACTTAAAGGGGTGTTAGATTTGGCTTTGGAATCAGTGTGGGAGTGTTAAAATTTGAGGGTAAAATTTCTATTATACATGACTAGTTCTGTTAAGTCTGAATGGAGGAAACAAGTTAAAGGTTAAAATTGCTGATATAAAATAGTGTTTTTTTATTTAATGTGAAGAGTAAAATGCAATCACAAGATGGTAAAGAAAGGCCAGGCAAAGGCTCGGTCTGTTAATATGTACATCAGCATACATGAATAGTCACAATAATTTTCCAGTCCTTATTTGTCATTTATAATCAATTCAGTGATTATTGATTGCATATGATTTGTTGTTTTAGTAGATATTTACAATCACCCATACTGTTATTGATTACAGCATGTTGGTGGACTTAAGATGGAATCATTCCTGTTTTGTCAGTCTGAAGTTGCACAAAATCATATAGCAAAACCCTCCAGCTCCCTTCAATTCCAGCAGTGGGGTTTCACATGGTATCTGGTCCATCTTAATAAACAATTTTGCAGGATAAGGCATCTCAGTACAATTCATATGTCACTTCAGGTCTTTGTTGTGTTTTACGTCTCAGTATATTAAATAATGCTTCAAAGCTGGACATGTTTCATGCTCTGTGGCTGATAATTCTTCCCTCTAGCTGACACATAATTACATTGTAATCTATGAGATTCAAGGAGGATGATAACCTTTGCTGAAAGGTTCCACCAATCCACCAATCCCGCAGTGAAGATAAAAACTGAGGTTGCTGGGAATTCCTCTTCCAAAAAGCTGAATCCACTTTATTTTTGAACTTGAAAGTAGGCTACTTCCCATGAATGTTGTTAATACAACCTAAAATATAATGCAAATTAAGGTCCTATAAACATTAAGCTCATTTTGAAGTTGTCTTTATAACAATAACAATAAATGTAACTTTGAAAAAAAAAAAAAACACTTTAAAAAGAAAAATTATAATAGTTTTGCTTTGTAGGAATGTATTGTATGAATTTTGGATTAGTAGTATAACAAAATGAAAGGTTTGAATCAAACCATAAATATAATTTGAGGAAAAACTAATACATTTGACTAACAAATTCAAGTGTATATTTTCAATTTAGCTAAATAACTACAATAAGGTAAAGTTAACAGTAAAACTATTTGCAACACTAAGATAATATGATAATATATTGAACCAGTTTGCAACATTAAGTACCATAGAGACTTTGTACAGCTAAAATAATTGGTAACGGCTGATACTAGAAGCTTTGCAAGGTAAAAATGTGCATGCCTTCACATTAAAAATAAAGTGTATGGCATTATATACAGGCCTCAAAAGTCACAAAGTCACATGCCCTCACATGACCTTTATGCCTCTGACCTCTTTGTTTTTTTCCTGCATGTCAGGCTCTGATGGAGTCTAGCAGCTGTGGTGTATACGAATGCTGAGAGCTTTGCCATTAACATTAATAGTTGGACAAGCTCAACATGACGATTAAAGGTCACATTGTAATGATGAAATAAGTTACTCGGGGTTGCAGGGTGGCGAACGTCAGAAAGAGAACAGGCTGCCCATCTATAGAAAGTTAAGACAGAATTCCCAACACTCAGAACATGTTCAGCTTATTTTCATATCTACATGAAAATAATTTCCATCTTGATGTTTCATTGGAAATTGGAAAATCATGTTTCCCCCCCACATGACGGGACACAATCTCCCTGCTTGCAGGAGCTGCACTTGACAGTGGCATAAAGAAAGCCAATGACTTTTTCCATGGCTAACAGATAAGAAGTTTATAGACACTAAATGTCTTTTCCTCACAGACGTTCCGCTTTGCAATCTTCTCGTGGCTCGTTTTGTGACACTTGAGCATGTTTCTACACCTGATAATGCCGTCTTTCAAGCACAACTAGGCCAAGTTAGCGTGCCAATTCTGTGATCTCTGGCACTGTCACCCTGTAGTCCCTTTATATTCTCTCCCACAATCCCCTTGCTCTGTAGTGTCCATTGTCATATTTGATTGAAAATGTTTGAAGAAATCATTGTGTGGCTTATGTATAAAGATAAACCTGAGCTCTTGTTTACGGTAGCTGTTCCTCTCACTGTACGCCTGTTCTCTGGCAGCTTGCTGGCAAAACTTCAAGCACTAGGTGGAAGACGAACTGGAAGACGAGTAAAAAAAACCAGTGCTGTTCTCTTTAAAAGCCCCTTTGTCTTTCTGCTCTGGTTTATCTCTCTGTTGCCTCCTGTTCAGTTCAACATACATACATAATCTTCAACTAACACAACTATAATAATAATACTGCTAATATTTATTCCTGTCAACCAGCTTCCAGAAAACCAAAGACAATTTACTTTAATAGAACAATTGATATTTGAATTAAATCCATTTACTTCCATATTATATTTGATTTTGGCTAGAAAGTATTGTCAATCATATATTTGTGATAATTTACTTTACTTAGTTTACATACATATATTTCAATCGTTTCTTTCAGTCATTTACTTACACTGATCTTTAAGATAAAATAAAATGTGTGAATTCCTTCTAAAGCTTTGTAAACAAATAATGCACAGGGTAGAATGTTTCTAAATATGGCATTCTAAATATTAAAATGTTTTTTAAATCATACATACTATATAATATTACATATTTACAGTATATAATAATCTTTGCTTTTTAAGTATAAATTGCTTTTTTTTCCCTTCTCTGCCGTACATATACTCCATAGTTTGAGCCACATTGACTTGCTTGGATATTTAACTGATTACTAGATTGAACTTTAGTTTCTGGCTTTTGTTTGTTTGTTTTATCCCAGATGTGTGGTACCTTGTAAAATATTATAAAATTGATCTTCACAAAAACACATATTTCACATTATGCAATGCCTCCAGGGTAGAACATATACATGTAGATAAGTGTTTTCAAGGTTACAAAGAATGGCATTAAAGACCATCCTGCATCCTGTCTTGGAAGAAATGGTGACTTTCCCTCAGTTTTTATGCTGCTGTTGTTCTTTATCGGCTGTGTCATCTATTTGTATGAGTAAGGGTCTGTCGTGGAAAATAGCTGTCATGTTGTCATGTTTGTCAAGGAATGATGGCGTCCTTTTGCCATTTTAGATAAGGTCTCCTAACGGCTGATGTATGAAGACGGGATGTGAAATAGCTTTACCACACTATACTGAAAGAGCAAGTGGCTCCAATGAAATGCAAGGAAGTGATGTAGCACCCAAACTTGGAGCGCTGCTGTGATTCTGTGTGGACAAAAAGCAGAGAAGTCTGCTCCTTCATTAAAACTTCATATTAATTGATTGAATTTGTGATTCTCATGTCTTAGAAATTAAATGCACATTTTGTAAATGAAGTCAAATGCATAGAAGCAAACTACCTAGCAGATCAAGTGTGAAATTATGCCGAAGAATGTGGCCTGGTTAACACTCTGTTTATGGATTCTTGCATGGTCAGGAGCAATGAGGGGTTTAGAGTTCATTTGTTTTTCTCTGATTGTTATTGATGGAGGGAAGGAACAGAGGTGCACAAAAGTTGAAACGTGGCTTCTGCAGAGAAATTCAGTTAGCACATGACGGAATTATATGTGATTTCATAAATTAATTTGAATAATAATTTCCCCCAGCTGATAAATCTGTCATAAGGACAAGGCCAGAGCTGAGATGAAGCCAGACAACGAACCTCCGATAAACGTGTCCATGGTCATGACTTTTGTTTTTTCTAATGGATGATTTTCACATAGTTTAGTGTCATTCTTAGGTTTTCTGCTTCATTTTCAGAAGTCTGAGGTCTATCATGGGGGAACAGAAATACAAGTGTCAGATGGTTTGAGACTGCTAGATAAACTGAACTTCCTGTATTTGAATGAATACAGAACACATCTTCAAATGACCAGAATCTTTAAGTCAAGTTTTAGACTTTTTTGTAATCGTTGATGTAGGTGTATGAAAGAGAACATTTTGACTCTTAAGATAAATGAAACCCATGCTTTCAAATGTTGGTGTCACACTGTGCCGGAAGGAACACAGAGTTAGGAATAATCGAGATAGCCTTTAATCCAACACAGGGGTAACTCCAACATGGAACACAGGAGGAAGACACACATACTGACTTGTAGACCCGACAAACACAGACTAGGATCTTTAAGATAATTGGGGAAACACAGGTGAGAGGAATGACTAAATTAACAGGGACATGGAACTCATGGGGAAGAAACTAGACACACCTGGAATCAAATTAAGCAACCACGGGAGACAGAAACTGGGTCACAGGGGCAAAAACACACATAATGAGTCCAGGGGTGTGACAGTTGGGATCTACTCATTTAAATATTAAATGCATTAAATGAAGTGCTAATTTAATGTTTTCTCAGATACAAAGACAATAGGCTCTTTGCAGTCAAAATGTGTACCTTTGCTCCAAATATGACATTTCCT
Source organism: allo-octoploid hybrid of Carassius auratus x Cyprinus carpio (assembly GCA_024542945.1). Lineage (NCBI taxonomy): Eukaryota > Metazoa > Chordata > Actinopteri > Cypriniformes > allo-octoploid hybrid of Carassius auratus x Cyprinus carpio. The sequence goes on from CM045040.1 coordinate 8,980,698, forward strand.
TGTCAAGACAAGATAATAACTTCCAGACCTGCATCATATTAAGTTATTAGTATTCTGTCATCATTTATTCACCCTCATGTCATTCCAAACCCTTATAATGTTCTTTCTTTGGTGGAAATTCTGTTCCTCACACAAAGCTATGCTATGACTTTCTAAGACGATGTTATTTATTGTCCTTTCAAATTGACTACAGTTGTCCTTGCAAAATAACCAAAAAGTTTTCTTCCATTTAGAAAACATTAAACTGCATATTGACCATTAAATGAGTCTGATTCTGATTCTAATGCACTTCTGGTTCTTATATGAGCAGAAATGTGTCGTCTGTGCTCAGACGCCATAAGCTATTGTTCCTTCAATGGCCTTTCTGATACTGATCTGTCAAGGTACAAAAGGTTAGGCCTCATCTGTACACTCTTGCTCTCTATAGTGAACAATCAGGTTAGACTTTGGGGATTTCATTCCTTAATCAGAGGGTTTCTAATCCTTTCAAGGCCATTTTTTTTCTCCCACCTGAGAACCGGTTGCATTGGAAGACACAGCTACTGAAGCTTTCTCGGTCTGCCCATCTTTTCCCATATTTTACCCATACACTCTCAGAAATAAAGGTACAACAGCTGTCACTGGGGCGATACCTTTTCAAAAGGTACATATTTGTACCTGAAGGGTCCATTTTGGTACCATAAAGGTACATATTGGTATTTAAAGTGTACATATTACAACCTAATAGGTACACAAGTGTACCTTTTGAAAATGAACCACCCCACTGACTGCTTTTGTACCTTTATTTCTGAGAGTGTATGAATTAAGTTCAAAAGTAAGATTTTTTCATGTTTTGTAAAGAAGTTTCTCATATTTTTCAATGCTGCATTTACTGGATAAAAATAGAGTACAGTTTAAAATAACCGTTTTCATTTAAAATGTAATTTATTCCTGTGATGGTAAAGCTGAATTTTCAGCAGCCATTACTCCAGTCTTGAGTGTCACATGATCCGTTTGAAATCACGCTGATTCGGTGGTCAAGAAACAATTATTATCATCAATGTTGAAAACAGTTGTGCTGCTTAATATTTTTGTGGAAACTGGATTCTGTGATGAATAGAAATGTCAAAAGAACAGCATTTATTTAAAAATAGAATTGAACATAATAGATCAAAATTGAATTATTTGTAGAATTATAAATGTCTCTATTGTCACTTTTGATCAATTTAATGCATTCTTGCTGAATGAAAGTATTAATTTCGTTCTTTTTTTTTATGTGAACGGTAGTAGACAGTTTCCATTCCTATATAATGAATGAGTGAATAAATTAGTTATCTGAACACAGCATATGCTAAATTGTCTATTTAGCACCTCATAAGCTAACCACAATGTGAGCGAAAAAGGTCCAGTTTTCTTTCTGCTATTTCCCCACAATCAGTTTGCTCCTTTCAGAAGAAAACAACTGCCTTGGCTTCATGCTGATGCCTATGGCTCTTTATTATATGCATACAATATCTCATTTCATCACTTGCAAAATAAAAAGGTGGACAGTCAGTCCTAGGTTGGATTGAAGAATTTGCATTGAGCATTGAACTTTAAAACAAGCTTCTTTTCAGAGGCCCACAATGTGTCACATTCTGGTATAAGTTGCAAAGAGTCTTGCATACTTTTTGACAGCTAGCAACACATCTCAAACTAATGTAGGTTAATTGCTTTCCACCTTAGCTGGATAATTCATTAAGCCCTTTGACATAATACGTCTGGTGCTCCCAGGAGTGCACAACTCTTGGCATTGTGGAGTTTTGGTTTAAGTTACAGCAACTGAGATTTCACTCCCACCCACATCAAAATGCTTGGACTGAAATGGTGAAGAGAGGGTGCAAGGATAGTAATGCATTTGTCTGCTGCATCACTGGAGAGAGAAGTATCAAAGAATGCTTCTAATTGCAGTGCTCTCTTAATACATCACTGAGTCAAGTGGAAATAATTTGACACTGTATTCAGATTTGTTTTGTTAAAAGATCCCCTGACTACCCGGAGGAGGAGAAAGGGAAGACAGAAGGGGAGGAGTGTGAGGGGATAGATGCGTGTGGAGGAATTCTAGGCAGAGCTGAGCATTATGCTGATTTGGGTTTTGCACAGTACCGACTGTGTGTACTGAGTTTTTGTCTGCAGATTCATGAGGGAGGAGAGGTGGATGAAAAGAATGTAAACCTGGTTTACCTTCAAGGTGGCTTTGATATTTCTCAGTATACATATAGAGTGAATGGAAGAAGCTTTTGGGCACTTAAGCCACACTTAAAAAAAATCTGAATTTCACTGCATTTTATAAGAAAATATCAAATCAAGTGGCATCTGCAAACAAATGATGCTAAAACAATGTATTGTACATTAACTATGTCTGAATGTGAAGCTAGTCTAGACTATACCATAACATCAACAGACATCTGTTCTGTAACTTACTGATGTAGAAAAGCCATCGAGAGCTTCTGTTTGCCAAAGATGACCTTTGATGTGTCTAACATAATGTTGTCCTTTTGCTTAAGCAGTAATCTGTCTCAGGAGACTGTGTTTCTGAGGTGATTAATATTCAGAAATCAATATTTCAATTTTCTCCTTCATTTTAGCAGATGTTGTTCTCACAGTGGCATGTCAAAGTATCCAGCGTTTCTCTGTCCTTGTCCAAGCGTTTCAAGCTATCCACTTTCATATCACTTTCAGGCCACTGGGACATCCTAGAAAAGCCGAAAACACCTCCAAAGACTCGCTTTCACACTTTCACTCACTTTACTCCCACAGCTGTCACAGCATTGCCAGATTCCTCAACACACCATGAGAACTCCCCTTGAGACATGTTCCTCACTTCACCTGAGCAGAATTTTTGATACTGCCATTAAGCACTCTGCTCCCTAATGCCCTGTGGAGAAAATCCCATCGCGCAGTATCTTTTATTAATATATCTGTTGGCTAATGACGAGTCCTGTTCACACTGAGGAATATAACTATGGATTTAAAATAGTTTTGACTTTAAAAGTATCCACATCACAACCATAATGATAATGGAACAGAGGGACATTATCACTGATCAGAAACTAACATGCATTAAAGAGCTAGATTATTTAAAGCAGCAGCGGATAGAATTTCAATGCGAACTTATAATAAAAAAAGAATGTTATCAGGCAATGATGTGGATGCTACCAGTTATCGTCATAGTTATTGTTCTTGGTGTACACAGGCCGTTAGGTAGAAATTTGGATTTATTTGTTTGTCATAAAACTAACATTGAGTATAATTCAGTTTAAGTCAGAATGTTTAGCGACCGTGGTATGAAAATGATCGCTGCGAGACGCTGCCAAAGTGAACGAGTCTTCAGAGTTGTGAGCGAGAGCACGAACGCAGCCTCCGTATTGCCAGATCCAGCTATTATAAGCATTTTTTTACTTATTTTGACACTTCAGAAACCTAATAAAGTAGGAAGTTGCGGTTTAGGGTTAGCGTTATCTTTATCTTATCTAATTTGCAAAAGATTTGAAATCACTTCGGTTTATTTTATTTATTTATAGGTTTTTGTTTATTTTAATAGCAATATCTGGCAACATTGCATTGCCGGCATTAAACTGGCAGTGATCAAAAAGTCCATGGGCAGGTTTTATTGCTGACAAGATATGACATTCGGTAAGAGGGGGAAAAAATATATATTACCTGTCAGAAACGCTTTCAGCACTGTCAAAATCTGTAGCATTTAACACTAGTGCAGAGATCTGTAGAACAAGTAGGGTACAGAACGAAATGAAATACGCAACACTAGCCATTAAGAAGTCTATGGTAAGTCATTAAATAAATAAAAACTATAACAGCAATAGTAGTCATGGTAGCATGAATAATAAACAACTGATAAAATTATCCACCCCATAAATATAGTAAAGTATTAACAAACTTTGATGCAATAAATAGGGTATGATCTAAAAATGAGCATCCCTCCAAAACAGAGAAAACACCTTTTACAAACATCTAAATTTCTGTCTCTTTTAAAGTGTTAATAGTGTATATAATTAATTGTATTTATAGGGGTTATTATAGCACAATTCTATAATAAGGGGGTTATTATAGAAACCCCCTGGACCTCACTAATTTTCAAAGCCTGGATAGGCCATGATTGAGAGTGTTTACATGCACCACAATCTGCTGATAAATATAAAAAACCTGCTATTCTAGAACATGTAAATGTGAGAAAACCGTGTTTACTTGAGATTTGGATTTTTTTTTTTTTATCACAGCATGTTGTGATGTTTTTTAAATTATATATTTAATATTTATTCATTTATATTTATAATATTTAGGCTATAGAATTCCTTGGTATAGTTTCTTGGTACTATATCACAAAAACACTTGTTTGTTTGTACCAGTTTACTCTTTACTCAACCTTTAAAATAATAAATAAACTGTGTAGTAAATTTGAATAAACCAGGAAAACAGTGAAGTGAAAATTCAATAAGCAGAATTAAATAAGGTTTTACAAGACTGGGCAGATAGATTTAATCCTTTTAATTAGACAGAATGTCCATGTTCCACCCTGCTCTGACTGGAGTAATGTGAGATGCAGCGTTCAATCGGGTGGCAGATAAACAAAATGCAAATGATGGGTCTGTAATGGACCTGCACGCAAGGAGAAGGTACTACTTACAATCTGAACTGAAGTCATAATCCTTTCACACAAGCATGAAAATACTGGGATATAATGGAAGTAGACTTAAGATTTGGGACAACATGTGTGTTTTAAAAGAGAGGGATTAGACAGGAAGAGAAATTGAAATTAAAATCCCATTTATGAAGGTTTCTCTTATACTAGCTATTCATCTATTATCACAGTAATCATAAATATCTTCAGCTGGTTTCATGTACATTTACATGTTAGATGTTTGTAGTGAATTTGCCCAAGACGAGGTTCTAAATATTCCCAAAACCATTCATTATGAACGAATGTATCTGAAAAATAAAGCACTTGTTCTGTGTGGCTGGCAATAATGACTTTTGTGTAAACTCTACACGTTTTTTACAAAACACATTTAGAATAATGACCTGATTGCAAAGCAGCTGGGGGCAATACTATCGTTCCTCGGGTCTCCAGAGTGAGGTATTGCATCAATAAATATGGGTAATGGGCGAACATGTCAGGGCAAGGTAAAACACTTCAATAAGAGGAAGACTGAGGATGACAGCTGAGGGATCCATCAGAAGAGTGGTTAAGATGATTAAATAGCTTATTATTCATACACTGACTCACGATTCAGCCAGAAATGTACTTTTGTTATGGTTAAATAAATGATATCTTCAAAAGATTTTTGAAATTTTGGCAAAAATGTTTTCCTCTATATGGTGTTGATATGGCAACTAGTAAATTCTGTAAGTTTTGTTATGCTAGCATGTGTGGAAATGTTTAAACCGTGAGTGTTAGAACTAACCCTGCGATAGTTTGTCCCCCACTAACCCCTAGGCCTACAGTACATAGTGTTCACTGAAAGCATGCAATGTATATCATTTAAGGCAGAGATTCAGATTCCTTTATTTGCAACCGTTTTAGCTGTTCCCTGCCTTCTGTATTGCTATGGCAACTGTAACCATAGCTCGCTCAGATGTTCATAAAGCCAGGAGTGGAATTTCACCCACAGCTGTGCATGTGTTGAGGTGATGGACGTGTGCGGAGCAGATGAGGTTGAATGTGACTGACTGATTGATTTATAGTTGTTGGAGTGATGTGTGACACTGAAGGATGTGGGCCCCAGATGGGATCCTAGAGTAGTTGACCCTGAGGACTGAGGGCTTTCTGTGGTTTATGAGGCTGTTAACTCTTACTCTGTGTTCCCCAAACTAGAGCTCTATATGTGACACCACATGTAATAGCATATGACGTGCTAAAGAAGTGTTTTGTAAATCACACATTAAGAAAATACTGTCTAAAAATATAACTAAAAATGCTGGCAGCTGTAATTGCCAGATTTTCACATACCAGTATTTATTTCAATAGTTGTAACTCTTGATGTTATGTTACTTTTGGGAATGTCCTTTTGTAGAAAGCAATGCTTACATATGTCTGTGTGTGTGTATGTGTGTGTGTGTGTGTGTGTGTGTGTGTGTGTGTGTGTGTGTGTGTGTGTGTGTATGTGTGTGTGTGTGTGTGTGTGAGAGAGAGAGAGAGAGAGAGAGAGCGTGAAATTATTAATATTGTTATATAATATATTTTTACATCATTGTCAGGTTACAGCTAATATGCTTTACATTATATTCTTATTAACTATTATATACTATATTAGCTAAACAGTGTTTTACTGTAACATTTTTACATTCTATTTCTGTTGGAATTCCAAGCATTATTTATAGTGTGCTGTGAGGATGCTTGTTTGCTCTGCAGTTCATTGTGATGTGCGTCTGTGCTATGAGGGTAGGTGGAGAGGCATTCTCCAAACAACACTCTGGATGTCATACAGCGTTGACTTACAGTACCGCATTTGGCAAAAAGGGAAATGAGTTTGACAGTTTGACTGCTTGTTTGATCTTAGCCTGGCTGATGTGTCAACACCTGCACACAAACACACACACACACACACACACACACACACACACACACACACACACACACACACACACACACACACACACACACACACACACACACACACACACACACACACACAGAGACTTTTTTATCTGAGCTCAAGACTGTATCAAGGTCAAAACAATTTCACACACATGCAATGATCTTTGATCAGACAGAACATCTCTTAAACAACTTTCACTATATCAGCATGTGGGAAACCGGGGGCTTAAATGATGAAGAGGATCTAGAATTGAATTGAAATTACAATTCAATTCCAAACAGGATTTTAAATTTTAAATCTTATAATAAATATTTTGGTAGCACTTTACAATAAGGTTCATTAGTTGACATTAGTTAACTACTTTAGTTAACATGAACTAAGAACGAGAAATACTTTTACAGCATTTATAGTTATAACATTTACTAATGCATTATTAAAATCAAAAGTTGTGTCTGTTAACATTAGTTAATGCACTGTGAATTAACATGAACTAACAATGAACAACTGTGTACTGTAATACTGTAATAAATGTATTGTTCTTTGTTTGTTAATTTTAGTTAACCTTATTGTAAAGAGTTATCAATATGTTATCTTCTACAATAGTTTTTTGCACCATTATGGAACAAAATTACATTTTCCAGAATGCTCTTTAAAGTTGCAACGTCTTCAAAATGTAGTCAACATGAAGCAGGATGGAAGATAGTTTCCATTAAGTTTTTTCTTAGTTGTGCCCACTGTTGTGCTTGACTAAAAAATGTCTTGGTTGTGTGACTGCTGAATTCATTTGAATTTCAATTCAGTAAATCCTTTAGCTGTCATTCCCATCAAATTCCAATTCAGAATCCCTTATGATATGGCCACTTCTACTCCCAGCTCATGAACTGAAAGGGAGCAGTTCTTAAATTCAGACTTCTTCCAACCCTTTAAAGAGTAAATAAATACCCTTGAGTGCTTTATTGAACAGAACTTCCACACATGCTTGGACAGCCCCAGAGAGACGTGCCACACGTGTGGATTTGAAATCTTTCTGTAAGGCTTTTCTTAGATTTATTAAGGGCAGAAGATAGGCAAGCTGTGTAGATCTGCCATTCTCAATCTCATCAGAACAGGAGAATCCTTGTCAGCAGCTTGGAAAAAAATGCAATCATAAGCCATATTTCAACACTGCTCGTTCTTCTTTTGCTCCTTAGAAAGCAGAATGAAACCATCCCTGAGATGGATGTTTAATAAAAACCATGCTATAAACCTTTACAGATAGAAGGAAACTCAGCATATAATAAATGTTTAGGATAAGGGCAAATGGCATATTAATTTTAAGTGATGCATGTACATTTGTGTTCTTGTGATTGAAATTTGACTGCAGATCTGGTTAAAATGACTGAAATTGCTTTAACCCAGTAATCTGAACTTTGTAGGGCTGGGCAAATTTACTTAGACATTTATACTTGAGCGTAATAAGATTTAAGGTGCAGAATAAAAAGTAAGTAATGTGATTTATCGTTATTCATTGTATAATATCACTCTATATGTCAAAATGAAGATTTTGTAACCAACCTAAACCTAAATTCTGATTTGTGGGATGTGTGAACAGCATATAAATGTTCTTGACAATTTAATGGAAGTTATAGTTCAATATGAGCTGCACCATTATGTATGCGTTCTTACATTTACCATCCTTATGCACCCTAACTATGGCAGCTGCATTTTTTGACTATTCTTTTGAAGATGACTCAATTTCAGGCAGGAGTGATATATTCAGTATGCAAAGTAGAACTTCAAAGTGCCACCTTGCGATTGGATGTATTTGTTTAGTGCTTTTCTATGTCACCTCAGGCCTAATTCACCCAATTCACACTTCTTAAAATTGTTGGAAATCTGCTATCTCCCGAACGCATCATAAAGCTTTCACAAGGCTCCTGCTGTCACAATTTACAGGTTCACCTAAAGAACCCATACCACTGATTTTGTTAATATATGGTGTGAAGAACATCAGCAATGTATCATCCCACATATGTCATATCACATAAAAAGTCTATAACTGTTAGACGGAGTGTGAGGTCTTCAAAATGCATTCTCTTTTACAGTGCTAATGGTTTCAAGGTCTCAATGTCTGACGGGGCTCTCAGTGACTCAGGGTTGGAATGGGCTATGAGGTCTGATAGAGGTGCGATTCCATTTCTATTGCCGCCATTGTCCCCGGAGCGCCTCTTCCATTGTGCGTATCCTCCACAGTGACCTCTCTCCCCCTCCCGTTTGTCCTCTGTTCTTCTCTCCTTGACATGTTCCTTTTCCCCCACATCTAATTTAAAATTGGCTGGTCAGCACAGACCTGACCTCTCCATTACATAACTCATAATTGACTTCCTGGAGAATTTAACTCATTTAAGTGTCTCTTTCCCAAATCAGCAGGTTAGCAGGCAGGTCTCAGGGAATCTGAGGCTGTGAACAAGTGTAGGTGTCTCTCTGTGTACGTGAAAAGCCTTTAATGCAATTTTCTCTGCATGCAAATTGACATATCTTCGCAGTGATGACTATATCCTGAAGTTATGCTTGTTGTAATCTTCATAAGCATGCATTTTCTGGAGAGGTGAATATCAGACTTCAAAGAAATAGAGATGACTATGTGTGCTTCCAAAATAGGTGACTTTTCCAGCTGTGAAAAACTGCCGCAGACCCGCACTGATTGGCTTTGTGGGTTGGCCAGGTATGATGGGCTTAGACAGGCTTATTTAGGATAATCTGTGACATTGCATGAGGGGATCGTCCTCACATGTTGGCAATCCAGACAGCCTGCACTCCTTCTAGCATACCAATCAGTGGCTTGAAAAGCTCTTGGTTTATTCTCCTTATGCGATGCATTGAAAGAGTATATCAGTTTCAGTGCGGTCAGGTTTTTGTAAACTATTTTAATTTGTTTTTTCTGGTGCATTTTTAATTTGTAAATATTTAATAAAATAATAAATGATGACAATGTTCATATTTTTTCAGTATTCCATTTGATGATGATGATGATGTTAAAGTTCACAAACACTCTGCCTTTGCTATGGTAAGTAATAAATATGATTGTCATTGAAATATGATAATCATGAAATAATATAATTAGTATGTTTAAATCTGTAAATGACATTAAAGAACTATATCTAAAATGAACAAAATCATAAATAATTACACATGTAACATAAGACTTTTCAGACCCTTCAAACTTTGGAGGGGTACAAGCCTAAATTAAGTGATCCAGACACCCGAAACCCCCATTTTTTACACCCTGATGTCAACACAATATGAACAGTGTGTATTAACCTGGTTTCCGCTTCAGCAAGGTAACAGAAGATACACAGGATCTCACAGCCAACTGACAGAGTTTTTTTTTTATTCACAGAATACGGCAAGAAGTTAATCAACACCCACTGCAGAGCATCTCTGTGAATAAATCTCTCTTGATTGGGGATATTTTACTCAGTTTTGGAAATGCATATGCCATTCCCAACACCCCTGATGTCCTATGGTGATGATGAGAATATGATAAACCTACAGAGTGAACAGAAATTTCAATTAGGAAACAACTAACAATGTCTCTTTTTTTCATACATTACTAGGATTGGAAGTCTAAAGTCATTATTCTACCACTAATAGGATGAAAAATGTATCAATTACTTGCATTTTAGCCCTGAAAGGGTCTAATACATTATCGAATTGTGTAATCTAAATGTCTAGATTGTCTGAATAATACATTTTCTTTTTAATTGACTTTCTGCTCTTTATATTTAGGGAAATACCATGGGAGCATTTCTTTTTGTGCAATTATAATTGCATAACGATCACAAAGTGGACACTGCAAATGGAGAGACCTTTTTTCTTGACAGGATGATGGGGTGTCGGCCAGTTCAGGTGCATGTAAATGAAAGAGGCATCTAGCTGGAGAGTGGTGCGATGGAGAAGTAAAATGGGGTCTGACAGTGACAGATGGGGTGTGTCTTCAGCTATCGGCTCGGGCCCCGCCTATATGCCACGTTGCACTGCCCTTTGAAGGGTGCCAGAAAGATGTGCCCTATAACTCAACAGCAGATTGGGGCATAAGCAGACGGAGCGAGAGAGCTGGCCGATGCTGATAAAGCCTCGCCCTTGAGAGGTGAGTATACGGGACGGGAAAGGTGAGGAGAGGACAGACATTCACTTGGACATTTACCAGCAGCTCCGAGGATTAATTTAACATGCACCTGCAATCCCATAATTCCCAGAACTCATCATGATTAGAGAGTGCTCCATTCACATGTGCCAGCAATTGAAATTACTGTAGTTTGGAAAATGAACATAGAATTGTTGTATTTAAAGAGTGATGAGGAAGGCCAAGCTGTGAGAGTCAGGAATAGGCAAAAAGCAGTAGTGGCGATGAACATAAATCTTAATGAAGATCAGGAAATAAAGTTGAATATGTTAGAGTCATTTACCTTGATGAAAAAAAAAAAAAAAAAAAAAAAACTGCATAAACGAGCCTAAGGCGATTAGCTGGTCTGCATGGCTGGTTTGAAGGAGTGTTATGAGCCTGTCATCTGGTCAGGCTAGGAAATTACTTTGCTGACTGGCTAAACCTGTTTGACCCAACTGGGAAACCAGCTTAAATAACCTACTAAGACTGCCATAGACTGGCCTAAGATGCTTTTATCAAATGGGTGTCTTATACTGTGCGTATATATATATATATATATATATATATATATATATATATATATATATATATATATATATATATATATATATATATATATATATATATATATATGTGAATAATTATGTAATGTGAATAATTCCTAATGGTACATATAGCATGCAATGTGTAACGTTATACAAGAGTTATTGAATATATGTCAATAACTGTCTGAAATTTGCAGACATGCAACATTTTCAATCACTTCAGGCAGCTCATTTTTTAGGTATATTTTTACCTTGACCCTGCAGGCCCTTTCAGTTTCCATTTTTATGTCTTTTCATTGTTTGATGGATGATGTTGTGCTGTTGACATTTTTTTAGCAATGTTTCTTTTTTCTATAGATGAAAATCAGTGCAGGAGTGGGGGCAAAAAGGAGACCTGACAATTGTGTGTAAATGAATTTAATCTATAGTGATTATGCTCAGGAAAAAATAACAAAAGGATTTACATATTTATCACCACTTCTCATCAAGAGGGACATTTTACATCTGTAGGCTTACAAAACTGCTTTCTGGGGTGATCTTTTTGTTGCTCGTTGGTCTCCCCATATGGCATACAGATGTCATAACATCTATAATGCAGTGGGAGCTAACTGTTACCTAACTGCTCATACTGTAAGTCAACTTAAATAGCTCACATTGCTCACATGGTTAAAGACTAGTTACAAACTACTAGGAAACTCTAGCGTCTGTTTAGCTTTTTATCTGGTGTAGGCCTAATGATATTAGCTTTTCTTGAGTCAGATTGGACCCAAAGAAGGACTACCGTAGTGCAAACAGCTGCCCTAAAGCTGAAGACTGAATTCAGGAAGATTAATCAGGACTGGATGTCTAACAGCTCAACAACTTCATTCACTGACTCTCTAAATGAATTCAGTCAGGGACAATCTAATAGATGAGTACAATCTCTTCGTCGAAGAGATCATCGAAGAGATTGTAAGGGGGCAGTTGGGGCCAAATAGTTAGAGAGTCAGGCTTGTAACCCAAAGGTTGCAGGTACGAGTCTCAGGTCCGGCAGGGATTGTCGGTGGGGGGGGTGAATAACCAGTGCTCTCTTCCACCCTCAATACCACGACTGAGGTGAGACCCTTCAGCAAGGCACTGAACCCCCAAATGCTCCCCGGGCACCGCAGCATTGGCTGCCCACTGCTCCGGGTGTGTGTTCACGGTGTGTGTGTGTGCACTTAAATGCAGAGCACAAACCCGGGTATGGGTCACCATACTTGGCTACACGTCACTTCACTTCATTCACTCAGTCTCTTTCTCTGAGAAAAGCCACTGATTTTAACTAGATAGACAGACAAAAGTTCAAAAAGCTTTCAAGTTTGAAGGTTCATAAGCCTTTCAGACAACTAAGATAGATTGATAGATTGATAGATTATTTGTTTGAATTTCATCTTGCTCTGAAGGGCAAACATTGATTTTCCTGTCTTGTGGAGAAAGATGTGCTATTTCTTTGCCAGACATGCAGTAAGAACAACGAGTTATGTATCACTTTATGTAACCAATTTATTACAAGCCGTATTTCTGAGAAAATCATTTTGCTGTTTTGGTTATTATCTCTGAAGCTGAAATGGTCGACAGGAAATAGGTCGAAATGTATCCTGTTATTACTGTATGCAGGCTGAGTATTCCTCTGAAGTGAAGCAGACCAATATAATTACTGTTGTAATAGAAATGCTTAACAGTAAAGAGAATCGGTATACAGCAGATAACTTTACTTTTTAAAAGTTAAGTTTAATCAAAAAAGAACAAAAAGAAACTTAGTATTAAATGATCAAGATGTAATTAATATTGTCTGATAATGATAAATGAATACAAACAAATCTCCAGTATTGGCCTTTATCCAGTATGTAACAGACATATCATCCATCCCTCATCATAGCTTTTACTTTATTAGTTTGGTCCTCTCTAATTGTTGCATTCTACAAATCACTGCAGGCATGTAAACACTCAAATCCCTCCAATACTTTCTCAGTCTAAGTTAGAGCGCTTGATTTCCCATGAGGCTTATTTTGAGCGGTTTGAGAGCATGTCCCTTTAATTAGCACAGCACTAATATCCACGGAAGATCTATAGCATACTGTAGAAAGCTCCAACTTCCTGTTTCATTCTTACTTTGTCTCTGCTACTCCATTTCTTCTAAGGTCTTGAGAAAAAAGTAACCTGCTGTAATCGATATGTGTATAACATAGATTCATTTCCGATCCAGTTAAATAAAGCTTTTTTTTCAAGGTCTCACCTTATGCAGAGAAAGCCTAACTTCAGTGACATGCAATGTGTTCTGCTGTCAAATCCATTAGTCGTCGTGACTTTCAAAAAGACACCTTCACATATACCGAGGAGGTGTCAAATGTACCAGGAGGCAGCACATGATTAATATAGTGTGAATTAGTGCAGACATCACTGTCTTCGCTGTCTCTGAGTGCTGGGATTGTGGTCTGCTGCAAGTGAAATACTATATTCCATGTGTTTAATATTCTGTGGAGTGAATCACTTTTTGGAGGAAACCAAATCTGGAGGGGTCAGTTTTAGATGTGATTATAAATATTCAGTGTCTTCTTGCTTAGGATGCTGTGCACCGTCTCTAGATGAATGGTGAGGCAGGTTGCAGCTACAGTATATGCCATGCAGGATGTTGGTTTATTGCTCTAAACGTCAGAGGCTTTGCACATTCAAGAGGGATGACTGAAATACGCAAGTTTGTGACATCATGCTATCATAGCAACAGAAGACCAAAGTTTTCCAGCACAGACTGCTTGTCAGCAATGAAGGACATAAAAACTGAAGACAAGAAAAAGGGAGAAGTAATCAAAGGAGAGCACATCGTAAAGATGGATCTGATGGAAAATGTGTGGAGCATTACATATTGCACTATTCACCACACTGCTCTTAATCTGTATTTTTATCTTGATTTCTGGCAGTAAAAATATAAAAAATCTTTATCTTTGTAGTTAACAGAAAAATTAGGATTCTGTCATCATTTACTCAAGCACAAAAGGGGAAAGTTTTGAAGAATTATGTGTTTTTTCAACGCAATTACGCTGAAACTTTAAGGATTTAGGAAAAAACACCCTAAGTACCATGCATCTTGTGCACTGTGTTCCAAGTCTTATGAAACCACAATAACTTTGTAGGATGATCGTGACTGCTTGAATCAGCTGATTCAAATTACAGTTCTTCAAAAAATCTCTGTTTTTCACAGAAGAAAGAAAATCAGTTTGAAATGACATGGGGGTGAGTAAATGATGACATTTAGGAATGTTCATGTTTGGGTGAACTATCCCTGTAAAACGGGAAATTGTTTTTCTGTTGTTTTCTGTTTTTATCTTTTCAGAGAAACTCTGTTTTCTGTTAGTATGTTTTTCTGCATAATTTTGTGAAAATTACACTTAAAATCGATTTGCAAAAGGGTAATAAAATAAATATAATTCAAGATGTATTCTTTTAAAACAAATCTTATGCTATGTTCTTATGCAGTCTTGTTTTAAGGAGGTTTTCATATTTTAACTGGAAACATAATAATTAAGAAAACAACATTTGTAGCAACGCAAAGTCATTGGTTTGGTGTGGATGAAATTTTTAGTTACTTGAATAATGGCTTGTTGGTATTTTACCATCTATGAGGACAGGGCAACACATTTTTACAGCTAATACTGTGACAGATTCTTTTTGTGGGCAGTGATGTTAACAAAAAGTAGAATGCTTCCACGTTTGGCCTGTTTCTGTCATTAGTGCCACTAACTGAGTTCTTCCTTGTGTGCTCCTGGTAATAAAGTCACTAACAAAAACCGAAGAGCAAAGAGGCTGACAATAATTAAGTTTAATTGTATCTTGGTCCCCTGCCAACTGTCTGCTTTAGAAGCACAAACTACTGTCAGCTGTAGGACTAAGAGCATAGTAGGTCAGGGAACGGAAGGTGTTTGATTAGTTTGTCTGAGGCCAGAAGATGCTGAGCAAGAGTGCCGTAATTGTTGCAAAAACTCACTGTTTCCATCATCTAAACAAATTAATCAGACATTAAAAGCTCAGTTGTCCCTGCATGTTTGAAGCTGTTTGACATCTCACTTCGGTATATTTTTCATAGAGGGCCCAGTGGGGCCCTCGTTTGGATCGTTTGGAATGTTTTAATCATCAGATCTGTGTTTGTGTTGCTTCTCTTGAAAATCTCTATGGCAGCTTTGCTTTTTGTACATCAAATGCTTGTCTTTTGCTTTTCTGAATGTTGGAAATGTTTCGCACTTCCTAATTAGGCATTTCCTCAGAGCTGCACAGTTGCACAGAGCTGCAAAAGATCCTTTTACGTTGCTGGTTTGATGACTTGTTTTAAGCTTTATTATAGATAAGTACAGTATGTTTCTAAGTGACTATAATATACTGTATAAATCCCTTTTTTTTCTTTACTTCAAACTGCTTTAGATCCTTTTGGTAAGCTCTCCTGCCTTTTAAAATGCTCTTCTGATGTACACATCCTTTCAACACCCTTTAAGGGATAGTTCAGCTTAAAATGACGTTCCTGGCATTCCTAACCTGAATGACTTTCATTCTTATGTAGAACACAAAATATATATATATTTTTTTCTAAAGTAAATCGGGTCCAATTTTATTTAAATTATTTATATTGAGAAAAAGGCTGTTTTGGATCCAATTAACAAAAAGCCTAAAATGATGACAGAATTCTCATTTTGGATGAACCCCCCCCCCCCCCCCAATCTTGTTTCCCAAGACCCTCGTAGTAGATCATAAAATGCTATAAATTCATACCAATTTTAAAAAATCATGCATTTAGCATAACATAATATTGTACTGTATGTTGCATATTCTTAATCTGATCATATTCTCTTGGACTTCCTCAAATCTGCGCACCTTTTTATGCCATGACTAGAAAAGTGTTTATATCCTGGCTCCAGAGTAAAGGCAACATATGATACAGGATTACTGGGGAGAGTGTCCCTTGGCCCTCGTTCTCAATCTCATTACAGAGGAATGGAGGAGAGTGTCTCCCCAGGGAGTTGAGGTGATGGTTTCAGAAGAGAAAGGAGGAACTCTGACCCGTGATCCATACCTGTGACAGTATGATGAATAAGTCTGCTCTGCCTTTAGCTCAATGCTAATGGATCTCTAAACAATGTTTTTTTTATTTTATTTTTTTGCTGTTTATAAACACATTTTCTATGCAACAACCTCTTAATTATGTCAATCAAAACATTAATGACAGTTTACCTCTGTTTAAATAACGAAAACAAGACTGAGGGCCAAATTCAATACAGCTGTGCTAGTTTTGCACACAGTATTTAAGTTTTATGTCAGGTATATTTAAATTAAGCCATAAGGTACTGTATGTTTACATCAATTTATCCTCATCAATCCAAATAATCCAACTAGATTTCAGATTCTGAATATTCTGTTTATATGAAGCCTACATTTCGCAGTCTTATTCACATATTCTTATTACATGAATTGCATTATTCCAAACAAAACTTAACATCTGCAGTATTTAATTATTTGTTGTTTGTTGCCTTGATGAAATATCTAAAAACAAAATGACATTTATGTTAGAAGAGTTTTTTGAGCCAATATTTAGTAAATATTTTCCTCCACTGACTAATTTGTAAGACTTAAATAAACATATGAACGTTCATAAGATGTAAAATGCATGCTAACATTAGAAGAGGAGGAGAGGAAATTGATAACCAGGCCCTCCACTCTTCTTTTGGCTTATTTTAGAAACTTTGAGCGCAGGTGTTAATTAATGAGTCAGTTGTGTCATTAATCAACGCCGGAACCCCAGGAGGCTCAGACAGGTATCAGCTCTCTTGTGTGAGATAAGCGGCAGTTTATGTGTGAGTACATGTATATGTGGGAGAGGATGAAACATCGAAGGGAATGTGAGTGTCAAGGTCTTATCCGTTCTCTTTTACACACTTTAGGAGTGTTAAATGCATCTGTTGCTGTGTGGATGGGGGAACAAAGCGTAATGTGTTGAGTGCTGGTGGTTTCCTTTCATTTATATGGCTGGCTAGCATTCACTAGAGATTCCTGCAGTGCACTTTTTAGAGTTCCTCTGAAACCCTCCACCTTCCCCAGCTCCACCTGTATAGATCTGCTATGGGTTATTTTATATGCTATTTGTGCAGCAGCAGTATGTCTTAAATACTCATGGCACCGTATCATCGTATGCATCGGCAGTAGCAAGTTTCTGTACTTGCTTGCAGCAGCAGCAATATTCTACAACTACAGCAATAACCAACAGCAGCAGCATAGCAGATCTATTCCGACAAGGCCAAATACATTAATATTGTCATATACATCACCATGCTAAAATCTAGAGTTGTCATGATTAAACTATATCTCAGTTTGACTTCAGATCACATTGTGACTTTATATACTCACAATGTGTTTAAAAAAAGTGTGTTAAAGGTGTTAAAAAGTGAGTTAGATTAAGTACTCTGATAGGTGTAAGAATGGCTTGCTACTAATAGTTAAACAAATACTTTTACCCTCTGGGAACACAATTTCATTATTATAATCATTTAATTATTTCCAATTTGATATATTTGTTTAATCGCCAACACACACCTTTGTTCTAAAATGTATATTATCAACGTTAAATGAACCCTTTTAGTAATTACATGCTAAATTGTTCTTCAGGGTAACTGAGCAGTAATGATGACCCATTTCTCAGGGTTACAAAAGTCCTGCTTGACTGAATGCTCTCTGAGGATTAATAAGGCCTTCAAGACTGCTGTCACCCCTCAGCAATCAATGGTCATATTTCATAGTCTCCCATTTCAGTGATATATGACCTTTATGTCCACCTTTATGTGCAATGTACTACAGTGAACATATTAGGGGTGATTTGAGTGACATTCTCGCTTGGAAATAGACTAGGTAAATGCTAGTTTAACCTGTTCAAATTATGTGGGAAGATGGTTATAAATGTAGACTAGGAAATGGTGGCAACAAGCTGCTAATGCCAGTGAAAAAAAGTTACTTATATTGATTATGATTCTACTGGTTTGTACATGCTTCTGCATTCATGCATATAAATCCTCTCCATTCAGATGATTATTATTATTATTCTTTTTTTTTAATTTCACATGAATATAGCTGACCATCTGATGCATATTGCACAAAAAATGGCAAACACTGTTAAAATCATGCACTTCTGGATTCACATCCCAGCCAGGAAACTGCCATTGAGATGAATGGGAATGCTAACAGATAGCTTTCTCCATGTATTAAAGACTTCATTGCTGTAATCTATTTCAGATAAACCAGATCCAAAATCGCATGTAAAAACACAACAAATTGCATTTAGATGGTTTAAATGTCAGTCAGGGTGTAAACAGTCAGAACAAGCTACTGTGACGATTATATTTTATGCACAAATCAAATATCTGACTTTAGGAGACTACTAGGTGAAAATTTTAGCAGGATAGCTGTGACTGAAGTTAAAAATATATTTACAGATTTTCTTATATTTTACACTTCAAAGCTTGATCGTTCCTGGCATAGCTGGAGAATATTGCTGAGGGATGGAAAGGTAGTATTGGTAAATACTGTATAATAAGTTGAATGTACTTTATGAAAGTGCTTTAAGTTTGTTATTTGGCCATGTGATTCTTACCTGGGGGTGTGCCTAGCACTTCTTCTCTCTTTGCTTATGTGGCATCTCTCATATTTTCTGCCATATAGAAGAAATTGAGCAATGCAGTGTAATTCTGCTGCCATGTCTGAGTAACATAGATCTCTCTTTGATCAAAGTGAATGAGTATGGGTGACTGCGTACATCATGGCCTGAAGCAGTGTATTATAAAGGCCATGTGAACAGTATTTCCTGCCCTTTCCTTTTGATCTACAGACATGTAGAGTTTTCTTGTGAAGAATTGAAAGCTTTCAAAAAAGGAGGTAGAAAAACAATAAATGCCTCAAATGCAAAATCCAATACTGTTTCCTGGCAAGCTAGTCATCTGCATGAGTGCATTTTAGGTTAGCATCAAAGAAAAGAAAAGCATAACTTGACAGGAAGGAGATGATAAAAGTCTGCATAAGCAGATTTAGACAAGAAAACATTGCTGGTGTTGTGTAGATTGAGGACCCCCTCTGCATATGTATTTGTATTCGAACAGCTCGAAGTGTCACATCATCAGTTACACCTCAGCCAAGCCCCCCAATTAATTTCTGCATTTTTCATTTTGAATCGCTGATAAAAGATGGACCTGGTTTATTATTGTTCGAGCTGATGGCTCCTGCATGCTTCAGAAAAGCAGTTGTCTCAAAACTCATCTGACATGCTGCTGAGAGAGTTCATTAAGCTTCCCCACCAGAGGTGTAACAAATGACTTTAATGACCATATCAATGTATCCTCACCAGACTGGGGAGAAACGGACAGCGTCTTGTTTTCCACAAAACTGAAAAAAACTGAGAGGAACTACTCTCAGATATAGATACCTTTTCTACATGGTCAAAGTCCCACAGGGACACAAAGAAAGAAAAGTGAGTGAAAAAAAATCTTAGTAATTTTTATAGGATGAGGTAATGCATAAGCCTCTAAAAGCACCATGTCCTCACCCGTGCTTTCTGCCTTTTAACGGCATGATATTTATTTTTAGTCGGCCCCAAACAAGGGTCATTTATTGACATTCCATAAGAATTCTAATTTAATTTAAAGTGACATTGAGTGGAGAAACGCCACAGAAATAGACTTGTGGTGTATGTCAATAAAGGATAGACAGGCTGTGCATTAGCATTGTATAATTCTTCACTAAAGGTTTCCAGTTCAATTTCAGTTCAATTCAATTTACTTGTATCGCACTTCTCACTATAAATTGTGTTTAAATAAATAGCACCTATTAGGTTTTTTTTAGTTGTTTGTTTTTTAGTTACTTTATTAGTTAATATACATGATTTATTTATTTATACACGGTCCAAAATTTGGGGTCCGATTTTTTATTTATTTATTTAAGGAAATCAGTGCTTTTAGTATTTTATTTATTTATTTAGCAAGTATGTATTAAATTGATCCACTTTTGATTATTTTTTTTAAAAAAACAACTGTTTTCAACATTGATGTGATAAGAAATATTTCTCAAAAATCACATCAACATGATTTCTGAAGGATCATGTGACACTGAAGAATGTGCTTTTTTGAGTCAAATTCCTAAATTACATACTAACATGTAATATTTCCTAATATATCTGATAAATACACTAAAAAGCAATAATTTTCCATTTATGTGTTTTTCCTATGGAAAGTGTGAAAAATGGGTGAGTTTTGAACCTGAACACTGAATCATTTCAGGGTGACTTTGAAATGAATGAAAACTATGGATGGTTAATCCCTCTATTTTTTAAGCAAATGTGCAGTTACTTGGCTTAACAGCAAAAGTAAACAGCTTTGTTTATTTATTTAATTTTACACTTTGTGTTGGCTTCAGTTGCTCCTGAACTCCGAGCATTGTGATGTAAATGGGATGCAGATTTCCTCTTCCTCACACTGCTGAAGTGAAAATGTAAATATTTGCATAATGTTTTCTCAGGTTGCTACGCCCTGTGTAATATTATTCTATTAACCCAAGTCATCAAGCTCACCAGCATGCAGCTTGCAGGCAAGTGGCCAAAATGAGAGCGATGGCACATAGCAGAGTTAACTATCAGACAGTACCTTACCTCATTAATCAAGACTTAAACATCTGTGCTGATGAAATACATTTTCACCTGCTTTTTTCCTGTGCATGCATAATGAGGTCACCCTTAATTGTTGAGACATGAACATACTGTACACAGTTATTATTGTAGCCATAAGTTTGTACCTGTTTGCAAACTTTGAAAAACTTGAGAGAGAGTAAAAGAGAGCAGCTAACTTTCTATCTGAAATAAATGAAGGTTTTAAAATTAATCTTTTAAATTAATGTGTTTCTTGCCAATTATTTGAGAACTTTACAAGCAATTTTCAAGTGAAATTTGTTTCTACACCATTTTCTTTTCTCAGTGTGGGGTGACAGACCTTTGAAATGCATTAGCACATAGTATTAGCAAAGACTTGATCCAGGTATAAGAGCATGCTGGGAAATTAGCCCTCAAATTGGACAATGAACAGACACACAACTGCGCTTGTACCACAATAAAATGTACATCAACCCAAGTCTTTGGACATTGATTTGGTCTTTTTACAGTGCTGTGAACCAATTGACTGAGAAAGCCATCACACTGGGCTTTGTGTTTATCCAAGTGGAAATGTTCTATATTCACATTAAGACAACATTTCACAGCACTATGAACTTATTGACAGAGTTTAAAATCGGCCTGGTTTCACATTGTGGTGGAAATTGACTCCTGCCTAATGACTGTATTTCATTAGCATCTGATATGAAGAGATGCTGGCACTCAATATTCCACAATGGATGATGAACTTTAAATGATAAACACTGTATTGACACAGCCATCTGGAAATGATATGGGCTGGAAAGATGAGGTATGTACTTTTGTGTACAGTATGAAATCATCATTATGTATTTGCCATATCCTCTTTATGCTGTATAAGAATGAATCATGAGCTAAATAAATCAACTGATCACTGTACTTTTGACATACAGTATTGACATTTCATGTGTCAACTGAATATGATTAAAAGAATAAGTCACTGAAAAAAAAAGAAAGTTTACTCACTGTTATGTGACTGGATCGTTGAGAACTAAAACATTTTTTGCTAATTCAATGAAAAGATTTGGTTCAAAAGAATGTTTTCTTCACAAATCGGCCATTGCTACTTCTTTCATGAACTTGAACACTCATGAATTTTCAGTGAATAATGATTTAAATGCCCGTCTCTCAAAGTCTTAAAATATAGTATTGACCGTAGAAAATACTGAACACTTTTGTGATAATTCTATAACATTTTTGAGTGCTTGTTCAATAATTGGCATTTGTTGCAAACTGCATGACTGATTTTTTCCTTTTATGATCCACAGAAGTTCTAGTTTTGGGTCAACTAAAGGTTTGGTAAATGATGACAGTTTCAATTTTGGGGGGTAAACTATTACTTTAATGTCATATTGAAGAGAAAATGCATATAATAAAAGACCTTACACAACATACAGTAAACAGTATTACAATATGCAGCTCAGCTTGTCTTCCCTTGAATAAAAAATAGTTTGATACTTTGAAACCTAGTCATTCCCGAAAGGGTTGCACATATTATTTTTCTTCATCGTTTTGAAACCTTTGCTTTATTATTTATTAACACCTTCACTGTGTGGAGAAAATATATATACAGTACAATATCAAATATACATGTTCATTCTGAATGTTTTTTTCTGACTACATAAATGATGCCCTTGCATGCTCTGTGTTACATGTATAACTGTATAACTGATGAAGCTGTTTAGATTTTTCTAAATTGAAATGTGTTTCAGTGCACGCTGCAGGCAGCTGGATAAAAAAAAAATTAAATTTCACAGCATTGAGGGCCCCTTTCATTCTATGCATCAAATGGCTTCAGGGAAGAGTGAATTGAACAGTGAGAATGCAGCCAATGGACTGGCTAATTTGTCTCCGTATTTACATATGTGAAGGAGAGAGAAGTTTCCTCCTATTTTTTCAGTACTTTGGATATGGTTTTGCAGTGCAGTTTAATCAATATAGGGTCACAATACGGCGTGTGTTGCAATTATATTTTTGGCTTGACAGTTAAATGTATTGTGATTTGTTTTCTGTGATACATTATGATTTATCTTTTTAATTTGACCACAGTTTGTGTTTCATAAGACATGCTTATTGCATGTTTTATATAACTAATTTTTGTGCAGCACTGTAAAATCAAAGTGAACTCACACAATGTTAATTCAGATGAGCATTATCAAATTTGTTCAGGCATGCTGTGTGTTTTTGTGTGTGTGTGTGTGTGTGTGTGTGTGTGTGTGTGTGTGTGTGTGTGTGTGTGTGTTTTGACACTGACGATTTTCATACTGCTTATGATACAAGAACA
The DNA here is from genome assembly GCA_024542945.1 of allo-octoploid hybrid of Carassius auratus x Cyprinus carpio. Lineage (NCBI taxonomy): Eukaryota > Metazoa > Chordata > Actinopteri > Cypriniformes > allo-octoploid hybrid of Carassius auratus x Cyprinus carpio. Next base: position 9,003,970 of record CM045040.1, read on the forward strand.
TTCCACTGAACTGTCTAATACATATTTCCATGGTCTTATTGCAGACAATGTGTTCTCATCCATCCCAACTCAACTGAATTTATAAGTTAATGAGACATTCATACTTTTTCTTCCTATCTATCTTGCACAACTTTAGTTTCTGTAGGAGATGAGTATTTCTCTTCTCTATGCACTCTGTACAGATAACATGAATACAAATAATGATTTTGTTTTATTTATTTTTTTGGTTGTTTTAAGTTTTAAGTTCAGCTTCAAGTACCCAGGAGAACTAGGAGTTCTTGGAGTGAGTTTTGGGTTTGGGACTAAAGCTTAAAATATACACATTTCATCATTTATTTATTTATTTTTTAAAGTAATTAATAATTAAATTAAATTGATTAAATGTAACGGTAAAGAACTTTAATTGTTACAAACATTTTTCATCAGATTTTAATTTCAACAGATGTTTATCATAGAACCCTGAAAAAAATGGATCACAGTTTCTACAACAATATTAAGTAACAAAAAAATTTTTTAGCAATACAAATGACAATGAAGACTGATAAATGGCTGTTGAAATTTCAGCTTTCAGACATCACAGGAATACATTTGTCACGTGTATGTTCCCGTGTAGTTCCTGTTTGTTCTTATTTGGTCCTTCCTGTTCCTGTCCCAATGTAGTTTGATTTATTCCAGGTGTCTCTCATTATTAGTCATCCTCCTCACTTGTCTGCCCCTCGTTATCTGTCCTGTTTAGTTCTAGTCCGTTCTGTTCTCCCTGGTCTGGAATTGTTTGTGTCTACAGTGCTATGTATGGTTTCCTGGCTCCTTTGGATTTATTAGAGACTTTGAATTGAATGTTGCCTCTCCTCGCTCTGTGCTCATCACAGTAACACCCCGTGACAATATTGAATGGAAGTGTAATTAAATTACTGTAAACAAATCTGTCTCAAAATAAACTGACTTGAAACAAACAAAACAGAATACATGAGAATCTACCAGCAGGAGCTAATTGGACTGTGGTAACCTACCAAATATTGACTTCATGATTCAGTGTTTGTGTACACAATCCATATTAATATAACTTATGATACTGTAACTCTACACATTCATTAGATTTTTGCTATGCATCACGTATAGAACTGGCATGAATAATCAATGTGTTTCTGAATGTTCCTGTACCTGAAGCCACATCTTACTGCATATTTTATGCATGGAGGAACAGTTTGAAATGTATGTAAGTCCACAGTGCCAAGAACCACAACAAGGACTCTCTACCCTTGTTCTCAAAGAATATGCACACAGCCAGCAGATTCGGCTCTACTTTGTTAATCTGCTGCTTTGAAAAGATGGAATGAGCAGGAAGCGGAAACAAAATGAAGATTTATTAAAAAAATTTTAAACAGAAGAGACGGGGGTGACTGCCGAATGGGAGAAAATGAGCCGGGAAATAATCTTAATAGCTGTCTGAACTTTCTTGTGGCTTTTGCTTCGACCTTGTTCCTTGCCAGCTGCCATTAAACATTGAAAGGGAAGTGGCGGCATGTGACCCGGTGTGCTCCTCACAGGGATGCCCTTTCAGGACTAATTGAAAAAATGCCAAAGTCATAGGCTACGATCCAAAGACAATGAGATAAAAGAGGTAAATGCTTAAGCTCTACTTTTTATGCTGTCCTGCCTGAGCATCCCTTTCAGAAGAACAGTCTCTGGAGACAAAGCCTGATATTACATTGTCCTACTACAGGCTAATGTTCACTTGTTTGCCTTTGAACATTGTTCCTTTTGCCCCTTGTGGTCCCACCGGCAGCTCATTACAGATTAGATTCCAGACAGGCTGATCCTAACAGGGATGGATGGAAATTGCAAGTCTGTATTTGAAGGTGACTGTCCTTGCATAAGATTAAGTTATTCCAGTGACAATATACATATTAAATATGTACATAGGGTACATTCATATTTGCATTGATTCATGCTTTGAATTTGCATTCAACTTTTCCAATTTTTAATACTTACCTCCTACTGTTTGTGGCAGGTATTTTAATTGTTTAATATTTAATTTTGTATTGTTTTACTCTCTGTAGTGATTTATGGGAGACTCTTGTAATCCTTGTGATAGAGGTTTAGTATTGTATGTTTTCCCTTTGGATATTGGTCCGTATAGTTAAATATTTGTTAACATACACCAAAAAATGTAATGTTTATACTCAAAACTGACCTTTAAAGTCTTGTTTGTTAAAGTAGTCTTTCTCTGTGTTTTTCTCCTATGCCATGACTGTATAGCAAGCCCAGCATCTTCAGCGAATAGCTGATAAATATAAAATATCACCTCAGTCCCTGGATGCGAATGGATGGCTGCTCACTGTATCAGTCCTCTCAAGTAAAAGGACAAATCACAAGGGCAACATAACCTCTTCAAATGGGGAGTGGAGTAGTGTTTATATATATATATATATATATATATATATATATATATATATATATATATATATATATATATATATATATATATATATAGATAGATAGATAGATAGATAGATAGATAGATAGATAGATAGATAGAAAACTAAATATTTATGACTGTACTATGTCTAAGCACATTTGATTTGAAGGGATATGGAGGGATATTTATAATAATAACTAACTAGAACACTCTCTTCCTTAGATATTATAAATGAAAATAAATAAATAAGACTTCAACTGTGGGATCCTGTGGGAGATGCAGTCACCAGGGCTAATGATGAGGGCTTGGAGCTGCCTAAAACATCAGGGTTGCCCTTTGGTCCCATCACTCCTCTGCTCCAGCTAATTCTCTAGACTTACACTGCCCTGAAATGTTTAAAAGGAATCTCAGGGACAGCTATGCAATTCCAAGTAAGACTGGAGCAGGTGTTACGCCAGACAATCCACTTTTTCAGACATTGCTGATGCAATAGGTGCTGTCAGTCCTAACACAACACATCAACCATATAATCTAGTATCCAGACCTGGCCTCTCTCTTTCTGACTTTACTTTAAGCTTCTGTCATACGGTAGTCAAAAGTCACTCTCATAGAATCACAGTCAGATGGTGTCACTGTCTGTATATAGTCAGCAATAAGAACGAAATGTTCAACCCAAACCTGAAGCTCAGCTGGGCTTTGGACATTGAAATGGACTATTGGACCTTGCCAAAATCCTAAAAGTAATTTCTTCCAACTGGACTCTGGGGATTGTTGTTAATCCACCATGTTCATCAACTATAAATAGCTAGTGTGCGGGTAAAAGATGCCAGTTGGCTGCTTTGAGGCTAGACACTTATTAGGGCCCACCGTTTCTTATTTCCACACCGTTGAGCAAAGCAAATTGGTGGTAGATACTGTGAGCAGGTGAAGAATGAATGGTGAGTGAAGGTCTGTGAGATGTAACATACTACCCAATGATCCACATTTAAGTAAAACCAAAATACATAAAAAGTTATTCGTTTTTGTAACTTATATTGATCTTTAGCTTATTGAGGCTCTTTATTGTTTCATATTGTCTTTATATATTCTGTAAATAAGAAAAGAAAGACTCTAAAAGGCAAAAGAAAGTATTTCAAAAAAGCTGTTAGCTGTTAACCCCTTAGCTGTTATAAATTCACTGTAAACCATGGCTTCTTGGGGCTTATTGCTTTATTATAAAATGGATAGTTCCGGTCCTTGATTCTGATTGGTTGAGCCGCGTTCGAAGCTGTTGTAAATTACACTACAAACATACACCTTTGTTTACTTCTGTGTGCAACCTCTTTGTTGGAACCACAACTGTTTCTGAGGAACTACATTCTTTGGTGGAAGAATACTGTTATTTATTTATATCATTACACTTTATTTACTCTGTTTTATTCTGTGAACCTTACTACATACGTTGAATAACCGTTTTATAAAAGCAATAAGCCCCGTGAAGCCGTGGTTTACAGTGAATTTATAACAGGGAGTTTTCTAACAATGCCCCTCAGCTGTTATAAATTAACTGTAAACCACAGCTTCACAGGGCTTATTGCTTTATTCTTCCACCAAACAATGTAGTTCCTCAGAAACAGTTGTGGTTGCCAAGCACAAAGTGGTTGCCAAGCAACACACATTAGTAAAATTAAGGTGTATGTTTATAGTGTGATCTACAACAGCATCGAATGCGGCTCAATCAATCAGAATCAAGGACCGGAACTATTCGTTTTATAAATAGAACTATTTTGCTATAGTAGTTCTTTAGAAGCATTTCCTTCCTTCCAGAAGGCTTACTTCAGAGAAATCCTTCTCATTGGATTTTATAAATAAATAAATAAATAAATAACTCATTGAATTCATTAATATTTATTTGAACAAGATGATAAATAAGTAATGCAAAAAATTATATCCTAAAAAAAAATAGTACAAACATATTTCATGAAAATGCAGCAGTTTAGAGAGTTCTGACTTTGTAAGCAATAAACACTTAATTGGTCATTAAAACTTGCTACTATTTTTTAGTAGCAAGTTTTAGCAAGTTTTAGCAAGTAGCAAGTATACCACAACAGTTAAAAACACTGAATTATGTCAGTTTCTGCACAGCATTATGGCAAGGTTTATGCATGGCAGAACAGTGCTGCTCACAGCCGATTTCTCTGGATTTGACATAAATTGTCAGCCACCTTTTTCAGGCTGTAGCATAGTTTTATTAGTCTTTTTAGGGTTCTGTTATGGCCATGACCAGATCCTTCCCGCTTTCAGCTTTTACAGAGTGTTTTTCTGATAAGGTTTTTCTGGGGGGGGGGTTGTTTGTTTGTTTGTTTTTTACATCCATGTGAGCGAATCAAGTGTGATTGCTGCTGCTCTGCACTAGATGTGCCCAGAGGTTTGTAAATGGTCAGATCCATTGGGGTCCACTGCATGATTGATTATTGTAGTTATTCAGCTCATGGGGAGAAACCAGTGTTTCTCTTGTCGTTTCACATGCTTCAAACATACAGTATATGTGGCAGAACTTTCATTTTTGGATGAGCTACTCCTTTAACATCTACTTTTTATTGCAAAGTTTTAGCACATGCACACACTTACAAAATTTGCATCAGTACAAACCCCTATAATTTCTTATGAATTCAATTGCAATTCTTTCACCATTAGCTCAATATTCTGTTGAATTTTTCAGGACTTGAACATGTGAGCATGCAGTGTTTTCTTTTATGTCTGTATTGGCATGTTTCACTGTGGTCAAAAGGGATTGTACTTTCTGTTAGCATGTTGTTCTGTTTGACCCTCTGTGCTTAAAGACCGGAGAAGAAATCCCCTTCCGTCATGCCTCGTCTCTTTCTCCTCTGTGTCTCTCTGTCTAGCGCATGAGGAAAGGCTTGATAGGTCTGAATGGTAAATACTCTGGGTGTTAGAGCAATCAGAGGAGCTTAGAGCCATGAAGTCCTCCTGCTGTTATCAGCCACAGCCTGACACTAGACCTAATGTGATTCACAGCTCTCCTTAAAAGCCAATTAAAGCTGATTTTCCTTTTCCCTTCATTGATTTGGTCTTGTGACCTTTTCGTTTTTCATTTCCATTACAAATGCATGGCAGAAATACATAGATTACTGTATACAAGCTTTGTGCTCTTGTATACCTTTATACAAGGTTGTTCAAGAAATTCATAATGTTGGTCACACATGGTAAAAATGAAAATGAAAACACTCAACACACACGTTATTGTTTTCTAGCCAGTATGTATTTACAGTATATAGTGCTTTTGTTTCAGCATAGAATGAGAATCATGATGTATTTTGCCTCAGATCCAGATTTTTATGTCCCCACCCCCTCCAAAATTCAACAAAAACCCTTATTTTTAGCTACTGCCAATTGAACACCCTCCTTTTCTTGGTATGGATTTAAAATACATTATATACATCTATTGCATGTCCACTGACATTAAACTGTGACATTCTATGCACCATTACTCTAATAAGCTACAAACAACATCTAAGTTTTTGCCTCTGCTGTCGACCATATTCCTATATTGTGCTATGCTTTAAGACATTGTTTTTAACCACTTCCCATTCGTAGTGTAGTTTTGACAGGGGAGATCAATAGACATATCTATAATAAGCCACAGTGCCTACAAACAGCAGCTTTCAGTGTGAACACATAATGTCCAACCTGAATACATTTGGAGATTTACTGTATGTATCAAAACTAAATTGTTCCTTCAGACAGCAGTTAGTGGATTATAATGGAGCTGCTATTGTGCGCCTAAAATGACTCACTCACTATATTTATTGCTTTCTGATGGCACTGACTGTAAATAAGCCTTCATAATGCAGAACATCTCGCTCGTGTCTCAATAGAAGAAGTGGGCCAAACACTGACGCTGGTTTGTTGTTATCTACAGTATGTTGTTTGCATGTTCCTCGCTAATGTGGATAGCATATAGTGTTGGGTTGTGCATTCATAAATGCATGAGCAGCAAGTATTACCAGTATATCATACATAAGAGGATTAGAGTTGTTCTGATTGTAGTGAATCATATAAAAAGGAGAGTTAGGAAACCATCACAGTTGATTTCCGGTTTTGTTAAATAAGTTGTTTGAGCTTATGATTCACTATGACCATATTTCACATATATGTATTTTTAATAGTGTAGAAGCTAGTCAGCCATGTGAGAATTTCAATGTACCTACAAGTAAAAAAAAAAATAAATAAATAAAAAAAAGTCTTTCAGTCTTTCAAAAAGTTTCTTTCTTCTTTTTTTTCCTGATGCTCCTCATGACAAGGTCTGCAAGGTAGACTTCCTGAGTTTGACTTGTTTTTGTACAGAGGAATGTGAGGGATTTATCCCTGCTGTTACACAAACACACAAAGGCCTCAGGGTTTTATTCTGTAGGGATGTGCTTCTCTATCTCATCTCCTGTTAACACCAGCTTAAACCATTAGAGAGCTCTTAAGAGAAGACATATACATGCTCACACTGTCAAACTGTCATGCAAATGCAGTGTTACTGTTCATTAACCTTTTACCTGGAAATTACACAGTATACACAAACCTAATTATACAGACGTGTAAACAAACAACCGTGTTATGTGGTGTCAGGAATACTTTAGTTGAAATATGACTTTTATTACAAGGCTGTCTGCAATACTTGATTGCTATTGGTCACTCGCTGTATTCAAAGCTCAGATATCTCCAAAATATTTGGTATCATCCATGGCAACACAGTATATCAGACTGAGCTCACATAAATAACTGATACCGGCACTACTTTCATGTTTTGTATCTCACTGCAGACACGTTCTTGCTTGTTTTAAATGCAACTGCCGTCATCTTGCATATCAGTTACTGATTGCAGTGAAAATGACCTTGGAGCACTTAAGTTTTAATATTACTGTAATTTTGTTGAAGTGCTTATCTTGTTGCTAAGCTGATTGTTTCGCATGTGTGATGACTATTAAAAAAATGTTTTAAAAAAAATCAATGTTTCATTCCTACATATTAATTTATTTATTTGGCAAGTAGCCGTGTATTAAACAGCTTACATTACATTTATTTACTTGCATTTTTACTGGGATTTCATGCAGTGACCAAAAGCTTGTATCCGTCTGTTGGTAAACATATTTTCATTTTCATTGTGAATAGGTCCATAGCAAGTGTTGATTGCAATGAACATTAGCTATAAGTATTTAATCTTGGTGTAAAAAGGTGTTATGAAAGTGTAAGTGATCAATTGAGTACTTGCAGTGCACCTGTTCCAATGTCATTCTCAAGGTTAAGATGCATAAAATATGTTAAACAGCGAAGACACCACTCCCCTTGGAATACATCAGAGACATGCTAACATTTTGGGCCAAAAGCTTCTACTCAGCTCTTTACCATGACTAGCCCCTGGAGATAAATATTCTTATTAAAGCGCCTTCATAATTGGGGAGGAACCTCAGGGCAGAAGATCAGTGGTCCCATGCTGGCCTTTAAAGAGTACACAGAGGCATCAAAGAGAGAGAAAAAGAAAAAAGGGACGAGATATTGATCTCCACACTACCACAAACAACACTGAAGATATTGGAGAACCTAAGGGAGTAAAATCATTCATCACTTGAGTTTTGACAGCACTTGTTTTGCTCTGTAATAATGTAGTGAGTTAACTTACAAATGTATTCTAGGTGTTTCTGTTATTTTAGCTGTGATTTCTACAGGGCTTTAGCTAAACTGAAGAAACATATTGTCATGCTATCAATGTAGTGCATGTGCCCTACTGCCTTCTATATGTCTCTCAATGATACTTTTAATGAAAGCAACCTTTGTGTTTCCCAGCAGAGTCCTTCAACTGTCATTTTTTTTTTTCATGGTGGTCTGCTTCACTGTGGCCTTTTCACGTTTCACATAGTGTTTTCATCTCATCAGATGTTTGTGGAAATGCATTGTGAATGAATAATCTGCAGTGGGATGTGCTGAGAAAATATGTAAGCCAGTTTTGAATTTCCAAATGTGACTTTGGAAACTCTCCAGCTCATTTTGCCCATTTAAATTCAGACAAAGCAAGTGCTGTTTGTTGTGTAACCTTTACCAGGCCAGGGAGGCACATGGGATGCAAACACTGGCAACTGAGAGGCAGGCCGTCCAGATAAGAGGACACAGAGCGGAGAAACATTCAAAGATACCCCCATGAGCACTGCTTCTTCTACAGTATATGCTTGCCAGACTATTTATGGGACAGAGACAACCAGGCAGGGTAAGACATAATTACTTTCTTTCTTTCTTTCTTTCTTTCTTTCTTTCTTTCTTTCTTTCTCATTCAATTATTATAACATTTTAAATACTCTTATAAGCAATGCACCAGTATTAAAAATGTGGCCAATAGGGAAAAGCTGATAATTCTCAAGGTAGAGATTATTAAATAGTGTACAATAAAAAAAAAAAAATACTACGAAATTCAGACATTCCAATTATTATTTTCAGGTTATCGGCCGAAACCGATAAATTTTAGATATTTAAATTCTTAAAACATTGATATATTTTAAAAAATAAAATAAAATGTTACTTCATGCTAATTAAATTTATATACTACAATCTTATAATGTACAGTTTGAAAAATGGATATTTATAGCAATGGAAAATTACAAAATAACAACAGTGTTATTAAACTATCAGTGTTTTTACAGATTAATAAAAGTGAACATTAGATGATGGCAAAGCTAATCTAAAAGTAAAAGTAGAGGAAGCAATCATGAACAATTAAAAAATGTTAAAGACAAATTTAAAAAACACTATTCTGTTATGGTACCACTATGTCCTACTGGTACCAATATCCCGATAATCTCTCTTATGCAAATGTTCTGTCTAATAGGATGCGAAAGTCATGTGTATTGTAGGTTAACAGTGATAAATTGAATGCTTGCTATAAAAAAAGGTAATATATCTAAATGGCTAGTTCTGATATTAACAGCAGAGAGAAAATGCACAGCTGAGCCCTCTAGAGGCAAACAGATGCATGACTGCAACTGGCTAGCTAGTCTTTCTCTTTCTTTCTGAAATCTCAAACCTATATCTCTCTTCTCTCATTGGCCTGTTAAAGACATAGGCCACCAAATGTCTAATAACCAGCAAACTGTAACCCTTAACCCCCTGCACTACTCCTACATCAGGAGGCTACATCGTTGCAGAGGAAAAGAAGTTGATCTAATGTGAGAATTATGTGTCTCCACCAATCAGAATAGCCGTTTGGGATGTAAAAATGATTGGATGTTCATGGCAAATTGACTCACAAATGTGAGTTTCCAGTAATAATAGCTACTGAATAAAATATAATGTATTGCAAGTAATTTATTGCATTGGTTTGAATGTGTTTGTGTTTTATCTTCGTATGTTAAGGCCAATCTCATTCTACTGCTGGTGGAAGCAAAGAAGTTTGTTCATAGCGTAAAAAATAGTGCAAATTATTAGGAAGAATCTCTAGATTACCGTGGTGATGTAAAAAGCATATGATAAATTGTAATAATTTTAAAGTTGGTATCTGCAGTGAAGGAAATCAATATTCTAGGGCTGTGGGCTGCTTAATGTGAGTATCATATTAGGCTTTTCTGTAATGATCAAATCGAACTGCCTCGGTTCAGCCAGTCTTGAAAACCCAGCTGGGCTGTATCAGTTTTTCAGCGGACATATTTCAGGTAATTCATAAGGTGTGTCAAAACTAACCCCCCATCTTGTTTTAAATATGAGAACATTTCTAGAGGAGCATGTAAAACATCTATTTTAATCAGACAGGAAACACTTGTTTGCAGTCTTACACAGGTGCTTTGTTATTGTTTCATTAAGTGCTTCACAATAAAAGATTTTGCTCAATCTTCTGCCCAACATAAACGGACATCTGTTATAACAAATGAGGATGTGGAAGTGAGGGGCATGTTTCACGGCGGGCACTGTGTCACAAAAATGAAGGAATTGAACTGTGATGTGACTCATAGTCATGTAAAGTACCTTCACAGGAAAATAGGCCAGGCTGAATGAAAGTGTGCTTTAAAGTCTCTTATGTCTTTTGTGATTGTTCCAAGCTGTCTGTGACAAGAATATGTGTCCCTGAACTCTTAAATGTTTTATTAACTGTATGAAATGTGTGCTTAACAAATCTTTTCTTTAATATGCCTGTATGTGCTTGCAGAATTTGTATATTATCACTGCTAATTTTAACTTTAAACTTGTTTTATTTACTCATTTTAGGTCTTTTAGAATAGGTAAACATGGATTGTGGCTGTCTCTGATGTTTGCAACTATCAGGATGCAATGGCAGGTGGTGGAACAGGCTTTTCCTGTCTGTAATCTCAAAAGCGCTACATCTCTGGCATTCTTTTGCAGAAAATAGGACAGATGGATGTTGCAGCTTCCCAGTATAACAGAGCCAATTGATTCAGCCCATGTGAAACAGCAAGAGAGATGCTCATGTCCTGCCAGCCCACGAATCATTGATTAATGTTTACATATGTGCCATGTTTAACAGTTACAAATATGAATCCACCCAAAAAATGTTTTTTAATAAGCAGTCTTGATTCGAATCAGAGCCCTATTTCAAACATTTGCTTTGTTGTGATTACCTGCCATGTGTTGTGCCTGGCACCACTGCACTGTTGGCAACAAAATGTCCATTGCCAGACGATGTGGTGCTAGTAATAGCTAAAAATGGCAAAAAATGGCAAAAATGAGAGAGCACATTGGAGAATGTAACAAAGATTGAGGCAGCTTTTTTTTTACATAGGCAGACACTGTCTATATGTTATTATCTCAAACACTGTTCTTATAGAAATTATATATATATATATATATATATATATATATATATATACATGGCACCTAATATTATCTTGATTTACTATCATAACTTGTTCTTCCTGAATCTCATTCTGTGAAATAGTAATAGAAAGTCTGCCATCTAATGGTGGAACATCAGAAAGAATCTGAAATTGAGTTGCTTCATTTATGAACCACTTTAAGTACTTAGGTTGCATAAATGCTTTCATATTACAGTGCACAGCATAAATGAGTAAACCCCCTCTAAAACTTAACAAATTCAGCAATTACTCTTGACTTTTAAGACATGTTAGGGTTTTTTGGAGATGTAATGTTCCAACAAGTCTGCTTGATCAATTACCAAAAGAAGAATGACAAAATTATTCAGCAAAATAAGATTTTCTTATCAAAGTGATAAAAATGTGTGTTGCAAAAATGAGTACACCCTCCTGAAAGTTACTAAATAAAACTAAAAAAAAAAGAAGAAAAAATAGTGTATAGGTTTAAGGCTATTTTTGATCAACAGTTAAATATATTGAACTTTTAAAAGACAAGTAATTTCCTGACAATTAGTGTTATATAGCCCACTTAATCATACTTAATGCTGGCAGCAGTGGAACCACTTGAGAGAGAACTGACATGTGACATTTCTTAGCATAAAAGAGGACAATGGTACAAGAGGAATTCCAAATTATTGTTTTAAGTGTGAAAATATAGCAGAAGTAGCACCAACATTCAAAAACAATGGACTTGTGATAAGGCTCCTGAAATAATCAGGTCTTCACTTTAAGTTTTCATTTAGTGATGAGTAAATTTTTTCTAGAAAAAGAGCAGGAGAAATAACATGCAAGTGTCTCAGAGCCGGCAAAAGCAACGAAAAGAGTGACCCTTTATCTCACAGAGTATGACGCAGCCTGCAGAAGTGACATGCATGGTTGTTTATCCACACCAGAATACTGTAGCCAAAACACAATAAACTCATTTAACCTCTTCCAGGGCCCATATTTACAAAATGGAGATTTCTGGGAATCTATACTCTGGTCTCAAGAGACCAAGTCAATCATTTCGGATCCAAAATCATCCAAAATGTTCTGGTGTTGCTGGAGGAGGAGTACAGTGAGAAGTGCTTGGTACCCAACGTTCACTGGTAGTAAAGCTTTTATATAGAGATGAATGAGTGCTGAAGGTATGCTTTATCAATGCTGGCATGAATTCACACACTACTGTGTGATGTAATACAAAAACTTGACACAGAAGAGCCTACCCTCCTCTCATTCCCTGCATTATTGGGCATTTGTTCAGCATGGCAATGAATATATTCATTCTCCCAAGGTGAAAATCCTTCAGTGGACATGTATTTCACTCAATCTTAATGCTCTTGAGCAGTTGTGGGGGATTCTGTAGATAAGAGCTGAACAAAACTCCCCATAAAAGACCAGAGCATTTAAGGAGGTCGCCCAGGAGTTAAATAGGACAGATGTGAAAATTTGTCATGAGCTTGTACACTCAGTGCCAAGAAGGCTACATGGGAAACCTTCTCAAAGTTTTGCCAGGGAACCACAAGGTGGCACTGTGACACAGGAACTAGCCTTAATCCATGCTTTTTTTTTTTTTTTTTTTTTTTTGGTCTGTCTGTCTGTCCACTTTGTTTTGAGAACTGAAGAAGATATAAGAAGACCTCTGCGTGTATATTTATGCACCAGCCTTATATAATCTCCAAGTAAACTTTTGTTTCTCTTTTCTAATATAGCATATGAAAGACATTCAGCTTGTTTATTACTACTTTCAACAGACAGCAATTAAATAAATATTACATATAATTATAGAGAACCTGTCAAAAAAGCACTCCTAATTGCTGCTTGATGAATAAATAAAATTAGTAAAACTGGTACATTAAATGAAAACTGGACACTTTGGTGTCTTATTAGAGACAATTTTGTCCCTTTCTTTCTTACTTTTTGTGAGACCTGAATATGGGGACTTTGGTCTGTGCCCCATCAGAGATCTTAAACATCTTTGCAGTATCAATCTTAATTTTGACAATCAATTGAATATTTATTTTTCTTATTTTAATGACCAAACTGTAATGTTTATATATATATATATATATATATATATATATATATATATATATATATATATATATATATATATATATATATAAATCCAGATTTTATTAACATGGTTGCAAAAATATCAAACCCTATATAAAATGAGTATAAAATACAATTTAGTTTGAACTACTGACAATCATAATTTGAGTGTTAAGCAGCACAAAAAGTGACCGAAATGGGCTAAATTGATTCAAGACATGCAAATCAGAAAACCTTCACACATCAAGAATACTATTTATCTCTCTTTTTACACCTCCATCGACCCAAAAAAAACAACTTAAAATACCTGCACATCACAGCCTGTCAAGCATGAGCCACAACTTAGTTTATCCAAATAAACTTAGGCAAATTCATTCTAACTAAAATATCCAAATTGAGTTTAAAGGTAACAGTATTTTTTTCCAGGAGAGTGACTGGTGGAAAAAGCCGATTACATATTTCACAGGCATTGATATGACAAGCACAATAATAGAGGTGAATTCATTTCCATTTATTTGCCAGGTTATTGTGTTTGATAAAATGAATCGTTCTAGCAAATAGGCTCTAAGTCAGATGTCAGATGTTGTGTTCAAAGGTGAATTTATTGGTAGGCAGCTGCTCCTGCCCCTGTCAGCTCTCTCTCGCTCTTCATCCGACTCTCTCGTGTTCTCACGTTATTGCTTTCTCATGTGTCAAAGCAGAATTTCCCCCATCTGAGCTGCTCATGAAGGCATTAATTGGATAAGGGAACACAAATCAATACCCAGCAAAGATCTTGGTCATATATATTAATCAAAGCTAGATTTCTCAGTTCAGACATCTCCACAGGATGATTGCAAGTCTGTGGAGGCACAAAATTCTTGTTTGCATCATAACAAAAGCATCAAGCTTTCAATGGAAGAAGTCATTTAGAAATGTTAATTATCTAGTAAGGCATGCATCAAGAGCTCCGGTTGCACTTTGGTTTGCTTTCCAATATCTCGGGTGTAATTTCTTTTCTGTATATTTTACCTCATAATCCCATGTTTACTGCCTGCAGCCTTTATTTATAATTCAGCACAGATTCTCACTTCTAAGTTTGCAGATGTCAGAAGCTCGGCAGGGGCTCCCCCTCGCTCGCTCGTGGTCTCTTGTGTTTATGCATCGAGCTCACAAACAAACACTGGCTGGTGGGAGGATAATTTCAACTTTTACCCCCCTCCTTTCAACGCTGCACGTCAAATATTGATTTTTTCCCCCCTACTTCAGCTGGATGTGAAACGTTGATCATCTGTGCTTTTCTTAGAGTGGCTGATAAAAGTAATGGGTAGTTGGGCTGGACTGAATCAGACCCCTCCCGTTGCTGTTTCCTCTCATCTGGATGGCCTTTGAAAACTTGATCCAAGCAAAAATTTAATAATTGATGTTTGGTGGAGGCTGTGAAACTGGGAGCTGCTTGGCTTCAGTTCTGAGTGCCTGGTGAGATTTTTAGGGTATGTTAATTTAGGTTGAGTTATTGCCTGGCTACTCTGAGCCAGGGGTAGCAGTCCAAGGCCTCTCTCTGCTGCTATTATCATTCATTTCCATCACTAGTACAATCAGCTACATTATCTCTGGCCCACTGAAGGACCATTTTCCCTGGTCTGCTCTGTCGGTAGCAAACAGTTTCTGCTTCTTAAAAAAAAAAAAAACTATGGCAGAGTGAGCATGATTATGGAGTTTAGACCAGGGGTTTTCAAACCAGGGGCTGCAGGAGGGACCTTGGAAAATATATATTTTTAAATATATAAGTTATATAAACATGCTACCATTTAGAAGATTGTGGTTTTAAAGATGTTTATCTGGTGAGTATTCATTAAATTGATTAAATGTGACAGTAAACACAATTGTAATGTTACGAAAGAGTTATATTTCAAATAAATGTTATTTTGAACTTTCTATTCATCAAAGAATCCTGTATTTTGAAAAAATATTAAGCAGCACAACTGTTTTCAACCGTGATAATAATTAACAGGCAAATCAGCATATTAAAATGATTTCTGAATTATCATGTGACGGTAAAGACTGGAATCATGGCTGCTGAAAATTGAGCTTTGTAATCACAGATAAATGTAATATAAAATGTAAATGTAACGTGATGGCAAAGCTGAATTCTCAGCAGCCATTGCTCCAGTCTTACATTTAAAAAAAATCATAAAATAGAAAACAGTTCTTTGAAATTGTAATAATATTTCACAACATTACTATTTTGACTGTATTTTAGATTAAAAAACACACAAATTTTAAAAATGACCCATTGTGTGTGTGTGTGTGTGTGTGTGTGTGTGTGTGTGTGTGTGTGTGTGTGTGTGTGTGTGTGTTTATGTTTTTAAATTAAATAATAGAGTATATATTTTAGGCCTGTCAGAATTATGTTTAAACTGATTTGTTATGATATTTCGAAATATTCAAAAATGTTTGTCTTAGGTTTATACATCTACTGTTTCTCTAATAGTAATATATACTGTCAACACAAATATCTGTTTTTCATATATACAATTATTTAATTTTGCAAACAAGACAGTCTTGAAAATAATAGCTTTTATATTTTAGTTTGAAAACCAGACCATTTCAGCAGTCTTATGAATTGTTGTCATCAGCCATTATGTGAGCAGAACATCCCTGTTCATCTCAAGGCTGTGAGTCTTAGTCTTCTCTGCTCCTTAATGAAAGCACTCCATCACACTTTTTCAAGTCCTGGCTTGACACATTCTCCTCCACCGTGCATGTCGTGTTCCACCCAAGATGTGCTGGCAAATGCACCGATTCAGCTCCGAAATGAGGGAAAGAGCCATCTCCTTCCTTTATTGCCCTACAACTCCGGCTTCTCCACACTTGGAAGTGAAGCGTACCCATTTCTCTGACTCGGCAGAGCTGACCATTGTCATTTCCCTTCCTTCATCAAAGGGACCATGAAAAGCCTGTGAGGTCTGGGTAATAACCTTCAGAAAGCCTGCGATTGCACTTCCATTCTCCACAGAGACCCAGGGCCATAACCATCAAGACGGACTAGCGAATGGGAGTGAATGGCGATGAAGATGGGGGTTTGTTCCAAGAGGGGAGATTAAAGAATATAGCTGAGGGGTTTATGTGTACATGTGAATGTTTGCGAGGTCTTGACTCTATTTAGACCCTGGTGGTGGTACCTGAAGCCATTAGTGACAGTTTTTCTGGGGCTGGGATTAGCCATCCAGTGTAGAAACTGCTGACAGGTGCAAAGAAAGGAAATGATTGAAAAAATGGAGATAAGGAGAGATCTAATCCTAATGGACAAGCACAGACTCTCAACTCCTCTAATATCGTAAAGGAAAGTAAACATTAAATGGGCTATAGCTCCCACTCGGACCAACTAACAGGAGCCGCAGCTCCCCAGCACTGACAACTCCTCACTGACAGAAACCAGACACAAGCTCTCCTAAAGGAGCTGCTCTGTGTCATATCTCAAACACTTTAAAATCAATGAGAGCGGCTAATAGTATTAAAACACTGCAATAAAGCTTTGTTTTGCCAGCTTATTAGTTACCCCTAGAGAGCAATGAAGGAATACAATATTAAATTACATTGTCATATATCTAATGCAAAGGGAATTTACTTATTACTATGGCTTCAAGTCATTCCATAAGCCTTGTGATGTCATAAATTTTTGGCAATGCACTTGTAATGCCTAAAGTTTTTCTTGTAAAAAAGTTTCCCCAGTCTTAGAAAAGACTGTTGACCTCTCGAAGGTTAAACGCTGTAATTTGCCATCGAATGGTTGTCATTTGGCTGGATGTGGCTCATGTAGCTGGTTGGTGTATTATTTCTAGACTGGGAGAGAAGGCCACTGATCGGTGCTTTATTGTAGTGTGTGACTAAGTGAGTGGGTTGAGACTGCACAGTTAATGGGCTTATAGAATTCATGTTTCATGGCCAACAGTGCCAGATGAGTGCATTGACACAAAAATAGCCTGAAAGCAAATAAACCAGGGTATTATTTTAGCAGCAATTAAATTAAGTAAAAAAAAAAAAAAAAAAAAAAAGTATTTTTTAAAGTAATATTTGTAAATTAAATAATAAAAATAAAAATATTAAATTTATAAAAATATAAAATAAATAAAAATTAAATTAAATTAATTATATTAAATAAGTATAATATATACATATGTAAAATAATATATTTACATACATTCATATTGCAAGCATATGTACATGTGTTAATGAACAAGCAAATGGTATTCTGAATTTTATATTTGTGTGGATAAGGTGCAATTCCAATTTTATCCTCAAAGAGGCGCTGTAACATAATCAATCTTTTAAACAGATGAAGACCGTGATTATTTCATGTGCAATAATATGTATGAATCTCTGTAAAAAAAAATATTTAATATGATTTTACATTACTTCTCCCCAAATGAAAAAAAAAAAAAAAAAACAATAATTGGTAATTGACATTAGTCCACTGTTTGTGTTGCCAATATATCTGGATTTGACAATATGCACTTGGCAACTTACATGAAATCATCATGGAGTTAATGCACTTACTGCTGTTATTGTTTTTCCGCAAATATTGAAGCCTTTGAAATAAACTGTGATAATATACTGTAATGTGCATGGATTTCACGTTATTGAAAAATTAACACTCTACTCATGAATTGTGGTTTTTCTCACTTATATGCTCAATTAGGATAGCTTTCGTTTTTCACATGTGTTTTATAGGTTGCATCACTCACAAAATGGATTTATAGTGAAGAAAATAACAGTTTTTCTCCTCTGTCATGTAGTGAGACACTTACATTGAATTCTACAGACAGAGATCAATGTCATAATCAATAAATTCTCCTATCTATGACCAGTTGGAACAGGTGTACAAGGGTGTAGGAGGAAAGTCTGAACTCTGTAATGGTGCTGTAATAAATTGTTTTCTACCAGCATTCGCAGCCAGGCACCCCTCTCTCCAAAGCCCTCTGAGACACACTATCTGCACAACCTATTAACCATGTAAAAATACTTTTAAAGCTATTTCAGTATTTCAGACTGTCACACTTGATTTAATGGCTGTTACACACCACAACAGAGTCAGAATTAGCTTGAGTTTGCTAAAACAATGCTAAATAGTGCAGGGCCGTGCACAGACATTTTGAGGGGCAGTGGCCCAAACCAAAAAAAGGGGCACAAGGAGTGTGGGCGCTTGTTAATACAAATTATTCAGTTGTTACAAATATACAGTTAAAAGAGAAGACAGCACACTCTTTAATAATTGACTTTATTGCAGATGTTTTGATAAGAGTGGCCTCTCCCTCTCTCTCTGAGCCTGCTTCTGTCTCATCTTCAATGGAAGTAGGGGAGAGTGGGGTAAGTTGAGCCAGTGGGTAAATTGACCCACGACCTGCATCTTGCCAACTGTATACTTTTACTGTCATGTGACCATGTATTTTGGAACCACGTATCATTTCTGCCAGACTGTGAAAAGGAGAAACACATTGGGGGAATGGAAGGCACCACAGCCATAGCCAGGGTTTGAAGATTAGTGTGGTCTGGGTGGGAACTGTGCTATAATAACCCACTCATTATACACACTAAACACTTTAAAAGAGACAGATATGTAGATGTTTGTGAATGATGTTTTCTCTGTTTTGGAGGAATGAACATTGTTAAATTATATCACATTGCACCATTACTTTATGTTAGGAGTATATAATTTTATCAGTTGTTTATTATTAATTCAGTAATACATAGGCCTATTACTGTTATAGTTTTCATTAATAACCATTGCTATATAGATGATGACTTTGTCTAGTGCCCTTATGAATGTTGTTGGCACGACTTTGTGAAAATATAACTACAATATGAAATAGCATAGACGTAACATACTTGTTCCACAGATCTCTGCACTAGTGTTATATGCCACTGTTTTGATAGCGTTGATAACGTTTTTTTGTTTATTTGTTTTTTTTTGCGTTTGCCTTACCGTATGTGGTATCCTGTCAGCAATATCATGTCTGTGGGCTCTTTTGATTACTATTTAAGTTTGGGCAGTGTTGCCAGATATTGCTATGAAAACAAATAAAAATAGATACAAATATCTTTCCACCTGTAGTCACTAATGGCCAACAAACTCTCTGTTTAGTCTGTTTTTAGGAAGGCTACAACCTTGGTGTTCAACATATTGTTTCAGAGATGCAAACAATTAATTTTTATTTTTATTTATTTATTTATTTATTTATTTATTTATTTATTTATTTATTTACTATTTATAGGCCTACTATTAATTTGGTTGTAATAAAATATGATGTGTTATAGATTACTAGTATAAAGACAAGTGATTATAATGGGAAATATACTTAATTACAAGAATTAAAGTGTGACAAACTGCTAAATATTCTATATGATGATTTACCTGCATGCTGGCTTGCTGGAGCTTTGTATTCATGTTTGCAATGTTGAACTGCCTTTAGCAGCCTCCCTTCGCTCTTTCTCTCTCTGTCTTTTTGTGAAGGCCTTTTTTTTTTGTCTACAAAGTGTGCCAGCAACTTTTGTACAAGTTGTTAGCACTTTTAGAAGGCCGATTCATTTTCGACAAAAACAAAAACAAACAAACTACCAACTAATTACTAATTCAGCGGATCAAACACTGACTGTAATGTGGATCTTAATGCATCTACCTGGTAATGTAACGATCTTCGGGGACTGTGGTCTCCACTCTCCAGAGAGAGACACACAGATTGTGAGTGATGCTGCGGAGCGGCCGGGAAACACGGAGCGGATTAGTGGAATCAGCGGAGCGGTAACAGACAGCTTTGAGCTGGGGTGATGGGGGGATAGGTGAGAGGGGCACCTCAGGAATCCATAACTTTTTGTCATCATAGTCTGAAGATCATCTACTCGATTTTGGTGAAAATCGGACCAACAGTTGACGAGGAGTTGAAAAAAGTAGGTTTCCAACATAAATCTAAATGGCCGACAGGAAGTTCGGCTTACTCTGGCATATTTTGTATCTATGTTGCACCTGTGCACGGCCCTGAAATAGTGTCTGATAACATAAGAGTGCATTAGAGTCATTTTCTGCACAGTTTTACACAGAAATAAATGAATTGCACTTTTGAAAAATGTTTAAAAGCCATAGCAGTGGTCTAATAAAACCTTTAATTTTTTATTTTATTTTTCCTCATGATGGTGAAAATAAATTGGCCATTTCTGAGATCACATAACCAGCCGAATACCACCTTATATGCCATAATTCATACACAGCTAGCACACGGGTATAGATATTTTGCACATACATGTAACTAGCATGTTATGTTAACATTATATTGATATGTTTGCTGTAGTAACACCCCTCCCCCCAAAAATAAATAAATAAAAATAACAGAATCAGTTTTACAAAGCTCATGAGCTTCCTCAGACAACTGGAGCCAAAGCAGTAAAAGAAAGAGTGCATAGCAGAATAGCAGAATGTGCAAATCAATACCTACACTGGTGATAGTCTATGTTATCAGATTAACTCCCAAGCCATCTGTAGACTACTGAAAGCTAACTTTGTCCAGCTTCCAGGGAAGTTTTATTCACTACAGTGGATTGGTTTAACAGGCATTTTGAATGCAGGAAGCATCATTAATGCAGGTGGGAGGTCAATGGAAGGGACAGTCAGAAAGAGACAGCACTGTTCTGATGGGGAAAGAGTGAAAGAGAGGGGGCGAGAGACCCACAGAGAACGAGCGCAATGGGGAAAGAGCAAGACACTTTACACTGGGGGCTGGCCTTTTAGGCCAGTGGTTTTGCTTCAGGATCCTGATTTTGCATTGGACATCAAGCAGCGACCCAACACCAACACTAACACTGCATAGGCCAATCAAAATTCTATATGATTAAAACAGATTATAAGGAAAGTAGAATTTTGGTTACCAAATGCTGTTTTTGGTTTAATGCTTTCAGCAGCTGTTAATTCAAGATGTGGTCAACAACGAAAGATATGAGAAAGGTGTTTTCTTTCCATAAAATCTGATAAATATTTATGTTTTTATATGCTTTTTCCAGTCCTCAAAGCCCTTGGCTGAGCAGCATTTCACTGCTGATATAACAGTACAACAGCAATGAGATTTTTTTTTTCTCTGGTTGTATCAGTCCCCTTGTCTGTGACCAATATGAGGCAACAAGTGATTATTGAAACACCACTGTTGAGTGTTGCAATGGTTTTACTCTGGAAGCTGTTTGGAGCTGTTTTTGTTGACCAAGCAAAAGCAGACAAATCACCTGCAAATATTGTGTCTAAATTTAAGTTACTCTGCTTTAACATAGTTTATTGAACTGTTGTATAAAAGCATGATCACACAATCACTCCTTGTTTTTCCCTTATTTACATTTTCTTTATAAAAGCATATTGAAGAAGTATTCTTATCCTAAGTATACAAATATACACAGTACAGTTAGTTGCAATTTATTACTGTGTTAAGAACTGTGTTTTTCCAGCTGAGACAACAGGAGAACATATATGGTTACTTGGTAAACATAAACCACTCCTAAAGATTTTTATACTACAATTTTATTTTATTTTATTAGCAGTCTACCAATTAGAAGACCATTTAGAACATCAATTTGGATGCTCGTAACATGAAATTAAATCAAAATCTTCAGGTACACATTGGAGCACTCTGCAGAGCAATTTGACAGAGCCTCGTTATCTTGTTATTGCACAAATGAGAGTAGATCACTAATGCAATCAAATGTATTCAGTATGATTACCAACAGTGATTTCCTGCAAAGGCTTTAAGATCCACTTTCAAATCCTCATTAAAATGAACCCCAGACTGAGGTATGACATTATGGAGCCATGATGAATTACAAAATCTGAGCAGTTCAAATCTTCTTTAAAAGTCTTTAAAAGCATGTGTGAAAGTGTACTGCTTTGGTCAGTTTGGTCAAGAAGAGAGAGACAGAGTTTAAATGCCAGCAGTCTCTGTGCTGTCTTCCTGTTGAACTTTGACCACTTCTCTTTAACCAAGAGCCCATCTTCCCTTCCTGTTCATGTTTTTCTTAACTGCTCTGAAATCTTTTGTAATTTTAAAGGTGGAAATCTATTGATTTAAAAAAAAATATATTTTATTAAAAGATCACCAAAGAAAAACTGGTATCACTTTACAATACAATTCCTTTTCTTAACATTAGAAACTACATCTGTTAACATAAACTAAAATGTGTTCACATACAATAAATGCTTCAATTGATGCATTTATTAATTTAGTTTAATTAATGTTAATTTCAACATTTTCTTGTACATTATGAAAAACAAAATTTGTATCTGTTAATATTATTTTATGGACCTGGGCTAACATGAAGTATCATTGAACAGTTGTATTTTTATTGGCTAGCATTAACAATGATGAATAAATAATGTAACACATGTATTGCTCATTGTTAGTTCATGTTAGTTAATGCATTAACTAAAGTGTTACCGAAAAACATTTTCTATCTTCTGTTCTTCATTATGAAATATTGGGAAGTTTAAAATGCTCTCTCTCTCTCTCTCTCTCTCTCTCTCTCTCTCTCTCTCTCTCTCTCTCTCTCTCTATATTTTTTTTTCGTTGTTTATTCAAGATACAGTATGCCCATTTCTCTGCATTATATTTGCCAAAAAGTAATCTTTCTCATGCATGTAGTCATTTCTGTTATGATCTGAAGTATATATTATTCTGTATGTAATTTACTTCATATGGATGCATGGAGTGGGTCAACTAGACACACAGTATTATATTAAATATTTACACATATCTGCTGTCTAAAATCTGTATAGCAGGAAACTGCTGTAGAACGACCTGTTGTGTTATGAACATATGTAAACTGTGCAAACCATATGCTTCTCAACATGTGTTTATCAGTATATTACAGTAAATAATGTGTATGATTTGCCTCAAATCACATCTTCACTTCTACAGTCATTGGCAGTCTAGCAGACCATTCATTTTACAAAAAAAAAAAAGTCTATACGTTGTCAGAATCAATGCTTTAAGAGATCAGAGCAATAGTGAACTTAATGGGTCTTTTTGAACCATTTATCTTACCGTGGGAGCTGTGTCTTTCATTTAGGACATGGGTTTTTCTAATTTGAACTGATGTCAATCTAAGGTCTTCGTCCCTCTGTGATCATGATCAGACGTATGAGATGAAACTCTCATTCTTATTCTGTCCTTAAGTGTCCTTTGAGATGCACTCTATCTTTCTATCTATCTATCTATCTATCTATCTATCTATCTATCTATCTATCTATCTATCTATCTATTTATCTATCTATCTATCTATCTATCTATCTATCTATCTATCTATCTATCTATCTATCTATCTGTCTGTCTATCTGTCTGTCTGTCTGTCTGTCTGTCTGTCTGTCTGTCTTATTATCTGTCCGTCCGTCCATCCAATCCAAGCAATCCAATCAAATCCATCTATTAAAGCATTCTAATCAAATAAATCACACTGTTCAAGTTCAAGCTCATTTTTATCTCCATGCATTTAACACCAATCCTCTATTAACATGGCAATATATTTACAAGATTTTGCTGATATATTTTGCGTGCTTAGAGAGAAAGTAGAGACAATATATTCATGGAACCCTGAAGCAATTTGCTTTTGTCTGTCTTTGAGACAAAAGCCTTCAATAATCCATTTGGGCCCGTTCTTCAACACAGTGCTGTGGTAATACTGTGCAAACTACGAGGCGTGCATGGAGCATGTATTTCTGGAGAATGTCCATAAATGAAACCATCCTCTGGTGTAACAGAAACTTTATTAGCAACAATTATAGAGACCCTAAATTTGCATTTTAATTAAAACTTTTTGATTGCAATCATGTCAAGCATTAAGTGATTTCTAATTAAGAGATGCACTGGTGCAGTTTTTTGCCCAGGAAAATACAGTTTGAGTAGTTTTCTCAGTTCTACTTGTAAATAAATCCAGCAATGTGGTGTTTCCTCTGTAAGCTCCTCACAACACAGAGACTAATGACTTCCACACCAAACTTGGCGAGATTTAACAAATTAGAAACAACAGCTGAGACCTCTTCCCTGGATACTGTCTCTTTGCTTGATACACCGGAATTATAAGTTACCACATATGTCCTATTCACAAGCTTTTCTGGTCAGGAAAATATAATAATTGTGTGAGGTGTGTCTGTGTAGCCTGCCAAGCTTTGTTGTGTTGAAATCTCTGTAAGTCAGGGCATCCTGCTCAAACAGAGCCCAACCTAAACAATAGGAACACTTTAAGATACAGCCAGGAGACTTTTTCGGATGACAATTGTTTTTATTTTTATTTTTTGTGATTGCATTGTGTGCATGGGAGGAAACTCACCTCCCTAAGAGGAGATTCCCACTTTAAGGAACAATATTTTTCCCATCTGTGGTGTGTAAACAACACACTGTAACACAAACAATGCCACAAACACTTGCAACACTCCCAAATCCCTCTCATTACCACATTCTCAAATGTCAAGAGGTGTTATTTTCAGAAATGATGGATAGTAGCATACCGTGAGATGATATAGCACTTCTCTAAGAGGAGTTTCCTTTTTTAAGTGCAATAATAAGTCTGTATTCTTTAGGCATGTTGACTAGCAAAGCAAAAGGAAATGTCATCTTACCGCATAAAGGAATCGTGTATTTCAATGAATTATAGCATTGCTGTGTTGCTAGTAGAAAAAGTAGATTCATTTACAGTTTAGCTATTAGCTGTAAATGGAAATCTGCTGTTCAAATCTCTCTTCTCTTTCACGTGCACACACTGCTCAAGGAAAAGTGGCCTAGAGGAGAATCCTTAAGTAGCCGGCTACCATGGCAACCTATAGACCTGATTCTTGCTGAGGTACAGCACATAAGTATCCGTGGGCAGTTGATTACGACCTTATAAAGCATTTCTTAAGCTGAGAACGTAGTCATACTTGAGAAGGCACATGCTGGCACTTTATACCTACAAAAATGAACTGATATGAGTACTAATACAAAGTCAGCCTGTGAATGAGAGGTATAAAATATGTTCTCTACAGCGCTCATGATTAATATTTTTTTCTCTTTTTTTAATGTGTTTTTTGTGGTGAACTATTCCTTTAATTTATGTTTAAATTAAAGGGATAGTTCACCCAAAAATGAACAGTAAGTAAGATTTATTTATTTATCTACATAGTCTTTTATGCTAACCAAGAATGCATATATTTTATCAAAAAATTGTATGAACCATGATATTTTGAAATATTATTACAATTGATAATGACTGTTTTCCATTTTTTCTTATTCTATTTTAAAATGTAATTAGCTGTAATACCAAAGCTGTTCCTTTTTTCCCAGTATGAGTACGTTGGTGATTAACATTGTAAATAACTGACCATTTGTGGTGCTTAATGAACAAATGCCCACATATTAACGCTCCCAACCCTTTGTCAACTCTACACCTGTTTTTGTAAACTCAAAACTAATTCCCATGACTCCCACGATTGTTGTTTCAGTAGCTATCGATAGTACTTTGAACTACTTCAGTGACAAGTCATTTGTGGAAGAGCAATTTAGCACTTCTCTAAATGTGGTGTATTGACCCAGCTCCAGTCTTCTTGGTGTTGAATACGTCATAATAAATGGAGTGAAGGGTTAAGTGTTTCTGAGTCATCTCCTTGGAAAGTTGAAACACTAAAAAAGTTTGAAATGTCTGCTGTCTGCAAATGTTGAAAGAGGTTCAGGTTCTCTTAGAAAGCTAGCCATTGGAGTCAACGGTTCTTCTATGAAGTATGATGGAAAGGCACTAAATAATGTAGCACTATATTTCTTTTTATCTCCCAAGTCTAAACACTAAGCTTACAACAAGGCCTGAAGCAGATGAACACATCTACAATCCTAAAAGAGGTGCATCTTTTAATGCTGGATGGCAGCCAGTGGACAGCCATAAGTTTCTAGTGCTCTGTAAGTTGTATGCTAGCTGGAAAACTTTGAGGAACATTACATGAATGAACGCAAAGAACCAAAAAAATTCTGTTTGTAGTACATTCCTGGAGCGATCAAACTATTTATCGTGTATTGTGTAATTGAAGTCAACTGGCAAGGTGTTTGCTTGTTTTGGTCAGGAATTATAAACACTGAAATGTTTTGGGTCTGTGTTCTTGTACTTCCAAGTATTCAATAATGTGAGAAACAGGTCCAGATCAATACAATTTGCATACACACTACAGAAGGTTATCTTCACTCTTCAGTAATCAGAGTAGACATTAATATGATTATAAGTCACAAGTCGAGTTTACTGTTCATCTCTTGTAAATGGAAATTCATTGTCTTGCCCTGTGACTCTATGAAACACTTGACAGGGCCTAGTGAACAGGAATGAGAACTGAAAGCGACAGTCTCATATGGGCAGGACTGAGTTAATTGACGAAAACAAACCATGGGAAATCGCTGTCCATAATGGAAAAGTAGCCCTGGTATCTAATTATAGACCTGGTATGAGGATGCTGCATGCATAAACCACTCATGTAAACAAATAGAGCAGAATATATCTCTTGTGACTACAGTATATGTGTAACACAGCTTGATTACACTGTTTTATATAGTTAATCCTCTATTTCATGAAGAAATGGCTCTTCAAGTTATTTGATGTTGAAGAACAATTGAAGAAGTTCAGCTGAAGAAGCACATAGGAAGTGCCACAGATGATAACCAGACTGTCAAGTTTATGTCTGTTGTGGTTACACCCTACAACCGCACTGTGAAACACTGAGAAAAAGAAGAAAAGAAAAAAAAAACCTGACAAGGATAACATTTAAAATTGAAAGAAAAATTAAACCAAATAAACCATATAATTCAAATTGATTAAATCAAACAAATAAATAAATACATAATAAACAATAAAACCAAATACATAATGCAGGGATCTCCAGCCCTACTCCTGGAGAGCTACTTTCCTGCAGACTTCAGTTCCAACCCTGCTCCAACACACCTGTCTGTAATTATCAAGTAGCCCTGAACACCTTGATTAGCTGGTTCAGGTGTGTTTGAATGGGGTTGGAGCTCCAATCTGTAGGACGGTAGCTCTCCAGGAGTACGGTTGGAAACCACCCACATAATGTCTACATTCAACGTATATACTGTGCATATAGTTATATGACAAGCTGAACAAGCACATTTATAATGTATTTGAATGTATTTCGCATTGCATTATACTCTTTTACTAATTGTCCTGACACCATCATCTATTGTACATAATGTATCTAATGCAAGGCCCAGAGTATTTTAAAGGCAGTTAATGTAGTGTTCCCCATCTGGGACATTAAAGATAAAGTGAGTGGCTGAAATAAAAGTACACCCTTCAAAGTTCTTCCCATACTGTCAGCTGTGATGGGGACGGCACACAGTGTGAAGCCTATGCTCCCTGCTGTTGCTCTAGACCTCCCCCTTTCTCTTTGCTTCATTACACTCTTTTTGTGACCAAATTAACTTTGACCAATTTGTATTTTCACCTTTAGTGCTATTTAGCTACTGTTCAGAGAGCTAAAGTGATTTTGACACACATATCCCGACTGTGACTTTGTTTGTGCATTGTGCCTCTTCACCACAACATTTGCCCTCTTATTATTGCATTGTGTAATTTATATAGATGCTCTGCATCCACTCAAGTAGTTGACTCAAGTAGTTGAGAAAGCAACTGGATAGGAGCCTTGCTTAGAGAAAGTGAGAACAAGAAAGAGAGAGTGTGAGAAGTGAGCACCTAATAAAGATTTGAACAGCAGTAATCTTTGTATTAAAGCAATTAAAACTGAATTATATATTACACCAAACTATATGTTCAAGTATGTATTGTATAAAGTAAGTATGAATTCTTGCCGGTGAATTACTGCGACAGTACATATGTACTGTAAACGCACATCATGTTGCAAACAGGCAGTTCAAAATCAACACTGTATGCAGATGTAAAATCTCTTTCCAAGTTATGTAATACGCAAAAAATCTGTTGTTGGACAAAACTGAAGTTGATAAGCACTTGGAATTACACTTGGTGTGAGTGAGTGAGTGAGTGAGTGAGTGAGTGACGTGTGGCCAAGCATGGTGACCCATACTCGGAATTTGTGCTCTGCATTTAACCTATCCAAGTGCACACACAGAGACAAACACACACACACACACACACACACACACACACACACACACACACATACACACACACACACACACACACACACACACACACACAAACACACCATAAACACACACCAGGAGCAGTGGGCAGCCATATTGCTGTGGTGCCCGAGGAGCAGTTGGGGGTTCGGTGCCTTGCTCAAGGGTCTCACCTCAGTCGTGGTATTGAGGGTGGAAGAGAGCGCTGATGTTGTTGTTTTTTCGTGTTATTGCAAAAACATTTTAAGGAATATTTTCAGTGTCACTTCCTGTTCTTTCTCTCTTTCTTTTTTTGTGAAAATGATGGGAATTCCAAATACATCACACATTTTACCCATATTTTGCAAGATTTGAAAATTGTCATTTAATCACCCTCAATCTGTTCCAAAATTAATTAAATGCATTACCAGTTATTTGTGATGTCATAGGTGAAACATAATCCAAATAAATACAAAACGTTTGCAGTTCCAGAAAAAAAATGTAATGCACTTTTATAACACCTACGATAATATCTTCTTTATATATCTTATTTACTCCAATGCACTGATTTGCGCTGCTATGCAGATAATATTGACTTTCCACTGATTGAAGCCTATCCATATACACAGCAGTCAGTTCTCTATTATAGCCAAAGAAAGCGGTCTCCTCCCCACGAGTAATAACCCCCCCGCCCCCACGTCAAGATGTAACCAATCAGTGCTGAAATCTTTCTACCATGTGACTATTTACGAGCATTGGGAAGCGTCCATAGGCGGTGACAATAGTGGGCCTGTCTCGTGCGTTTCGTTGTGTAGGTAAGCTTTGGATGAGATTTTTTTTTGTGAGTTTTGTACATTATTCCTTGACTATCTGGCTGTTTAATATTAATTCGCTATGTCCATGTAAGCAGACTTGGCGTTTAGAGCCCATGTCTTTATTGTACACTTTTACTTTAAGCCTCATAACGCTGGAATAACAGTTTCCTGTGTGAAAGTAACCGCCTGGACAGCAGCGGTCATTTCTCCTTTGAATAAAATCAGTTAGGCTATGCGTTCATTATATAAAATATCATGCCATTTTGTATAAAACTCACAGACCTCTTTTGACTTTTTACAAGTCTCTGAAATATTTTTTTTAATAGACTTGCTATTTAATTGTTTGAGTGTGAAATTCCGAATTTATTAAACGCATTGTTAAACTGACTCTACTAAATGGCAAACGTGTGTCGTCAGATGATTGTTATAATGTTACACTGATGTATTAAAATCGACAAAAGTTCACAAGCTCTTAACTGACAGTGTGTATATATGGCTCTATATTTGTTATTGTAGTTATTCAATGTGCTTTCATGTAGTTTACATTACAAAACCTTTCCGAAATGTAATTTATAACATGTTTGTTTGTTTGTTTGTTTATTTTCCCCTCAGACTCTGAGTAGCTGTTTTGGACTCATAATATCACCACACCTTATTTTTTTGGATAGCTTCATGCACCGATGTTACATCATATTCCACTGGATACTTACATAGAATAGTTCTGGATCCAACTCATATTTTTGTTTCTTTCTTCATGGATGGCATGGCTTTTGAAGGAACGTGATTTATCATAAGTGTTTGCAAACTCGTGGGAAATTCTAAACAAAGTTACTGTTCAAGTGAAGTTTCATTTTCAAAGATGGATCAGCAGGCTGCTGGAGGGGAGGACCCAAATAAACCCTCCAAAAAGAAATCCAGTGAGGATGAAAGCAAAAACAAAAAACTGGTATGTATTATATTTTCAGGATTAATTTTGTTGTTGTTATTTCTTAGTTATGTAAAATTAAGTGTGTTATTTTTCAGCAGCATGGGTGTCGCATGTGTTTGTAGAATAATATATATATATATATATAAACAAGCTACGGAAGAGGATTAGGGCCAAGCAATAATAAAAAAATAAAACCATCTCGAGATTAAAGTCATTATATTGCGAGATTAAACTCGTTAAATTTCGAGAAAAAAAGTCGAAATACAATCTTGAGAATAAACTCATTAAATTTCGAGAATACAGTCGTTGTGTTTCGAGAAAAAACTCGTTAAATTTCGGGAAAAAAAAGTCAAAATACAGTCTTGAGAATAAACTAATTAAATTTCGTGAATAAAGTCGTTGTGTTTCGAGAAAAAAAGTCGAAATACAATCTTGAGAATAAACTCATTAAATTTCGAGAATACAGTCGTTGTGTTTCGAGAAAAAACTCGTTAAATTTCGGGAAAAAAAAGTCAAAATACAGTCTTGAGAATAAACTAATTAAATTTCGTGAATAAAGTCGTTGTGTTTCGAGAAAAAAAGTCGAAATGAAATGTAGAGAATAACGCATTAGATCAGTGTTCATTGCATAGCCTATAGAGGACATGGCAGAGTTGGATCACTTAGTCAAGCTATATTTTAGACTTTCTTTCAGTAACAAAGAAATACTATCAACTTTAGCTAATTATGACACAATAATAATTAGCACACGAACTTTAAAGAGAATTTGCAAGTGGCTAGGTCTTTTTAGAAGAAAAAATCAGTCCAATTTGCGCAATGTAGGCTACTCGCTTTTGTCCAACATGAAATGACAACCAGAGGACAAATGCAAGGTTATCGCTGGCTTCACCCAAATGCACTCTGGCACTTGGACAGCTATGATAAATAAAAACTGTACGGCATTGCCATTAATGGCGTGTAATGTAATGAGATTATTCTCAAGATTGTATTTCGACTTTTTTTCTCGAAATTTAACGAGTTTTTTTCTCGAAACACAACGACTTTATTCTCGATATTTAATGAGTTTATTCTCAAGATTGTATTTCGACTTTTTTTTCTCGAAATTTAACGAGTTTAATCTCGAAACACAATGACTTTATTCTCGATATATCATGAGTTTATTCTCAAGATTGTATTTCGACTTTTTTTCTTGAAATTTAACGAGTTTAATCTCGAAACACAACGACTTTATTCTCGATATTTCATGAGTTTATTCTCAAGATTGTATTTTGACTTTTTTTCTCGAAATTTAACGAGTTTTTTCTCGAAACACAACGACTTTATTCTCGAAATATAATGAGTTTATTCTCAAGATTGTATTTCGACTTTTTTTCTCGAAATTTAACGAGTTTAATCTCGCAATATAATGACTTTAATCTCGAGATGGTTTTATTTTTTTATTATTGCTTGGCCCTAATCCTCTTCCGTAACAAGCTGACACCAACTTCTGCAAAAACAAAGAAATGCCAAATGCCTATAACAACTCATTGTAGAAGTTGGTGTCAGCTTGTAATTGTTAAAGTCATTGTTTACACACATTCATGAGGGACACAAAAGGCCCCCTTTTTGTGCAGTGACCATGACAAAAAAATTTCCACACACTACTTGGCTTTTCTACCTCTAGAGTCCATTCAGATAACTTTAGCAGTGAAGAATCTGAGCATTTATGTTATATCGATCAACAAAGTTTCTCTCAAACTTGGAGCATGTTTTCACTGCAAAGATTAGCCAGCTCCGTCAGCACTCTCTGATGGAGCTGTTGAACCTATCAGTGTATTACTTTACAGGACCCTGAACCTCGTGATAATGTGCTGTCAAAACACTCTGTGATTTTTCAGTGGATTCTGGAGTAGTGTTTGTGACAGTGCTGAACCTTTAAGGATGGTCACGCTTATCTCAGAGGCTTAGTTGTGAAACTGGAACTGTTTGTTTCAGTTCTTGCTGGCTGCCTCTTTGAAAGTTTTATAACGTTGTAGAAAGTTTGCTGACTTGCTGACCTCAGGGCAAAGAAAGGCCCATGTGATACATGATGTAGTTATTTGTCTGTTGTGTACTGTTAGTATCCAGCCTCAAGCTTATCAGTAGCATCATGTGATTTTTAAGAAATATAATGTTTAACCTAAGGCGTCAGCAACTGTTTGATACAGAGCCAAGTATTTTAGTATTACTTTGTCATACCTGTGTCTTGCACAGCCTTCTCTTATTTCATATGCCACTTTTAGTGACCTGGGATTCGTTTGCTTTGACTTCTAAATATGTAATGCTGGTTACTGGATGTAGGACAGTCTATTTCAAGGTGCCTCTTCATGCATGTATTAATTACTTGACAAGACTGCCTCACTTCCCAAAAGTTGTGGCCTTGCCTGCAGACTTAACAAAGCTGTCTGAAGATCATTTAGTCATCTTGGACAGAGCTTATCGTCACAGCAGGGTTCCAGATCAAGCGAGGTGAATGAGTGTCTAAGTCTGTTTAATCTGCATACACACAGTAACTTTGCTAAACAGCTTGTCTCCAGTTAAATGTCCTGTACCAGCTTCATAATGATGGCGCTCTTTTGGGAGCTGCAGGAATCCATCCTTTTATGAGCTCCATTTGCTTTGTGGAATGTAAACTTTTGGAAGCCAGATGGAGACTTTCGATTACCGTAGCTGTAGTTGAACAGTGCCCTGAAAGTAGTCTGGTAGGGATACTACAAGTAACTTTTTGTGTTCCATACTGCCTCAGATTCTGAGGAATATGGGTATGTTGTAATAATTTATGATTAGTTGGTGTTTAGATCCTCATATTCCCAAGGAACGGCTAGGAAGTCTTCATGAGTGGAGCGGGTGTGGCTTGTGTAGTTGAAAACACCCCACATTTTTCTACTAGTGCAGTGGTTCTCATCTAGAAGCCCACAGGCCTGCTATAGGGGGCCTCAGCACATTTCCAAGGGGGCCGCAAGATGGCTTAAAAACTTTAAAAGTGTTTTTTTTTTTAAAACTAACACAAAGCTTTAAAGTTTAAAGCTTTAAGTTTAAACAGCAACCCAACAACAGTCATTTTATGTAAGAACCATGTTTCCACAGTCTTGGAAAACCTGGATATCTGGATTTATGTATTTTAATATTCACTGTATAAAAGTTTGGGTATGGAAAGTGAATTTGAATTAACTAATTAATTAATTTATTTGAAAAAAGCCTCTTACATTCAGTAAGGCTGCATTTGATAAAAAACAGTAACAACAGTAATATTATGAAATACAATTTTTAATATCTATTCTCTCTTTTATTATTTTAAAATGTTATTTTTTCCTGTGATGATAAAGCTTCATATTAGAATAATAATAATAATAATAATAATAATAATATGATGATGATGATTCCAGCTCAAATTGATTTCTTTTCATCAATGTTGAAAACTGTTTTTTTTTCTCTTCACCCCCTCCCCCCTGAATTCTTTCAAAACATCAGCACTTATTTGAAAAATATTTTTTTGTAACAATGTAAAAGTCTTTACTATCACTTTTGATAAATTTTAATGCATACTTCGTCAATAAAAGTATTCATTTCTTTCCAAAAAATAATCGTACTCCAAACTTTTGAACAGTAGTGTAAATGTTTGTAGTTATATTGCGGTCTGTGACGAGTGCTAAAAAAATAATGAGTGGAAATCACTGAGAAATTGCTATTTATGAATAGAAATATGCATTTAAAAATACATCTCATAATCACAATCATAATCATTTTGATATATTGTCACTGTTGGTTGAAAACAAGCAGCTTTGCCACAGCAGAAGTACCAGAAATATTTAGGGCCCCTTGTCAAAAAGGAAAAAACATTAGTGGATGTTAAGGCTTCCACGCACTCATACATACTCAGACCTTAACACTGATGTCACTCTCTCTTATACTAGTGATCTCACTGTTGCACTCCCTGTGGCTGATTTGGGGCCAGGCATGTTCTCTGTTGCCTAACCTTTCTGCATAGATGAGAAGTCCAAAACATCTGCTGTTGCACAATGGCTTTTGGCAAAATTGAGGAAGTCATCCACCATAAGGGTGGTCAAGTTTAAAATTATAAGAGTGATCACAGATTCTTAATAGTAGTAATGTTTTTGAAAAGTGGGGTTAAATCTCTCTCTGTCTCTGTCTCTGTCTCTGTCTCTCTCTCTCTCTCTCTCTCTCTCTCTCTCTCTCTCTCTCTCTCTCTCTCTCTCTCTCTATGCTGTATATTTTTTTTTAAACGAAACAAGTTGTGGCTTGTTAAATTAGAATGATACACTGCAAATATTTAAGCAGCGACCTAAAGTCACACTTACAGTAAATTGTATTCACAAAGCAACCAGAAGTCATTCATTGTCAGTGGGAGTTGGCAATTTGAGTGACAGCTTTTGTTTGTGACAAAATGTAGGTGTGCCTATCAAGTCAACAGTGATGGGATAAAAAAGTAATTTTGCTGATTTGTGTGATTTGTCTAGATATAATAAATGGTGTATGGAAAATCATGTTAGAAATTGTGAGTATGAGTCATTTCTTGGTATTACTGTTTTCATATACTGTCAATTGGGTGCACACAGGATAGTTCTGATGTCACTGGACATGCATGAGTGAGCAATTTAAAATTCTTGATTTCAAACTATGCTGTGTTATATTGGTCGCTTTGTCATATTCATTTCATCTTCATTGTGTACTGTATGTAAAATTGGAATTTCCTGATCTTTATTTGAGAAAATATGATTCCCAGTAAACTAGGGCTGGGTGAAATAAAATCTCAATTTTTTTTTTCAGAATGTTTGACCGATTCTCGATTTTTATCTTTACAGGTTTTCATTCAATTGTGCTGCTTTTCCATTGTTTTTCTCTATGTAAAGATGGATGCGTTTGACTGTTGCGCTCACGTCTCTTGCAGCATCTCATGCATGAAACGGCATTCTAAAAACGTGGTACTCAAGTTAAATGAAGTTCAACCCCCATCTTCCTGCATTTTTTCCTATTCCACTGCCCGCGTTGCATCTTTGTCAACACAAAAGTGCATACTTTGTGAATGCCACCTAATGATATATTCTACCTATGGTTCTTCACAGAGCATGTCACATGTGAGTGGTTAATCTTGTGCGCTGACATGCGGTTGGATCATTCTTTTATCTTTACTGTTAACATTGGCATATTGTCAAAGTGTCTAATTTTAATGTTTGGTAATATTTCTAATTCCTAATGATTCCTCAATTGATAAAAAATTAAATTGTGGCAAAACATTAAATTCCAATTAATTGATAAAATCTCAAAAATCACCCAGCCCTACAGTAAACACAAACTTACTTGTTTACTGAGTGTGCTGTTGGTTACAGTGTTGATTTGCTTTTTGTTCATATTTTTAGCAATTTTTTTT
The DNA here is from genome assembly GCA_024542945.1 of allo-octoploid hybrid of Carassius auratus x Cyprinus carpio. Lineage (NCBI taxonomy): Eukaryota > Metazoa > Chordata > Actinopteri > Cypriniformes > allo-octoploid hybrid of Carassius auratus x Cyprinus carpio. The sequence goes on from CM045040.1 coordinate 9,039,544, forward strand.
ATTTGTGAAAAATACTATAATAGGATTACAGAAAAAAAATAAGTTGTAATTTGTAAATCTGATTTTGTAAAAAATGTTTTCAAAAAGATTAATTTTAAAATAAACGTACTAAAATAATTATTATTTTTCCCCTTTAGAAAAATATTAATATTGCTGCAGAAAGGTACGCATTTTAATGAATTTTCATGCAATTTTAAACCATAGCTTTAAATCAGCCATTGGCAGTTCTACTCTCTAAGATATCGGCAGCAGCCATCAAAAAATTATCAATCAACCGGTAATTATTAAGAATGCTGTTTCCATGTCAAAATAGAGTGACTTTATTTATTTATTTACACAAACCATCAGTACATTTAAATTTTAAAAAGCTATGGTCAGTTATGTATAAGGGAACGCCTACTAGCAACCAACAGATCTGGCGACCTCATTGTGAACTGGCTTAAATGTTGGGATGGACTCAATTTATGGACAATTTATGTGTTTCCAATATATTCCAGCATGTATGTTCAATAGAACGAGAGCCATCACTGGTTTTATGATAAATCTGTCCTGAGCTGGATTAGAGAAAGGTTATAACCCCTTGAGCGGTATCACAGAGCGTTAGATTTCTGTAATGCACTGGGGCTAATCTTTACTGTCAGCCCCAGGATCAGACCCACAGAGAGAGAAACAAGGCAAGAAAAGGGACTAAGAATGCAGCATTTGTTTATAACTTTCAGATTGTGAATGGCATCATGGATCCTCTGTTTGATCCACAGCTTCTGTTTGTGGACCAAATAAAGACAAACACAGTTCAAGTTCTGCAGTTTTTTCCTACTCAGTGTTGACACTGTAAAGTTTTTATTCTGTTAGTTGGTTCTTTTTATGCACCCAAATTGCAGTGTGGAATAATGTGACTTTTGCATTTATGGAATGAATGTCTTTACTAGTCTTCTAGCTGGGTCTTAGTGTACCGTATGAAGTCAGGCAAATGGAATTCGCGTTTCCTCAAAAGGCATTCCTGAGCACAGACTGAATGGAAGTTTATTAAATTCCATTGCAAATGAATGAAACTCCTAAAATAGAATATAAGCCTGGCTGCTGTTATGTAACGTAGCATAACGGAGCACAGATTAGTGCAGATGATCAGTTCAGCATGTCCTCATGTAGTCACGCTGTAAGTGACTAAAGTGAAGTACACTGTTTGTTGTGAAAGCAAGTGACCTTGAAAAGTGGTTATCTACCTGTTTAATAAAGGAAGCAAATAAATATATGGGGGCGGTGTGGAGGCCTTGACTGTTCTGCATTATTCAAAGCAGAGAGGTGTGAATGGCCAGATTAAATGTGTGAAACAGACTTGAATCATCCCTCAGCATTTCTGTGAGCTGTTTTGTTCACATAAAGACATGTAAAAATTTATGGTGTGCTGCATTTGGTTGATTCTCACTCGTAATACTCTGCAGGATAATTTTGATCATCTTGGGTGTGTTGTAGAAGTACATGTTGTTTAAATAACCTGGGCTTTTTTTCTCGTCAGAAAGTGAGATTTGCATGAAGGTTTGCCTATTTTTTTTTTTCAAACAAATTTGACATATATAAAATATCAAAAAGCAGGTCGCGGCTTGATTACCATGGGAAAATGTGGGTCCCATGGCCAAACCAGTTGAGAAGCACTGCCCTAGAACAAATGTAACAACAAACATTTGGGACATTGAAGGTTTTTTGCCAGCCAGTTCTCCCAGGCCAAATTAAAAACATTGACTAGTGTTTGTTTGGCCATGACTTGTCAGTAGGGCTGAAACGATTAGTCGACATTATCGACAATGTCGACAATAAAAAAAAAAATTGTCAACAAATATTTTTGTTGTTGAGTAGTTGTTTGATGTCATATGACTTAATGTAAGAACCTGCAATAATGCGGTTTGACCAGTGTGGCGCTGTAGCGCAAGACTGTAATGCAGACTTCCTCGATGCAATTCAGGAGCCTTTCAAATGGAGCGGCACTTACTACACAGCCGTAGTTCGCTGACAAGCAACGCAATATCGCGTTCATAACCGAATGCGATTCATCTCCGATTATGACGCGATATTGCATAGCTTTTTAGCGAACTACAGCTCTGTGTAGTAAGTGCCGCTCCATTTGAAAGCAGGTGATGGACATTTAGTACTAATCACAAGCCTTGTCCAAATACACACACTTGCGGTCTTGGACACTTGAGCCTGCAATGTGGACACGATTATACTCTGTTCCAGAGCATATGCATGACTGCCAGCCTTAAGTGGCAGCCTTACTAACCAATAGAGTGAGCGCACCTCCTTTCTCCCCAATCCAACTGTGTAAACACCCACAATAAAAAACAAACAAACAAACAAACAAATAGAAAGCGGGAGAGAGAATGTGTGTGATTAGGCATCTACAGGGTCAGATCGATAGTTAGGCAAATTAATAATAAAGAAAAACTTATATAATATGAGATTACTTCGGCTTTGAAATGACAGACACCAAACAAAAAGGTAACATTAGTTTGCAAGAGCTGTGTCACAACGCATATCAAGAGCTCCCTTATCGGTTCTGCTTTCAGTACTGGAGAGTAATAGATATATTCTTAGATGTTTTTATTAGTACATGAACTTTATCTTGCATTTTATCTCCCCAACAGATTCTAATTTGAAAGAAGTTTATAATGCATGTTCGCTATTCCCAATTCAGAAGACCGCACACACAGCCTGTGTCTCTGAATGCTTATACTCGCTCCTCTCTGCCGTGTCTCACGGAGGAGCCGTTTACACTTGCCGCACACATGCAGCCTGTCTTGCAATGCTCGGTTATACTCGCATGCATTTCCGCACCGTAAGTCTCCACGAGCGCATCTGGCAATATGGATGAGGCTTGATGCATGTGCGCAACCTGTGTCAACTCGCACCTGGCTCCGCGTTTAAAACAAGTGTAAATTCAGTCTAACTGCTTTGCTAATTACACTTGGATGAAATGAAACATTCAGCACATTTTCCACTTGTTCTTAAAATCCCAAATACTTAAAAATGAATAAATCAGCCTATGGACATGTAACCTATGTAATACTTTAATAATTGACTAAAGTAATACAGTTTTTTTTATTTACACAAAATAAACTAATCTTTCCATTAAAATTCAGTAATCAAATAAATTCTGTAAAAGTAGTAATACCATTATAATATTCCCTGCTGGAAAAAAACAATAGAACCCCTCCCAAAACACAATAGAAAATTTAATGGATTTAAGGGTTATAATGGGAATTATATTAGCTTTAATGTAAACTCTAATGGTGTTTAATGTAAATTAGAATGTTTGATGGATTCTATTGGTGGTATGTAATCTAATCAAAAGGGAATTTTGTAATTGTTTTAATGGAAACCATAAGAATTTCTGTGATGGATTCTGTTGTTTTTTTTCTCAGCAGGGTAACGATACCCATACTGATCTGCACACTATTGAAAATGTTAAGCTGAAGCTTGACTTTGCAAAATTAAAATTGCAAATCAAATCGCAATCACAATATCTGTAAAAAAAAAATAAAAAAAATTAAAACCCCAATTAGATATTTTCCCCAAATCGCACAGCCCTAGTGTTGGGGATCTCAGAGAAACTAACAGGAAGTGGAGCACATGTTGCGTGTCTCGGGGCTCACAGGAAGCAAGGAAGGGAAGTGCTTTAGTTACACTGGGGGAAGCACAGCCTGATCATTCTGACATCACCCTGTCAAACAGATGTTTCTGGCAACACTCCCGCATGACATGAGGCAGCCATATCAGTTGAATTGGATTTCAGAATACTTAATGTTGTCAATTTGGAGGGGGTTCTCTGTCTTGAATCAATCACATGAGATGGCTGTCCAAAGAAAGCTGCTCGCACCACCATATCTCTGCATATTGGGTAGGGCTTTCCTGAAATAACCAACACACCATAGATTTTTCCCATGTTAAGCTTTCGGAATGGGTTTTTTCATGAGGGCCCATCCAGCATTTTGAAGTCATCAGTCATTCCTGAGTTGTGGTGCACAAACTAGGCAAATCCCTAGTTTGGGGATTTTTTTTTTCAGACGCTAGCATGTTCACTTCATTCAAATGAGTCTGTTTGTTTGCATGTTAAGAACAGTGGAGCATTGTTTGATTGGGCAGATGTTTTAATAGAGAAAGGTTCTGTTCATTAAGTCAAAGGCATCTAGGAACATATATAGATTTAGTCCTCAGTGACAGTTGTGAGCCGAAACAAGACCGGTGCCAAACACACAAAGCAGCAACTGCTTTAGGTACAATAACTAGTCTTTTATGGTTTAAATCGTAAGAGTTAACCAGAAAACAAAATTGACTTTTTATTTTGTTAAAGCACGTTCTTGTTATAGTATGAACGATTCATTGTTGCACACTATTCTTAAGAGGAAAAAAAGTTTTTGAAATTGCTTAATAGAAATAATCTAATAGCATGCTCCATATCTGAAACAGTTTTAATATTCTGATGTTCTGATGATGTGACCAGCCTCTTTTTATTTATTTATTTATTTTCAACTTCTCCTCTCAAATGACTAGGCTCCATTCTCATATAAAAAACAAACTTTTCACAGTTTTTGATTGATAAAATCAAGTCCTTTCTTACATTATCTCATTGAATATCTTGTTTCACTTAGGAATCAGTTAACAGAATTAAAAGGAATTGCGTGGAGAGCCTGAGAATTGTGTGTGTAATTTTGAGTCTAAATTGTGGAATGGCACAAACCGTTTTGCCAGATGCTTGTGTTTCAGTGCTGAAGGAAGAGATGAGACATAATTTTTTGAGGTTCAGGTCAGCATCAGGACTACATTTACTATCTTGAAACATTGATCAGTCCATTAGCAAGCTGAAATCAAGCTCACTCTTCTTGGTCAAGAGGAAAGATCAAATACCTCAGTTTAACATGCAGTTTTCTTTCAGTAATTTACTGTAAACTAAATGGATTATTGTTCCTTTAAGGGTATTATAATAACACTGATTATTATAACCTTCCTCCCACATAATTATTTGTGCATTCATCAAACCGCATTCGTTTTCGGTTAATGGTAGGTTTTGTTTTTATTGTATGGACTTCCCAAAGCAGCAGTGTGATTTCTGTTGTTTTTTTTATGTCTGATGTTTGAGGTTAAAATGTCAGTGTCTCTCATGAGGTTTGTAGCATGATTCAACAGGTTCATTGTGCGACATGGTTTGCAACAGTTAGTGATTTGCACAAAAATTGTTGACAAGTTCCCGTGACACATAAAGAGTGACCTTGGTTGGTCATGTGATGTGGTGAGAGGACAGCTAGGCACATAATATAGTCCTTGTTTTAGCAGCAAAGTTATCTTTCATCTCGAGTCTATTCAGCTTTAGTCACTCTGCACATTTCTAAATTAAATCTAAGCTTAAGCCACAAGGCACACCAGAAACAATTACATTATCTGCGATGATGAAACCAGTTATACTCCGTTGACATCAGAACTAGAAATTGCTATCTTTTTCTGCTGAATTCCGGAATATTCAGGGCAAAGTGCAGCATGCAAGCCATGTTGTAATGTTATAGTTCAGGGCTTCCCAAATTGGGGTTTGTGAGGGAACTGCAGGGAGTTTGTGAGCTGATAAAGCTTATAATTAATTAATTCATATGAAATGTAAAAAAAAGGGAACGCTATACAACAGTTCCTAAAAATGAAATATTTTATGTTAGCCTGCATGTTATGTGACCATTAACTGACATCAGAGAAGAAAAAGTCTACAGTGAGGTTCCATAAGATGTTTGTGTAGTGGAGGAAAAAACTCATCATCCTCTGACATTGCCATCAATGTACTACAAAAGATTTAGTTACATATGCATTACATATGATAGTTTCATAGAAGCGGTTTCTATGAACTGTTGTTGCAAAGAGCAGCGGTTCTCAATTCCAGTCCCCGCACCCCCCAGCTCTGCACATTTTGCACGTCTCTCTGTTAACACACCTGATTCAGATAATCAGCTCGTTAGAAGTGAGCTCCGTGCATGAACTGTGTTCCAATTGACATGGTCCCTACACAGTGTTCATTGCTCCCTACTCCCTGATCAGGGGAAATCTGTTGAAGTTTACCTCACTTCGGAACATACATTCACGGATTTGCGCTGCGCAACGTCTTCAATTCACGTCTCGCACACTTTAATGCACTTTGAATGGAACATATATGTTCGCTTCAAACTTGAATCATGGCAGAATAAACTGTGATGTCCACTTCGCAGGGCACTTACGTTCGAATAGAACAAATGTGTGAATTGATAAAAGAGACATAAGCCGCGTTTCCACTACTAGAACTTTACCCAGGAACTTGGGACTTTGGGCTGGTACTCGGTGTGTTTCCACCGCAGGAACCACGATCTAAATAAAGTTCTGGGTAAAAAAATTGTCCCTCAGAAAGTCCCTGCTGGCAAAGTAGTACTTCTTCAAAGGTCCGGAACTTTCAGGGCGGGACTTGGGCGTTAAACATGCTGATTGGTTGAGTTCACGCAGCATTGTGATTTCAACCACCATTTATTATGATAATTTTGAAAAATTACTGTTTTTGTGTCATGAAATGTAGTTTTAAAAGCATTTCAGGCAAGAATGTAGTTGTTTAAAACTCAAATCTGTGGTTTATTTATAAAGACAGTGCCTATTTAAAAAGAAAATAGAGACGATCAGCGGGAGCTCAGTGCTCATGTTTACCAATGAGAGCAGTCTGGTCTCGGCATAGCCCCTCTGACATTTGCCACTGGCTCTGATGTCTCTTAAGTGGTTAAACATAAAATATAATTTGTTTGGGGTAAATCTAACAGGTAATCTTTAGTCTTTATTCAATAAATCTATAAATTGCCCTGAATTACTGGACTTGCAAGTCTGAAATTTGTATTTAGAAACACGCGCAGACCTACATCACCAGACTTATTGCCTAATCTTCACGGTACTTTAGACCGTGGAGGAAACACAGAAAGCAATGGGTCTGGGGTGAAAAAAGTTCCTGGTACAATTTTTCTGGGTAATTCCGGTGGAAACGCATCTAAAATGTGCAGAGCAGGGGGTCGTTAGGACTGGAATTGAGAACCGCTGGCATAGAGCAAACATTCCTTCAAAAAGTTATGCTTTCTTTGTGTTCATCTGAAAAATAAATGCATGCTGGTCTGGAGTGACCTTAAGGGAATTTACAGACAGACTTTTAATTTTTGGGTGAACTATTCTTTTAAACTTTCAGATCAAGGTTTTTCAGATCATGAGAAACAAATTTACTCTGAGTGTGTCTAAACTTTTGACTGGCGTTGTACATGAGTGTTATATTAATACGGAATCTAAAGCTAACACTTGACTGTGACATTATCACACACAGGAACTCATGTATAGGAACAGGATATTGGTTGTGGTGACTCTAACCAGCGGTGGCCTCAGATCACAGTTTATAACTGGGTCACTCTGTGATTATGGTCTGATACTCTAAATGTGTATAACTTAACTACATGCAACGGTAAAGTGAATTGTCATTCTAGAGACCAGTAACAGGATAGAAAAAGACATGGACAAAGGTTTAAAGAAAATGGGGAGGAGACAGAAAAGAGAAAGTGAGTTGAGGGTGGTTGAGTGCAACGGATTGTTATTTCACATGAATTTGAGTTTCACACAAATGATGACATCCCCGTTTTTCCTACTGAAGTGAAAGAGCGAGTTGACACTCCCTCTCTATTTGGGGTAGAACCACAGAAAGCCAAACAGAAAGAGCTTAAGTCTGTATATCATTAGACAGATTACATCTGCAGGCCCTGCCTTATCTGGCTACACTCAGATAAGCTACGGATTGAAAATGAAGTCATGGAGTCAGCCACCCCTTCTGCTGGATGTTCCCACTTTGCCTCATTGCGAAAATGATGATGTACTGTAGTCGCAAACACAGATCCTGCTGCAGTATCTCTGAAGAGATGCGAACAGACACATCTGGCATCACCCAAGACTCCCCAGCAGGGCTGCAAACTATGTTGTGCTGCTTTCTCATGGAAAAGTGATGGCCGTTTGTCAATTTTATATTGGCTAAAATGAGTTGGAGATAACATCACAGCTAAATGTGCATTTCAGCATGCTAATATCAATGTTTAAAGCAGAGGGATTGGATAACAGTTGTTTTCCATGGCCATTTTCACTTAATTGAGCTCTCAGTACAGGGATATTGCACATCAGTAAGCATCAGCCTTAGTTGTACATCTAATGTAAATGAATGAGTAAAAGCTTTGACTAAAACCTTGAGTTGTATTGAAGCAGTAAACCAGGTGGCTGAGTGTTATACAATTGTTTTATTATAAATTGTTTTTGGATGCACCAGTAATATAAAAGACACCAGTGTTCAAAAAATAAAAAATTAAGTTTTATTAATTCTAATAGATTTTGTGGCATATTTAATTTGATGATTATTAAATGATTCTGTCAGGGATAGATGCAGTCATTTAAACATGTTGCACCGTGTACTTTTGGCATAAATATGTTTATTAAATCCTTAAATCATTATGCAGTTATTTACAACTGATTCAACATTTAAGACATTTTCTGCTTCTTGGTCGCCTTTAAATGACTGATTTATTCACCTGACGTGTCCCATAGCCACCCCCTTTGTGCTATAACCATTGTCTTTCTTCCCATCAGGCTTTTGTTTGGCATCCTGTTGGCCTGTACTCTCACTCTGTGGGCAAATACAACCAACAATCAGTGTTGATTCTGGTGGGGTAGTGGTTAAAGCTTTTGTGAGCACCCCATAGTACAAGAGCAGCGCTGATATACAATCAAAAGTGATCTGGGCTTTACTGTACTGCAGGATTATCTACATAACCAAGGTTTATGGCCAGTTAGAAACCCATTCTTTTTAATATCTTGATTCTGGCTGTGAAATCTAGACTGATATTTGTATACGTCTATTATAGGGTTTGGCACACTCTTCCCAGCTCTGTATTTAATGAAAACATTCCTGTGTGAAGAGTGTGAACGAGAGGAGCTGCTGGCCACTGAAAGATCCGTTCTCGAGACGGAGTGACTGCGAGTTGCCAAGAACTGTTGGGTTGAAGCAATCCATTGTTTGATTACAATTAAGACCAATTAAAATAACCCGATTTCCCAGAAAGAATTTGCAACAGCTTTTTGTTGCTATCCCCATCCTCTCTGGTTGTTTTCCCAATGTAAGAATGGCCAGTGAAGCAGGTGGTCAGCTAGAAGCTCTTTCCTCCTCTCCAAAATGTTGGACATGTTTGTAAGCTGTTTAATGCTTAGAATGGGTTTTGTAATACATTGGTTGAGCAACTGAATGTATTAAATGGTGTGTGCCATCTAGTGGCGGATCGCATAATAGCACCATTTGCACTTCTGCAGACAAGTGAGCCTTACATCAGGACTCTTCTTACCAAAACAAGGCTGTTCTCTCTTCTCAAGTGTTTCCAATTAGCTAACTTAAGAGTTTACTTGGCCTGAGTAGTTGTGTAATATGTTGACCTGTTCGACTGCAATTTATGTCGCTCTTTATGCAGGAGCTGGGGGCTGCATTAATACTGCTGTTGTGGGGGTTTGGGAATTTTCTGTAATGAATAAAGCTTTATTTTGATAAAGAATTTAATAAAGTTCTGTTGCCCTGAAGGTGTGTCGTTAAATCATAATGCAATATTTGGCCTGGTTGACTGCCTGATGTGTTTTTCAAGCTGCAATATTAATGGCCAACCCTAGAGTCAAAACACAATTATGCAAAGTTGTTAAATGGTTTTTAATTAGATTTTAAGATTTTAATTACTTTCAATAACAAATGCACATCCGTGTTAGACAGGGCCTTACACTATGAAGCCACTTCAGGCTGTTGGATCTGTAATACAATAATCCCAATTCAGTCATTATTATTTGAACAATATCTTTCCATAAAAGTCTTTGCTGGCAAGTCTGGTTTGGGCTTTGTACCGACCACTTTATGACACTTTTAAAGCATTAAACCTTCTTTGTTATTAAAGGTTTGTGTATCATTATAGATGATTCACTCCCATGACACGCCTCCTTTCATATCAAACCTCCCCTTCCATCCCAACTGTTGCAAAAAGCAGTGCACAGCCTGCAGCCCTGGGGCAGTGCTATAATGGCTGGGTAAGCGCAGGACCGGGAGGCTGAGAGATTTACTGTAGAGTGAGGAAACCTGCGGGAAGTTCTGCATTATGGCAGCTCCTCCACGGTGCTCTGCTCGTTAACACTTATCCTGCTCCGCACAGCATATGGAGACCCATCTCTCCCCCTGTGTTCTACATCTCATAAACGCCTATCCCTGCTGTAGCCGAAAAGATAAAGCACATCTGTTAGGAAGTGAGTGAAGGCGGAGAGGAGAAGTGGCGTCTTTTTTTTTTTTTTCATTTGTGTTTGAGGTCAATACAGTCAGACTGATTAGGTTTAAAGATGTATCTAATGGGTTGCTTCATGAAGAGCAGAATTCACGGTGAGATTCAGCAGACTCTGCTGGATAGACCAGCATGTGTTGGGTTTTGGATTCTGGTAACCAGAATGGGATTGCCTTTGTATTGGTGTCACTGTTAGGTTGATTGATGAGATCAGCCAACAAGACTACTTTGGTCCACCATCTTTTCCAGTAAAGTCACTTTTTCTCTTGTTTCACAGACATCTCTCTACTAGATACAGACATCTCATACTTTTTTGAGCAGTTCTGGAACTTTGACTTGGAGCACTTTTCATGTATGAAATTCTGTTGTTGTAGTGATTCATTTGTAAGTTGCACTGATTAAAAGTGTCTTCTTTCTGCAGAAGAAAAAGTCACAGGTTTAAACACACACAGTGTACATACACGACTGGTCAACAATCTTTTAAAAGTTTTTCCAGATCTCCTGATTGAACCTTTTGTGCCGTCAGATTAATGGTTCTGTGGTGTTGCAATTTTTTTTTTTTAATAGTTCAAGTATTTCATGTAGTCTTTTATATAATATGTGGATGCATAGTGTATGCATAGTGATTATAGAAGAATTATAATTTTGCTATTGAACTGTATGAATATTCTGGTTAATCTGGATGGCCAAAGGGTCTTTAGGTTGTTCTTTTCAGCAGGGCTTACTAGCTCTGTTTAGCCTACCAGCATCTTAAAAATTAATCACATTGTTTAATCAGAATTAGTGCCTTTTTAATGCAGTAAATTTTAAATTAAGTTTACTTTTTTATTCATTTTTATATTATTTATATTTGTTTATTTGTATTAACAAATAAATCCAGATTTTAATCAGATTTCAGAGTTTAGGGTAAATACAAACTTTATTTTGGCATCTGCAATCATATCAAAAATAAAAATTTGGAATTACTGAAATGTGTATGTAAACATAGTCAGACTGTTCATTCTGAGGAATGAACACATGGAGCTCAAAGGAGACAGACTACGACCAAAGATCCTTGGCAAACTTTTGCTGTTTCCCTAATAAATTTCCTTCGAGTGGTCTGTCTCCTTTTCATGTTTTGTCTCTGCTGTGATACTGGGTAGAACGTGTCGGTTTATAGTTAGCCTTGCTCATCAAACCTTTATTTCTGTTCTTGTAAGGCCAGTTGAAGTGAAGTGATATGTTCAAAGAATTTATCTTTTAGGGATGTAAAGATTCACTCAACTCACGATTCGATTCGATTCACGATTTTGATTCACAATTTTTTTTTTTTTCTTTTTTAAAATAAAATGATATTTAAGGCAAATTATGAATTAAATGTTTCCTTTTATTATTGCTTGGACAAAATGCTGTACATTTCTTTGTAAAATTGTAATATAACTTTAATAATATACTAATATAGCACTTGCATATTATTGCTCTTTTGTTGGTTTTGATTGCTTCTATTGTCCTCATTTGTAAGTCGCTTTGGATAAAAGCATCTGCTAAATGACAAAATTTAAATAGAATGTAAATGTAAATAACTAAACAACTAAATTGAAATTTCAAAACAAGCCCCAGATCAAATAAATAACACAAATAAAATAAATCTCTTCATGTAAACAAAATAAGGCTTTGTCTGTGTTCTTTCCATTTAAATTAGAGGCAACCATTACATTGATCAAACAAAGATGCTGAATACATGCAACATGAGCAGTTTTTAATTTAAATTAGAATGTATAATTTTGAAATTTTGAGGCAAAACCAGAATGGTTTGACTTCACTTTTGTGAAACTGGCCTATTCATAAAAATATCTGCATGAAACAGCAGACGAACTGAATGAGACGCAGATTCACTCTCTGCAAGCAGGTGGTGCTTAAAAGAGTTTCCTTGGTTTCTGCTGTAAACGAAGCAGCGTTGCACTTATGAACTTTAATATGCATTATACAGAGGCAAGATGAAAAGAAAAAATACCATCTTAACTTTTCTAAAGACAGTACGTTCCCCTCAGAAATGCATTCATATAAACTCCTACCCCTAAATGAATCGCGATTTGTTTAGCATCTCAACCGATTTGAATCATCACATATTTGAATCGATTTACAACCGGCTCGCGGTTAATCGTTACATCCCTTATATCTTCATTAGTGCTGCTGTCATATAAACAAAGATTTATTTATGTTGTAAATGAATAGAATCTACTCTACATGTAACAGAGATTAGTTTGTCTGTTTAAATGATAGATGATTTGTACTAGCAATGGGTTCAACTTTCTCTGCTGCAGCTGGTTGTTTGCTTATGATCTGATTCTAATTTTTTTTTTTTTTGCTGCATAAATCTTTTATTCATTGCATGTGGTTTTGTGCTCTTCCGTGCACAAATGGATAGCAGTGTTTCCATTGGGCCTCATTTCTATGTTGTCCCTTCCCTTCAACAGAACATACACATAAAAACATTGGCTGATGACATGGTAAGGTGTCTGTTTCTTTTATTTTGTATGTCTTTCTTTCTTTTTCTTATCTTCGCCACGACTCCCAGAGCATTGTTAAAGTGAAGTGATTGACAGAGAGATCAAAGACAAAAAAGCAAAGCAAAATTATTATTATTATTATTTTTTTAATGTGTCATCGGGTCTGTCATAATCAGTCATTCTAAAGTTCACTCCGGGTCAGCAAGCTGGAGTTCAAGCAGACACATGGCAACTTGATGCAATCATTCATGATAAGTTGCCAGGCTTTGTCTAAATTTTGACTTTGGTCTCTCCTTAAACACTTGCATTTTACAACAGAGTGTGTTTTGATTCTTTTAATTCATTTGTTTTGAATTCATATATATTTGCATGTTCCCTATGTTTTCACTGACCGACTAACAGTGACTACTAGTGCATGGTCTGTTTTCACTCTCTCTGAGCCAGTAACCCATGACTGGAATGCTGGCAGAATCTCTTTCTAATTAGAAACCTTAAACATGTCATAGTCCCATCTTGCTGTCTAATATAGTGCAGAATGCTGTCTGTGATATTGTTTCTGTATTCATTATGACTGTAAAGTGAATATGAACAAGTGGAAAGATGACACAGGTAATATCCCCTCATGCTTTTAAAAGTACAGGTTGGAAAGGTAAAGTAACAAGGGAGCAGGTAAGTCACATGTCAAGCTATGAACTTTAAACCATATTTTAAAACTTTATATCAAGTAACTAAACTGTTTTGTATTAACTTAAAAATACCCCTGTGAAATTGTAAGGGGGGATTTGTGGTTTTTAGTCCATGTGTATTGTCTTTAAGGCCATTTATTTGCTAATATACTATTGAATGTTGAAAATTCACACTATTGTTAAAAAAGCACAAAAAAAAAAAAAAAAAAACGTTTGCAATTATTTGATCAAAAATACAATAAAAACAGTAATATTGTGAAATATTTGTACAATTTAAAATGACTGTTTCCTATTTTAATACATTTTAAAATGTAATTTATTCCTGTGATGCCAAGCTGAATTTTCAGCAGTCAATACTCCAGTCTTCAGTGTCACAGCATCCTTCAGAATCATTCTAATATGCTGATTTGTTTCTTAAGAAACATTTCTTATTATCAATGTTGAAAACAGTTGTGCTTAATATTTTTGTGTGATGAATGAAATGTAAAAGAACAGCATTTGCAACAATTAAATTCACTGTCACTTTTGATCAATTTAATGCATCCTTTCTGAATAAAAGTATTATTTTTTGACTCATGTTGAAGTTCACATTTTTGTCTAATCAAATGTTATCAAATTAAAAAAATGTCCTTTCCCCTGCAAAAATGGACAAAGCCTTTAATATGCCTCTCCTAAACATCCTGTCTTAGTAAGGAATACATTAACAGAGGTATTGCACAGGGTCATAATTTTTTTTTCCCTTGCAGAGTATTAGCATTTCCACTGTCAGATATCTGTGCTGTTTATATGTTCTGACATATGCACCAGTTATTTACTTCACTTTAACTCAACTGTCTTTCCAGCGTGACAGAATCACCAGTTTTCGAAAGCAAGGCACGAAGAAGGAGAAGCTTCTTATCCAGCACCCCACAGACCCTATCTCCACCCAGACCGAGCTGCCTGTGCCCCAGCCACTCTTCGATGAGCGCTCCATGAACCTGTCAGAGAAAGAGATAGTGGACTTGTTTGAGAAGATGATGGTAGGTTTGTTTTCACACCCTGGGATCTGCACTGTGCTCCAGGCACTGTATGACCTCAGACGCCCTTTTTCACTGATACATATCAAAGCATGGAGCTCATGTTAAGGATGTCAATTAGGCCATCAGAACCAGACTTCTCTGTGACATTTCACCTCTCGCACACAGAGTTTAGCAAGGATTTCGCTTAAGTTTACAAAGCATTCAGTTTGCAAAGCCCTTGTGAAAAAAAAAAAGAGCGCTTATTATAGAAAAAAGCCAAATATAGGGTAAAGATTTAATTTAAAGCATGACAGAAGATTTAAAAAATAATATTTATCTTAACCACATTTCAAAACCAATGGACATAATAATGAAATTACATATAAAGATCCTACTTAAATAGGTCAAAAAACATTACATTCAGTTTTTACTTTTCTGATTTTGTAATAAGTTCTTTTAAAAATTTTTAATAAGTACCTTTTTATTTAATTACGTGTGCTAAAGTGTACTACTTGTCCGCACTTTTGTAGTAGGCTATTTTTTGTTTTAGTCAGTTGTATAATGGTCTGTTTCATACCTGAGATTGAAACCAAAGATCTGTGGTGACTCATCACAGCCGTTTGTTTCCTGATGTTTCTGTAGCGAAGTCACGTTTAATTTTGTTAATTTTGGCAGGCATTATTGATTTAGTCTTAGTCTTTATCTTGAGACGAAAATGCTTAATAGTCTTAGTCACATTTCAGTCATTTGAGTATTTCAGAGTTTTAGTCTAGTTATAGTCGACGAAAAGACATTGCATTTTTGTCAACTTTTAGTCATTACATTTAGTCAATAGTTTTAGCCAAACTGTAGTTACCAAAATTTATTTTGGTAGCTATTTTTATATAGTCTTTAAACTAAAATAATCATTAATTCTTCTCTCTTTAGACCAAATCAATGAAGCTTATGAGAAATTTGAATCAAGGAGTAAATTTGGAAAAACTTGAATAAATAATGAAAATTTTCATTTTTGGGTGTACTATCCCTTTAAGTGAAAAAGGAACAACTTATAAAAATATTATTATTATTATTATTATATATAATTTTTTTTTTTTTTTTTTTTTTAAAAGAAGCACAATAAGACAAATGCAATAGAGATACAAATTAAACTCATTTTTCAGATACAGTAGATTTTACTTAACATGTATACATTTATTTAACATCTTTTGTTGGTTAACATTAATGACAGATAGGTATTTAATTTGGAATGCTGTCCTTTTAAGACGGAAGGCATGCATGAAATACTGACACACGTTCAGTTTTCACCCACCTGTTCACGTTCACTTAATCCATAATCTACTGTATTTACGTGAGATACTCTACACGATAAACATTTGGACTGCTGTGTGTGTATTTGAGCGCTGAGAACTAATCGCACGCTGTATATGAGAACTGAGGAAGTGGAGTGTGCGAGAGAGAACACTTCTATCAGCACGATTCCATCTATCCCGCCTTCACTAACTTTAAGTTAATCGACAATAAATTGTGACTCCCGGGAAAAACGGGACGTCTGGTTACCTTATCCCTACCCCTTCGGGAGCTGAGGCCATTGTTTCAGATCGCTAGTTTGCGTTTTATTAGCCTATCCATCCACTGCGACTAGATATGCAAACAGCCCTTATCCGATCGCAATCCAATGACAGGGACGCACATTTTAGGGACAATAGCCTATAGGATGCATTTTGAATGTCCGGTAGTCCTCAAATAACATTATAGTCCAGTCTCGTCTAGTTAACGAAGACGCAGCATAAATTTCGTCATAATTTCATCATCAGATATTATTTTTAGCTTGTCAACGTCTCATCCTAGTCACAGAAAAAATGTTCCTTAACGAATATTTTTCGTCGTCGTCTTCATTAACGAAATTAACACTGGTTTATGATGCATAGATCGTCAAAGACATTTTATCTTTCCTCATCTCTCTTCTGCTGTCAATCACGAGTGGAGAATGGGACTTGAGAGCTTTGTGCTCTCCACTGACAGGTTACACTAACTGAGTGTTGGCTAGACTTGTCACTTGTTCTTTTCCCCTCTGGGAGAGAATATACATTAGATACCAAACTTTTATATGCATGACTCTTCTCACTAATTCTGTCATTAAGTGTGATATGTTGACAGCTGTCAATAGAGCATCCACCACATAGGATAGAACAAGCTACTGTTACGGATAGGAAGAAACACCGTATTCTTGTCTAAACAGTTTTATTTTACTTGCGGTTAGGGCTGAATGCAGTCTTCACCCTACTTTTGAAGTTCCTTCTCTGTTTATCTGTACATAGACACAAATACTTCCTTCAATCCCCAAGATACCAAAACTGACAGGGCTGCTGCATACACTGGCCTCAATTGAACTCGCACTTGTTTTGGCCTAGACAAGTTAAATAACAAAATCTGGCTGCAGAACAATGGAAGGATTATTTACAAGACAAGAAAAATGTTTGCTTTGTATTAGTTTTTTTGGGTCCGAGCTCTCCCCAACCTGTGTCTGTCACAGCATAGTCTGTCTGTGATGCTTTTTTTTTTTTTAATCATTTGGCCGTTTCTGTGGATTTATTGTCTGTAGATCTGAAACCCAATTTCGCAGCACCTGAGCAGAACTGATCTCCAGTGCCCGTTTTATGTACTCTAAACTGCCTTCCAGGCTCCACAGTGAGTTGTACACCTCATTAGGTTGATAGCATACACATTGATAATTGACCTGTACTTGCGTCAAAGGGCGAAAGATTACTGGACTCCCCACCAGCAAAATTCTTTGACAGATTTTTCAAAAGAGGCAGCGTTTATGTGAGGAAATGGACTGCTTACCATCTGTGTGGTGAACAATAGCTCTGTTTTGTTCTGTGTGGTGCTTGCAATGGCATTCTATTTATGTTTTATAGATTTTTTAAAATCTCAATAAAAAAAAGAGACAAATTTAAATTAAAGGTACTTGATATAATATGGTTTGGAGGGCAATTAAGATTTTTGTTTTTTTAATATCAAAGACATTTAGTACAATTGGATGTAACAAAAAATAACACACACAGTACCTTCTAAAGTTTGGGGTCGTTAAGATTTAAAAAAAAACATTTTTTGAAAAGTTATGCTCAACAAGGCTGCATTTATTTGATTAAAAAACAATGAAACCGTGATATTCTGAAATATGATTACAATTTAAAATAACTCTTTTACATTAAAATTAATTTTAAAATGCAGCTCATTACTGTTATAGCAGAGCCAGTCAGCGGCCATTACTCCAGTCTTCAGTGTCACATGATCCTTCAGAAATCATTCTAATAGGCTGTTTTGTAATAGGTTTTGATCAACAGTTTATGTCTTTTTAAAAACATCATATTAACTAAAAACTTTTGAATGTTAGCGCTGCTGTCTGCACTTTAATGGTAATCAATCCACTGCAAAAACTATCAGTGTGACAGTAAAAAAAAATCTTGCCTTGCATCATTTTCCCAAAGAGGTCCCACAAGTAATTATTCACAAAAGTGTAAAAATATTGTGTGTTTTGAAGTGGGACGTAGCTAATCTAATGCACCTGATACCTTTAACTGTTTTTAGTCTAGTAGTAAACTTAAATCCTTTTAGGAACTGCGGGTCCTAGCCATAGAAACCATAATAATGGTTTACGTAGATATGACAGTAAGTAATGAGCTTATGCAACTTTACACATTTACAATTACTTACTATATTATTATTTACTATTACTCCACTAGGTCTGAAATATATATTGTATGTTTTAATCCCCTGGAACACACTACAAGCATGATGATCTAGATTAGAACATGATGCATTGCTGTGTCTCTGTCATAATTAATTAAACAATTTTGGAGTGGCTGTACCTGTGTGTGTGTGTGTGTGTGTGTGTGTGTGTGTGTGTGTGTGTTTTTTTTTTTTTTACAGTCTTCCTTTAACGGACATTAATATAAGACAATACTGTAAAGCTGTTATATTCCTGTTATATATTTATTATCCAACATATATCATTTTTCTGTCATTAATTTAATTTCATATGTTGGTATAAATTCAGTGAAATTCACTTGAAATTAAAATATTTTCAACCGAAACTGACATGGTTTCTAGAGAACAAAAGGTTTTGTGAATAAAGCAAGGATGCACCGATGTATTGGCAGCCGATATTTATCGGCCAATTTTTCCTCAATTTACAACCATCAGTATCGGCTATATAAGGAAAAAGGCAGATATATGATTAATTAATTAACTGCGTGAAGGCACTGAGCTTCATAATGTCTGTTGCATAATCCTAACGCTGCTGTCTGCACTTTAATGCTAATCAAATAAAAAAAGACAAACGATCACACACTATTCTTAAATGAATAACTTTTGTAACTTTCATAAGTGTAACGGACCTCATCTCAATGATGACCAAAACTTTACCAATGTTTTATTAAGTTTATTGCATTATTTTCACTCCAAAAAAAAAATCACCATAAGAGCAAAACAAAACACAGCACGAGAAGTGCACATTAAACTCTCTCTCTCAGATGCATTATCATCAACATACAGTGAATTACACAAAACACATTACAACTAACAGTAAACAAATATATACAGATCTCATGCCTTTTTGGGGGGTGCTTAATAAACGGACAAACTTTAAATCTGAAGAACTGTGTGCTTTCATTACCCATATAGCTCCATAGACTAGAAAACCCTTCAAAATAAGAGTACCGCCTTAGTAAAGGAGATCTCATATATATTTAAACTTACAAAAAATATTAAAATGTATACAAAAACAAATTAGATGGTGAATCATAATAAAGTCTGTTACAATAAAGGATTAATATGTATTTAATTTATACAGTGAAGTGTTATTTTACCTTTGTTTAATTTATTTCTTTACCTGAAAACTGTTAAACCTACCTAAAAATGTATCTTTGTTCTGTTGTATTTATGTAGGCCTGCGGAATGTTAAATGGATCCAATCCATGTTCATTAGAAATGATTTGATGATGCAGCAATAAATGCTATCTATTGTGATGCCAAAATTTCAAATAAGAGTGAAAGTGACAAAAATCGGTATTGAAATCGGCATCGGCCAATAAGTGTTTGTTAAAATCGGTATCGGTATCCGCCCGAAAAAGTCCTATCGCCGCATCCCTCGAAAAAAAGGAAGACTTTAAAATAAAGTCTGTAAAAGAAACTGTTAAAAAGATTTGAGATCACTAGTCTAGTGATTGTACGTTATTGTTGTTATCGTTCAGGTTGTAATCCAGCTTTAATGTACGATTTAAAAAAAAAAAAAAAAAACGATTTTTTTCTGATATTTGCCATATAGCGACAGCTAGAATCTAGTGGACTGCTGCTGGGCGCCGCTGCTGCAATGGAACGTTCTACAGAGTTTCACCTCTTGGTCTTCTTTACTCTTTGGTCTTCATGTGGATGGAGATTTTTTTTAACAGCGGAAGAAGGAAAAACTCCCGTGTACGTGTGGACATGGCCTGAGTCATACAGCACGATTTCTGTTATCACCTAGCATTCTCTGACATGGTGGGCTATAATCAGTTTGATTTGTTCATTTGTTTCAAATGTTTGCACCAATCTTACACCCCCCAGAGACTCTTGGTCATCCGTATTTTCTTGTTGCGTTAGTTACTGCCTGTCACTCACATAACCTCTCAATTGCTGTTTTTGTTCTCAGGATAGCGGAACATTAAACCTGGGCTTCAATTTGCTGCTTGACAAGCCAGGCAGGTTTACAGGCCTGAAACATGTTGCACGGAGCAGAATTGGCTTTTTTTCTTTTTTTATTGAAAAAGCATAATAATCATAATGATAATAATCATTTGAGGGAAAAACGCTTTGGTCTTCCAGCCGCCATTGACATTGAGATTATAGATCAGCTAGTCAGTTGGTCTCCATATAGAAAAGATTCATGAGCCTGCTTCTGAAGCTGTGGGAGATCTTTCATACTCGTGTTTCCCTCCTGCATGCTCATGGCGCACATAGGAATCGATTCAGACAAATTTGAAGTATTGGCCGAATGCAAATAAATGAGCCCTCCCCAAACACACATTAATGCTGGTGGGCAGATCTCTGAGATTGCAGTGCAGCACATGGCTCTGTGCAAGAAAATAAGGGTGCACTAATGTGGTCAGTCATCAAAGGGCTCTGGTAAACACAGGAGCTCTTCAACAAATGAAAGCCCTGGCTCTTTGATGAAGGGGGTTAGTGGCCGTGGCACTAAGCGTATGATATTCTCGCCTTAATGTGTGCATGAAGAGAGGGAGCCAGTGTCGCTGTCCTTGCCGTTGTGTGCGCATGTGCGCAGCTGGACTCAAGGCCTGATAAAAATGCACAGCAGTAAATCCTTTCATGAGCTGGGTGACAGTGTGTTAAGACACGGGTGAGGGCTCTTAACATGCCTCTCGTGCTGAGAAACAGCGCTGCAGGATGTGACATGCCAGCTTCTCTGGTTTGCATCATCATTCAGTCAACCACAGCTATTCCTCCAGCACCATTAACATTCAGATAGAGAGAGATAGCGGCTGGTCTGGAGAAGGACTCTGCGATTGATGAGGTCAGACCGTTACCCCTGCAGTTGCAATCATGCCCCCAATAGCTCTTCATCCTCCCTCTCCAAACTGTACTTGGGGAGCATTCGGTCAGCACACTCAGATGCCATTTCTCCGTTCTTCTAGCTGTTTTGGGGACTTTTGCCTTCTGTTCAATGTACTTTAGTTATTTAGTAAATGCGCTAGATGCACTTAAATGTCAGTGGCAGCATAATTGAAAGTGAAAGTGAAAGTGACGTAACATACAGCCAAGTATGGTGACCCATACTCAGAATTCGTGATCTGCATTTAACACAAAAAGCAGTGAACAAACACCCGGAGCAGTGTGCAGCCATTTCTGCTGTGGCGCCAGGGAGCAGTTGGGGGTTTGGTGCCTTGCTCAAGGGCACCTCAGTCGTGCTATTGCCGGCCCGAGACTCGAACCCACAACCTTAGGGTTAGGAATCAAACCCTCTAACCACTAGGCCACGACTTCCCCTTGGGAGATCTTTGTGACAATTCTGTTGTCTTTTGGATTAATGGAGAAATAGCTTCTCCTTCAACTTTTGGCTTTGTATATGCCGCTGGACTCTCAAAAGTACATTTGGCTTATTTTGATGTATGGCACTTTGATTGATAAGTGCTCTTCTGGCTGTCCTTGCAAACCTAAGCGGATTGCTTCTATTTTGGAGAATTCCTCAGAAGCCCACTGCAAAATAACCCAATTGACCAAGATCAAACATGAAAAATTATGCCTTTTTTTCCTCTGGGATACTTGGCCACTCTCCCCAACAATTTAAAGTAGGAGATGGATCTACTGATTCCCATTTCCCTGGCACTCCTCCTCTGTGCCCTTGGCAGATCAGACTTGCTTGCCGTACACATTCTATTGTCTTATTTTTAATGGTCTGTATTGGTAGGTTTATTGTTCCTGTGAATGACTTCACGAAGTTTCCTTGCCACTGAGATTAATAGTGTTTCAAGTTGGAGTATGAAGCAACCATTCTCAAATTGTAGCTGAAGAGGAAAAAGGCACTTATTGCCCCAGTGGATTCGGCTGTTTCCATTAAAGGAATCAATTATGCCAGCCCTGGCCTTTGATTTAATAATTCCAAGCTTTGAGGACATAATTAATTCTGATGGGTAAATCATACTGGAGAGCGGGAACTGGATTAAGGAGCAAATTAAGATACCACATCAACAGGGCACACTGATTCATTAAAGGCCTTGTTTTACATGAGGGGAGAGGAGAGAGATAGTGGCTTGATGTAAAACTTGAAATGTTCATCTTTGAAAAGATGTCCTTCGCTTTATCGTCAATTCAGTGAATGTGCTATTAGCCAGATGTAGCAAACGCACAGAGTAACAATTTTCAAAAGTGGCTTTTTTTAAGTGGTACCTTCAATTAAAGAATAAAGCTCGGTGAATAGATGTGCAAGTAGCTTTGAAATCACCAACCCTCACCCTTTCCTCCTTAAGTCATTGTTTGTCATTTAAGTTTGCGGACACCCACACACTCACAGGGCTTGAACGCATAAAACACACAGTCCCTTTTCTCTTCACCAGAGGGCAGCATGGCTCCATAGCAATGAAGCTCGGGTGTATCTCAGGAGAAATACTCTTGTGTGCATTCAACATCTCCTTGACTTGTCATGGAATTGATAAACATATATCAAGGATTCATTACTCTATCCAACCTTGGCTCTATAGGACAGTGTCCTTACTGTGGTCATGAATGTGCAGTGAGAACAATTGTCAGAGGTTATTTCCAAAAAAAAAAAAAAAAAATAGTAATGTTATATTGAAATATTTTTAATTAAATTTGTTATATTTAATATAATATATTTGTAATAATATATATTAAATGCATTTTTGTTTGTTTCTACAGGAGGACATGAACCTGAATGAAGAGCGCAAGGCCCCCCTGCGAGGGAAGGACCTAAGCACTAAACGGGAGATGGTGGTCCAGTACATTTCTGCAACAGCCAAATCTGTAAGTGCACCACAAAACACAGGGTTGCCGGTTTTAGAAAGAAAGAATCAGACAGAGGAGAGAGTGGGGATGAACCACATGACGAGACACTATGGAATAATGAGCTTAACCTGATCTGCTTTCTGCCTCTCTTGCTAAAGCCCCAAATCTTTGATTGCTGCCTCCTTTTTATTATTTATTCTTATTTATTTATTTTATTATTTTATTTTTTTCATGGGTGCTTATCGGGCTGCTTTTGTTGTATTGCACTTTCCAAAAGCTTGATATTGCCGGGGATCAAGTTTTCATTAGAATTTGGTACGCATCACTGTCTCTGCTTGGTAAGCTGAAACATGGCTCTTTCATCACCGCAGATGAATAAAGGCTAGAACGCCACCGCCTCACGGGGTAATCCAAAGCTTTTGGGGCGATTTCTCTTCATTCCCTTTATGAAGTAGGTCCTGCCGAGGTTAGACTCCATGTAAACCCCACAATCCCCTTCACCCACTCCACTGCTGGCTCCTCTGGCTGGCCTTCAGCATCCGTTTTCATTAGCTTTCCTCCTGGCTATGATAATTAATCAGCATTATTAATAATGATGATAATCAGAGATGATTGAATTCTGCAGCAGGCTCATTGTCAGCCCTGCGAGCCTGGCATGTGTTGTGAAATATGATTCGCACATTAGTTTTGTAGTCTCAAAGCAGGAAGGGAGAAGGGGGTTGCTTTCTCTCTGCACCCCTGTAGCCCCCTCAGCACCACCAGAGGCACTCACCATCACTGTGCATATCACTGTGGAAACTACAGTATACACAGAGCTCTGACATGCAAGGAGGAGGTTTGGAACGTGTGCTCTGCATTCTAGGGAAGAGATGTGCTTTTATGTGATAAGAGATGTTTACCACAGGCACAACACACTTTTCCCTGTAATGCTCAACTCTAGCACCCAGAGATCTCCTCCTCCTTTTTTAAACATTCAGCTCAAGCTACTAACCAAGCTGCGTGATATATCTGCATACTGCCGATTTTGTGGGAGTAGTGCAAATATTCATCCTTTTAAAAATTATATTACTGTTTTTATAATATTGTTGAATATGACGCATTTAATTTATTTAACTTTAAGCCAGTACTATTATAGGTGGGGAAAAGTCTTCTCTGATTATTTAAGAAGTGCCCTAGTCTTTTATGATTTTTGATATTTATTGATCAAAGAGTGTTTATGGCTCTTTCTGATGACGGTATATGTATCCACAAATTATTTCAGGGTGAAATGGAAATGAAAAACCAGTAGGATTGCCACTATCCATCAAAAAAAAAATGATTCATAAAAACTGGTTGGAGGGGAGAGATTGAAAAATTGGTGATGTTAAGAATTAAATTTGAGAAATGTTATTCAGGGTTCCCACAGTTATTCAAATACAATTATACTATAATTTTTTTTCCAGGCCTGAAATGTTTTTTTTTTTTAATAAAGATGGGAAATTTTGGTAGTGATTTTTTTTTTTTTTTTTTTTTTTTTAAGCTGTAGTCAGGTCTACAATGTTTCATTGGCAAAAATTTGCTCTTCTATTGCTAAAAACATTATTCAGAAAGAAAGAAAAATATTGGAAATTAGTTTAAATTTGACTTTGGACATTAGTTTTAAAAAGAGTGGAAACCCTGGTTATTTTGCTAAAAGATCACATACACAACATTTTTGTTTGTTTTAGTTATTATTATTATTTTTTTTTTAGACCTATAGCATATTTATTGAGAAAATAAATAGGTGGATTTTGATTCTATGTTTACATATATAATGTTTAAAAATTTCACAGCTGTCAGAAGCATGACATGGCACAATCTTTTTTTGCTACAAGTGTTTTTTTTCACTTGACCACTGTAATTAAAACCGTCATATTCTGTTTTCCTCCCAGAGATCAGTCTCGGAATCATTTTGCGAATACACTTTCTTTGTATGTCGAGTAGATACCAAGGGTGTTTTCGAGTTGCGAGTTGCACGGACTAATACTTACACGCACACACTGACAGAGAAAATCACTCCTGTGCTGTCCGTCTCGGACTGCACTGGGTCAGTGTCCTCTCTTTGGTTGGCGAGTGGGAGTAATTAAGTGGTGGTCTGGCGGTAGAGGGGGCCCATGGTCTTCGCTTGAGCCGCTGCAGGTGTAATTTAGCAGGGGTGAACGGGGCCAAGAGCAGACAGCACAGAGACGGCCTCTGCACACCTCCGCATTAATAACCCAAACCCATCTAAATAAAAGAAGGGAGAGAGGAGTCCATCCAACCCACTTAATCTGCTGCTATCTCCCCGAGTGTGCCAATCTGCCTACAGTAGATTGTCTTTCAGCACACAGCTTTACAGAGCAAATATTAGTGGGAAAACAAACCCATCCGATCCACTCCTGTCGCAGCCTGCCTTCCTGCCTGTCTGTGTGCGGGAGACTCCCACAGCTCCTGCCTGGCAGGAGGGCAGAGTGATGAAATAAAAGAAGGACAGAAGAATAGAGAAGTTTCACACCAGCGATGACTGTCCTCTTTGATAGCTCAGATATTATTGCTTGCTTGACAGAAACTTGCAGCTCCCATGGTTCACAGCTCCTTTTATTATTTACAGCCAACACCTCTTTTCTTGCAACACATTTATGCATGCTTTCATTATATTATGCGATCACACCTTTTTTGTTTGTTCACACTGAATATCTTTGAATAGCTATTTGCCAAAGAAAAGTAATATATAAAATGCATATTTATCATTGTCATTAAGTCTTTTGCATGGCTTTTGGGGATTTTAGTGTTTTTTTTTTTTTTTTTTTGAGAAACAAGCATTTTCTTCTTGGAAGCATCCACTTGAGTCCTTCAGCATGCAAAACTAAGAGCCCTCATCACACTTTACAGGGGGTATCAGTAGGATACATTTAAATGAATGCCTCCACAAATTATAATGTCTTTTTAAGGGAAGATGCCTTTGCATTTAAATACTCAAATACATAAGAAATAAATATTTAAATACATAGTCCTCTCAGAAACTTATTATTGTTTAAAAAAATAAGTAAAAAAAAAATAATAATTAGTACTTCACGCATGAAGCTTTTTGACAAATATTTATGTAATTCCACAAAAATAATAGCTGTTTTTTCTTCTGTGATCCTGTGTAATCAGCCTTTGCTTGTGGAGGTGGCACACAATATTAAGAATCCAGGGCGTGTAGCTTTTAAATAATAATTTATTCTTTTTTTTTTGTGGAATATGTAAATATTATGTTATTAAATGTGTTTTTTTATTATTATTATTTAAATGCATTCATCTTATTTGTAAGGGTTTCATTTTCATGTTATTTTTAAAATGCTAAATATCATTTGCTAAATAGTTTTCCAGGGAGTATTTAACCTTAGCATAACTGTAAGCCACATGCAGTGAAAACCAATGTTGCCTTGATGCTCTGCGGACGTCCTTGACCGTTAGCATTTCATGAAATGCTTTCTCTCTTTTTCAGTCTCTGACAGGTCTGTCATTGTCCTCACGAGTGCCAAAGCATGCTTGCAACTAACACAGTCATTTCCCTCTCGCTCTGTCAGTGTCATGAAAAGCTTTGACTTTGCTTAACTGTTTCGCTCTTAAATGAAATGATTCATGTAAGGAACAGAATATGTCTAGGCAGGGTCTTTGAGGGGGAAGGAAAAGAAGTCTTAGCCAGGATAGTCACCTGAACATTGTCATACTGTGGTATTACAGAGATTTTGAAATGGAATGGAAACTTAATTACAGCACAAGTAGTCGTAATCGTTTATGACAGTTTCTGAGCACTGATCTGATCCTGTCTAGGATACAGGAGCTAATAAATAAATTACTAAATGAATAGATTTGTATCATTGATGCTCATGAGAAGAGCTGGAATGAGGATATAAATACCCGTCTCTTGATATGATGACATTTCTTCAGAAGTTTGTTTACAGGAGCTACTTCATAATAGAGCTTCTTCATAATTAGCATATTACATGACTGCCTAATGCTGCATTACAACAATTTCCATCATCTGCTTTAAGTTTTCGTTTTTTTCCACTCTCTATGCTCCTCGGGAATTGACAGCATTAATACCACAGTAAAGTGACAATGAGGTGTTATTTTGTGAAATTTGTGTAAATTGATGTTAGCAGCAGCTTTTCCCCTCAGGCTCCTCCCTGACAGTTCTTTATGTGGTTTCAAGATAATGTCTGTTCTTTTGATCAAGCTGCAGTAAAAATACAACATTCATCAAACCCAGCCAAACATGGCACAGTGCTAACAATATTTGGCAGCTGTCCAGCATGTCTGCTGATAGCAAAAGCAGGTGACTTTTTTGCTTTGAGTCAAGACCCAAACCCTTAATGATTCATTTGAGCATATTTGCTTGGGATATGGAAAATTGGACAGCAATATTAAAACAAAAAGATCAGATCAGATTTAGAAAATAAATTTAGAAATGCCTTCGGTTTTGTGTTACTAAGGACTTGAGTATTTTTGAATTAAATCTGTTTTTACATCAGTTTCAGTTGTAAACACAATTCTTCTCTCAGAGAGAGAGAGAGAAAAAACCTTTCTAAATATTCATCCTAGTAATTGTCATTATGGCAAAAACTTGCTGACTACATAAATCTCTGAGCTGTGATGTATAATTTGACACTTGATAGAAACTACCAGTGACATTTGATTGATTTTTGGCCTATAGAGGCATTTTAGGAGACCATGTGCTCATGAATAAAATACCACGTTTGGGTTAATTTTGTAAAAAATTTACTAGATTCTTACAAAATTTTGAGTGATGATTATTTGAGGATATTTTTATTGCTTGTAAAAAAAATCCCTTAATATAGAAACCGTTTGATTGTCATGAAGTAGACTAATGATTTGAGGTTTAGAAACAATGTTAAGAAACATATTGAGAACATAGAAACATGTTGAGATGGGGCATTATTTTATATTTTTTAAAACGTGACATTTTTGCATTAATCAATTCGTGAGATGCTTTTTTTTTTTTTTTTTTTTCTGCAGTCATTATGCAAAACCAATGGATGAGTGACCAGAGAGCCACTTTTACAAACTCAGTCATCCCAAGCAGTCATCAAAATGGCAGACATTGTCTTTAGTGTTCGTCTAAACCCTCTCTCTCCACCCTGTTAAGTGTGAAATTCTCAGATGAGTAGGCAGCGTAGCAGAGAGGGCCAGTGTGCCAGCCATTTAAGTATAAGCTCTAATACTTCAGCAGGATAGTACCTGAGAGATTGTGGCCTACTAATGATTGTGCTGTTTGTGTCTTTTTGTACATTAACTACCCTCTGCTGACCGCTGCATGCAGATAACTGGGAGCAAAGTTGCGGTAAGTAGCAAAATTATTTATTCACTTTTGATTTGTTGTTGTGCAATCTCTGTGTCTTTGCTGTATTTTTCTCTCTCTTCTTCTTCCTTATTTTTTTTTTAAATCTATAGGAAAGTAATCTCTATGACTTTCGATTTCTATTTTATTATCAGCATTAGTGTAGTTTATAGGCTATTATTTGAAAAAGTTCAAATTTTTATTCTCCCAATCTCTGCATGTAAATTGCACATTTAGAAATGAGTGATTTCTCAAATGTGCTCTTTGAGAATAAACCAGGACCCTTTTTGTTAGTTTAAGCAGTTTTTCTTTGAAATGGATCACTGCCTAACAGATATTAGCATTTAAATATTGTAACACCAGGGATGAGCAATAGTTTTTAGGCAAATAATCATAATCTGTGATCTAATCTGTTTATTCTAATGTTCTGTATCTAAATGGGTTTCATTGTGTTCATTCTTCCCCCCCAGACAGCGTTGTGAGAATGTATCACTTAATTAGATTTTCCCACACATACCATGTTGATTGAACGGCGGAAAAGATATTGAGTGCACCCCCACCCCCCCATCCTATAAATATGTTCCATTTTGCAGTGCAGTTGGACGTTCGGCACAGCCCATTTGCAAACCATGTCTTTGTCCCAGTCACATTACAGCGTGTCACTATTGTATCTGAAATGTTCATAGCTGCTCATGTTGTTATTGTCACTTACTTTCGCCCCTTGTCCCCCACTTTCTCCATAAATGATGGTAATAATCTTTATAAATATATACTGTCTGGGCGATGGCAATGTTTCCTCATTTCACAGCTCCGTGATGCTGTAATTGCAGACTGGCTTCTACTATTTCTCATGTAGTGCGGTCCCATAGCCCATATGAGGCTGCTTGTTATTTGTTTTATTTTATTTATTTAGAGGGGCTCCGTTATTGCCTTCGCAAGTGTCACTTGTCATTTAAAATGCTGTTTTATTGTGCTATGAAAAAGGCCTGTAGATGTATGTGAGGAAGCTTGAAGATAAGGTAGCACAGGTAAATATTGTTATTTACAGTACAGCAATAAGCTGCTGCAACAGACTCATTTATTTGTAGCGAAATGGCCCGTTCAATCAATGCTCTCATGCTGCTTGGCATAGAATTGTGTGTCGAGTGATTTTTCTATAAACTGTCAGCAGTAAAACATGCTTGATGCTGATGAGCATGGAAGTATGTTTTGAATGTTGCATCACTTCTTAGGATAGAGCAGGAAGGTTACTCTGGGATTGTCTCTATCGAAGACTTGTATGACAGTGTGCACCACAAACAAGTCCTCTCATTTACAAGTTTCTCACAGTTCAGAGGTTCCTGTACTTCCTGCCATTTTATCTGACTTTTGCATGCGCTTCCTACAGATGGGAGAGTATGAGGGCTTGCAGGGAAGCTGTCAGCTCTTTCATTCTCCTTGTTTCTGTTTCTCTCTTTCCCAATATCCCACCTTTATTGGGTTTTATTGTGGAAACTACGTTCAGTGGGGCCAAGATGACAGCCTCTCGCTGGGCAGATTGCTATTTCCACGCTGTCAGTGCGGTTTGGAGGCAGACTGACCTGCCTGAGCCACATCTCCCTCAGGGATGAAATCTCTTCAGCACGCTCTCACAGGGCTCAAATTCGCTGGTCAGCGTGTCCGCATGCTGCTGAGTCACATGCGCTTCAGCAGTTTTGTATCAGTGCAGCTTGATGGGGATGATGATGGTGACCCAAGGGGGCATAGGCTTACCTCCCGCCCCTCTGCGGTGTCTGATTGATCAGAGATGTTGGTGCTTTGATTGTCAGGCTAAGGATCATAGATTGCGTGTCCAAATGCCCACGGTTTATCGGCGTGGAATTGATGAGCCCCTCTGTGAGGGAATGGAAGACTGCTGCTCCCTGTGCTTAAATAAAACACAACCAACACACAGACAATCCAGTCAGTGTTTGGCCCTGAAGACTGTTCCACCCTTACCTGTTAAGGTCACAAGACTTGACCTGCAAAGCCTCTCTAGACCTCAGGAGGAGATCAATAATCACACAGTTAGCCCAGCAGTTAATAAAGACTGCCTGTTTCCACGGAAACTTGGGGACACTTTATGGGCAGAGAGAGAGAGGATTCGCTGAGACCTCAGGGACTGGAGTCTGCTAGGGCTGTTAGAGTTCAGCTGCTCTCCGAGAATCCCTGGTATTGTCAGCGAAAGAATAATGGACAAAGCTTGTATTTTAGAAATGATTTTGCTTCTTTTCACATGGGACAAAGACTTGGCCCTTTCTTGGGTGAAATGGCATGGATCTTACAGTCATGTCAAAGTGTGTTGTACTTAAATACTCTCTTTGGAACCAAAGGTTCTTGAAAAGCATATGTGAAAAAGAGCAAAACCCGGCGAAGAAAGATGACATTTGGTTATTGGTTTCCATCACAAGTGTTTTTATTTTGCACAAAACAAGTTTGGTCATTAGTATCCAGGATATTTATTCTGATATGATGTTTATTTAAATTGCAGGTGTATTTCAAGTCTTGTTGGAACAGTCATATTTATGAGTTGAAGGTACATGAACGTCACCACAAAGCCGTTACATTACAAGTGGGAAAACTCTGAACTTTGAGTCGGGGTCATTAGTGAGAAAATATGGCAGACACAATAGATGCAGCATCTGTGTTGGTTAAATTCGTTGAAATTAAGTATTTTGCAATAAAACTTGAAAAAGTCAGATTTACATAATACAATAGTATAGTGCATATATGAAAACTAGCCATTCAGTTAACACCGCCTTCCAACCTGATTTATTATAATGTTTTTTTGTTTGTTTTTTGTAGAAAAGGTACATCTTGCTCTGACCAAAGTGATTGAGCTCGATTATGAAGGTTTTCCATTATATTGTATGGTAATGATTTACCTTCTTGCTCTTAAAACGTCCAAAGAAAGCTTGTTTTTGTGAGAATACAACTTTCCTTCAAATTATTTCTTAATTTGTGTTTGTATCTATTATCTTTGCTGAGTGCTGCATTATGGGTAACGTTAAATATCCTATATAGGCTCTCCAAGGCTTTTGTTGGAAGCAGTACAGTTCTCACTTAGACTGACTTCTCTCCCTCTCCCATCGCCTCTCCTTCCTTGCTTTTTTGTATCTTCTTCACTTCTGTATAGTCCACAGAATTTGTATTCCCAGGCAAATGAATATCCTTGGCATTTGTGTGTGGGCTCCACTTGTTTTATCAGTAGACTTTATACCCAGTATACTCCTGTTCCAAGTTCATCTCTACCATGGCCATACAGGCTCATTATAAGCACCTGTTTAAAGGCTTTTCTGCAGTGAGGGTGCACCATGTCCTTTTTCACTCACTGTGGAGAGGGCCCCTTTTAACTATGCTAAGTTTGAATAAAATCAAGGACAGCCCATCCTACCACTTACTACGCCTGAGTCTGAAAGGGTCTCTTTGTTTCAGTTTTGCCATTAATGACGATTGCGTATTGGAAGATGAACTGATTTCATAGAAAGTCTTTTAAAGCAGCAAGGTTGTGTGCCCTATGGAAAAAATTAATCGAATAACCCCCTTTGTTTCTGTTCATCATTATATTTTTACATTAATGTATGTATACATGTATGTATGTATGTATGTATTTATTTATTTATTTATTTATTTATTTATTTTTAAGAAAGTGGGAATAGCCAGTGTAAAATACACAATTCTGGGGTGTTTTGGGTGTTTCCAGGGTGTTGCTTTGTGGTTGCTAAGGCATTATGAATAGTTGTAAATGCATTGCTAAATGGTTGCTAGGGTGTTCTGGGTGGTTATTAGGTGGTTGCATAACAAAGCCCAAGCTGGACAAGAGTCTAAGACTCAGTGATATTCTGATTTGTAGATATAGCTTGTCTGTCCTTTTGTGTAAGTTTTTTCCTTAACAATTTTATCATCCTCTAGGTGAAGTTTGTAAGTCTGATTTCTTAGAAAAGTAATTGCACACCTCTCCCCAACAAGCTATGTGATTTTGAGGTATCATTAATGCCTGCAGCACAAATGGTGGGGGATGAGTTATGAAGGTTTATACTTAGCAGTATAATAGTTTTTATTTATAGTATATTAGTTTATAATAGTTTAGTTTACCAAGCACCACTAATAATGTGCTGGTAGAAATGAATTTGCAGTGAGAACTGAGGTAGAGGTCAAAATTATTTTCTGCAGTAATTGACACAGATGCTGTTGATAGAGATAAACATTAAAATTCCTTCAAGACAATTTAGTGAAATAGCAGCAGAGATGTTAGTAATTGACCTAAAGGTTGAGCCATGTTATAAAACCTTCTTATGCTACATGAAGGTCTTTTATTTCTGCCTCTTCTGGCTGAGTTTCATCACACAAGCTGCTCAGACTCTGCATCTAAGAGACTGTGTTGGTCCTGTTGCTGTATCGCAGGGATCAACTCCGAGACCAATGAATTTCAGTTTTGTTTGCGTCTCCAAGGGCATATTGAAGTTTCTCAGGGTTGAAATCAGATTGACACTTGCACAATATTCATCGCAACAACTAACCTCATCTCCTGTGGGGTCTTGACTGATTCTTCAGTTGCTTGCTTTGTGCAACCACAACCTCGCATGCAATTTTAATGCCATTTGGTCAAGTGCTAATATACAAATGTCAAATATGATACGATTGATTTACCTTTAATTCTATTTCCAGTCCTTTCTGAGACTGGAATTGTTTGTATTTCACCGACCCTGTCTAGGTTTGTTGATTTCATATGGGAAACGGCAGGACTTAAAGGTAGAGTTTATTTTATCAAAACGTAATATAAAGCAGGCCTACGTTTTTATTTTTATAAAGCTACTCTTCATGATGGCAGACACTAATATATGCACTTCCAACATCAGTCAGACAGTTTGACATGCTCTCTCTCTTCGTACAACGTTATATCGCACACAAGCTCTCAGAAGTCTTTTGTAAGTAGAAGGACAGATACAAGGACAAATGTCTTGTCATATAGGACAAGTCGTCTAGAAAGTGTGTAAAGAATTGCGACTTGATAAACTGGCGGCGTATGTCAATACAAGCTCCCACCAGTGACAGAAAAGGTCTCATTGCCTGCTGGCTGACTGCTGCATTTTGCCACGTGGCCCTCCTTTCAATGGGAAACAAACAATCAGCGCTCCTGCCTTCAAAAGAGGGGAGAGGGATCTCATTATGATGAAGAGAAGATGAAAGGGAGCCAAGAGTGGACATGGTGTTCTCATATTAAAGGGAAAAGAGATGGGTCCTGTTTGTTTGTAGGTGCGTGTGCGCTTGATTGTATGCCTCTTCTGAATGAGAGGAGCCCATTTGGTGTTTGTCTTTGTGACTCTAGTGCAATATATTCCCTTGTCCTGCCTCGATTGTCTCTCTTTTTTTCATTCCAGTGGTCAATCAGATAGGGCTGCAACTAACGATTATTTTGCTAATCGATTAATCGGTCGATTCTTTTTACGATTAATCGATGAATCGGTTTATGTACTTATATTTTAGTTTTGCCCATTTTTCCCCCAAGTAAATGATTAACAAAGGGTCTTTATCATTCAACATAGACTTTTTAGAGATTTTAACCATTTTTCATTATCAGATCCTCATCAAAAACATACCCGGAGTTGTGTTTTATTATGTGTTGGTTATCCTTTGTCAAACTCTTCTGCAATCAAAACACTGACCCATACATACTCTAGCAAATTTCACAAGGAGGTTTCAAGTAATGTTTTCACCATGGCAGTCCTTAGGGCTCCTAAAGTAGTTTAACATCCCGAACAAAGCTTATTAAGGAATCTTTCATAACATATTTTCACGAAGAATAAGAATAAAACAGAATAAAATTGCAGTAAATTGCATTTTATTTATTTATTTTTTCCTGTAAACACACAGCTTATACCTGGGAAACAGCTTTATAGCTTATGCTGTGAATTTGTAAACAATCCTTCGAACAAAGTGCCAATGGCATGAAACCTGAATGGAACTCACATTTTAAAGTAAAATTTAAAGTAAAAACCATCAGAAGGTTGTCCAGAAAAAAAATTGGACACACACAAAAAACCTGCTGTGTGAAAAAGAGCAGTGAATACTTAGAAAAAAGTGCATTTCAAATACATTTAAACATTAACCTCTCTCATTCAGTCATAATTAGGCTGCAAGACTGAATTATGAACTGGTAAACGACAAAGCTTTAAATGTTAATTGTTAAAAAGCAATGTTATCAGCTTTTACGTCTAAACATTTGCAAACAACATTGTACTGCAGAATCTGCACAAATAAAAGTCTTTGCACACTGTGATAGTCATCGGATTTAAATATGTAACGTTAGTGGTCCTTATAACAGTGCAAAATTCAAAAATGTAATAAAGCGATAAAATGTTAACAAAACAGCTTATGCCTGAACTGACAGGAATTCGACTACCTGTGGGAAATGAGGCAGAACACTATTCACTCATTATTTGAGAAAAACTTTGCATTGCAGTGCAAAAAGGTCAACATGTCCAAATGTTCAGGGCTTAGGCTTGCTCTCTTTTTAGAGGATATGTTTCCTGCCGCAGAAAACAGCCGCAGTTTACAGGTTACTCTTCTTTTTTGAAGGCTCAAAGTAAAGTGCTCCCACACTTTGGATGACTTCGGTCGATTAGTTTTATCTTGCGCTTTTTTCTTTTTCTTTCTCGAGCTTACTCCACTGCCGCCTGCCTCACTCATCACGCTGAATGCTGCAGAGACGCTGTGCGGGAAGCACGTGACATAAAACGAGGCCAGCTATTGGCTATTCGCTGCTTCTCCTGCTGTACTGGCTGAGTAAAACCTCCGGTGGCTCATTACTGCCACACTTTGGTCACCGCAGATTTAAAATATGCACGAAATGAGCCGCTTACGGCAAATAAAAATTATTTAGCAACGAATCGATTACTAAATTAGTTGACAACTATTTTAATAATCGATTTTAATCGATTAAATCGATTAGTTGTTTCAGCTCTACAATCAGATCACCCTTCGTTCACCTAGATGTTATTAGTTTTCTTCGTCCTGCTCCCAGCTCTGAGTGCGAGATTGGACTGTATGTTCCTGCGTCGTTTTGAGGTCAGAAGATCTGGTAATGGCTTGTCCCGTCACTCTCCTTGACCACCTTTCAACACCGTTTTCTCACGTTCTTGCCCTTTTCAAGCCTGAGGTGTGATGTATTTATAGCACATAGCATATTTTTACCACGGCCTTACCGAAGACATCAGTGTCATCACTTTAGCTGTACGAGCCCTGCTTTTCTTTTTTTAGCTTGGTGAAAGTTAGGAGCTTTGTGGTGTGTTTTTCTTTTTTAAAGTTACCTCGTTAACTTTGGGCATTTAAGTACATGCTCCATGGATTTTGGACAGCTCTTTTCTTACAAATTAGGGTGGTCGGCTAGATAATTTCTTTTGAACCATAAAGCCATAAACACAGTAAGGCCACATTTAACAGTAAACGCAGATAACAGCGCTTGGAGAACAATGGGTTTTGACTAGTGGTCGACCGATATTGTTTTTTTTAACGGCCGATGCGATATCTTGGAAAGCAGGGTGGCCGATGGCCAATATAAAGCTGATATAATTTTATTTAATGTCACTGAAAAAATTATACTAAATTGTTTAAAGGTAAGTGGTTGCAAACAATTTATTTTAGCTACATTTAATAATAAACATTTTTTGTAAGTAAGTCCACTTAATTTGTTTATTTAAATGTAGCTAAAATAAATCGATTGCAACCACTTACCTTAAAAAAATTTGTAAATTCAATGAATAATTTTTATTCCTTGTATTTAAGAAATTTGAAATCATTTGAAATGGGTAAAAAAAAAAAATGTGTAAAATAAACATGCTAATACTTTAAGTGACAAAGTATTTTTCACAAATATTTAATAAAAATATAAATAAAAAGGAAGTAAACACTGTAACCAACAGGGCACTCAGTATTCTGGGAAGTTTGTGTGCATTGGGAATCACATTTTTTTTTTTCAAATAAAGCCAAGGTAACAACCATTTTACATACAGCACACAGTGAAAATGACATGAATATGACATTGGGCAAAAGCATGAAGCGCAGCTTAATTTGAAATCACGAATTTGAAAAGTCCCACCCCGAACGCATCGGCTAAACAGAAAAACTTATCGCCCAATACTGATATTTGAAAAATGCCAAATATCGGCCGATACATCAGCACTGGCGATATATCAGTCGACCACTAGTTTTGACTGCTCATAACTTTGTTTTATTTCCCTGCGCTTATTCCAGCCTTGAACTAATGAAAAGCTATCTCATTAGCTTATTGGGTAGTAGTCAAAGAGATCCTTTTACCTGGTTGATTCTATCAATACGGTTTGCTCTTGCTTAAAACCCCGCCGTCTCCTTCCGAGACTCCCTGTGGCCCCGTCGGGAAATCACAGCACTAATAAGGTGTGGCGCTTGTCTTGTGGCTGCACATTTTATGGTCGTCATCCTTGGACGCTCAGCAGTGAGCCGTCATTATCTGCTCATCAAACACACTTTAAGCACTTCCCCAAATGGCCAAACCTAACGATTTGTGGTTTGATCAAGGATGGGTCACAAACTCTTAAGTCTGCCTTGCACTGTTTCTCAAGGGGGCTCCGGAGAAATAAACCCTTCAAACTGGCTGATTTTAGTTTTATTTGTTCTTGATTGTGTTCCCTAAATGTCAGCTTTTCCTGGTTGTTTTTCTTCTTGCTTTGTTCAGTGTATTTATAGCGGGTGCGCTGTTTGCATATTTTCAGATACGTCTTGTCATGTACTGTATAAATCTATATGATTAATTGTCCATTGCCAGAGAGACTAGAAGTTGAAGGAAACCAAGATGGTGCAGTGCATGCCTTGAGAAAACCCCAACGGTCACTAGATGGCAGTCAGTATCTTTAAAATGAAGTTCCACAGCAGTTTTTGTGTATGCGAGATGGAGAAAAAAGACACGTTGTTGCCATGGAATTGACCTAATGGTTTTCTCTCAGACCTGCACAGCATAGTTTCTGGCTACAATGCCATTTGTTAGAGGTTTGATCTTTAAAGAGGGAAAGTAACTGAAACCTACCAACAGTATTCATATGGACTTTGGCTAGATCAGTTAATTTTTTTTTTTTGTCTCCAGTTTACAATCACAAAAAGTATTTTCTGGGTGTTGAAAAGTTCTGTTTTTCCCCTTCTAGCTCCTGGTGTCGGCGATGGACGCTTGGTGGCTCAAGCTGCCTCGCTCCACATTGACATCCTGCTTATGCAATCACATCTGAATAATTTATACTGGCGCCTCTGGTCTCATCATGTCATAAAACATGCTGCTGACAACACATTGTCAAGCTAATTCCATTCAACTAGCTCTTCTTGAGTAACACGTGTTCATGCAAATTCGAACTGTACTGTTGGCAAGTCTCTTCTCATCTTGTCTCTTACTCTGTATTTTGTGATTTTTTTTTTTTTCCTCGTCAGTCAATGTCAGAGTGGTAGAGGTGTTTCTTACTTTCTCTCTCTCATCCACATATGCTGCCCCTCCACCTTTCCGTAGTTCAGGTGCTCTCTGTAACACTGCACATTAATTTTTAAACTTAGCCATATGCTATCACTACTTCCTTTTGGGTGGCTTTGCCAAATGCTCCTGAATCAAATAAGGACACATATAAAGTCTAAATATGAATACAGATTTTCCCTCACACAGATCAGATCTGTAGATGGACAACTTGTGGTGAGA
The DNA here is from genome assembly GCA_024542945.1 of allo-octoploid hybrid of Carassius auratus x Cyprinus carpio. Lineage (NCBI taxonomy): Eukaryota > Metazoa > Chordata > Actinopteri > Cypriniformes > allo-octoploid hybrid of Carassius auratus x Cyprinus carpio. The sequence continues at coordinate 9,077,678 of CM045040.1, forward strand.
TGAGACAGAAATTTTAAATGAAAACATGAAACTCTGATTGTGTGGATAGAACTGATGGTTGCTTTAAGATCCACCATCTGGTGAGCTGTTACTATGCTGTGTTTGAAGACAAGGACAGAGGACTTTAGTTACTTAGATGTTGCTGTAAATTGACTTGGTTGTTTCAATTTGACATTTGTCATTTTACACGTGTTATTGTTTTGAACTTTATGCAAAAATTTCTCTGTGTGATTTACCTGGTGCCTTTTTACTCTGGAAAGATTTCAGGTGTACTTTTCTTCATCTGTTTTTGGATGTTGGCCATTCTCATGGTCTATATGCTGCCAGTAGAACAAAAGAGAAAGCAATTACACTCAAAACATATTCAACTTTGTTATAAATGAGCTAAGGCTGCTAAAATTGTCATTTGAATTATGCCTTTCATCTCCCTATGGCTTTTATTTAAGCAGATCAGTTCAAGCCTCCAGTGACTGTTTTTTTCTTTCCTGTTTGCATTTCTGAACATGCAGCACAACGGTAATGAATTCCACCATTTTAAAACCAATTACAGTAGCTGGGCTTTTTTAAACTCTTTGTCACGGTCTCTGTGGAATAGGGCTGTTGGAGTGTCGACTACAGATGATCTGGATTCTTTTTTAGCTATTCCCAACATTTAGCATGCTAATGCCATTCTTTTTAGTATTTCCAGGCTTTTTTTGTTTTTTACCTGGAATTTTTGGGGTTCCTGTTTTTGTTTGTCAGGTTGGCATATCTTCAGATTGCTTATGTAAAAATATGAAGAATCTTTAAAACTACTAATACAGTATATTTTTTAAACAACTAAACCCTTCCAATTATGTCAAACATAAGTAAAGTGAGGGCATAAGAGCAGAATGTCAAATCTGTGACTGAATGTGTGAGTGAGAAAATAAATGCCCCTGTTGTGCCGATAAAAGTACTTGCTTGGAAGAGAAGAAGAAGAAGAAAAAAAGGATTAAGGGTTTAGTTTTCCCTGTCCTTATATGTTTTTTCATTAGATGTAATTAATGGTTTGTGATAATAAAATTGGGTCTTTGTCTGTTGCTGACATTACAACATTGAACTTCATTGTTTGGTGTAATTATATTTATTAATGATCACCAAAGACCTACAGATGCAGTTAATGACCATGTTTTTCTGTCTCCATTTTTTTTATTCATGTTTAATTTTCCTAGATGTTTTATAGGGAGGCTTCAGGAGATGGATTATTACAAAAAGTAATTCCTGACATCTTTTCTTCAACATGCATTTATGTAGTTTCTTAATTAAGTTGTGCATAATATAGTGCACAGAAACCCAGATTCAGTGATTCAATTGCAACTGTTTTCTATTTAATATATTTGAAATGTAATTTATTTCTGTCTCGTCAAAGCTGAACTTTTAGTAGCCCTTTGCTTCAGTCTTCAGTGTCACATGCACCTTCAAAAATCATTTCAATGTTTATTTGGTGCTCAAGAAACGTTTGATTAACAATTGTTTCAGTGTTTTGTAATTTAATATTTTTACTATTGCAAATAAATGAGCTTTCTATTCATCAAAGAATTGTGATAAAAAGGACCAAAATGTTCCCACAAAAATATTAAGCAGCACAACGGTTTTCAACATTGATAATAATTGGAAATGTTTCTTGAGCAGCAAATTAGCATGTTCGAATGATTTCTGAAGGATCATATGAGACTCAAGAATGGCTGCTAAAAATTTTGCTTTGACATTACAGGAATACATTGCATTCTTTTATTATTACATTCAGTTGCATTCAATAAAGAGCTGGGTTTGTTGTTAGAAGATTCTCTTCATGTAATATTCCATATACCTGTAATCCAGTCTCGTCCTCAACAGGCCACTTACACAGTTCAATGATACTTTCAAAGTCTGCCTCAGGCTTTTTAGTAGACCTAGTCACTAGCGTCTCTCCCAGTCTTCTACAAATCAATACGAGCTGGTGATGCCCAATTTCCACCGTCTTTCTTCTAACTTTGGGCAGTCTGACCACACAGATGCTTTTCTGACTGTTAGTTGCATTGGAGTGAAGTCCTGTCCGAGCTCATTTGTACATTGTTGCTGTGTTTATTAAGGCTTCAGCCAGCTATTGTTGTACTTAATGGTCCTGATCTGTAAAGCGTAATATATACTATGGATTATATGAATTGTGTAACCAAGGTTAGCATTTCAATAAAGATGATTATGTTGAACAGGCTTAATTTCATAGACTCTTTGAGTCATATTACAAATAGCAAGAATTATTCACTCATTTGATTAATAATTAATTGACAAAAGTTGTGATAGCTAGCTTTAAATGAGACTGTCCACTTCAGCAAAGGGTGAGTGTGGTGTCAATGGCTCACTAATTGCTGTCATTCCACTCGGCAGCTGTTGGCTGTTAGAGGTCTTTGTTCCAGATGTTGTGTCATTATAATGGACTTGATCATCATAATGGCTTCTGAAAGATGATTGTCTGTCACGTCAAGGCCTGATAATGCAGCCGTTGTGCTTTCTGTAAAATGTCCTTTGTGGTAAACTATGTATGCACTGCAGTGTAATAAAATATATGCCATTGAAATGACAAAGGTTACGAGACGCAGAGCAATTTCCTATGTAATGTTTGTGCTTCAAAACACAAATGGAAGTGAATGCATGTGTTACAATGGCCAATCTTTATGTCAGTGGATCTCTCTGATATAGAATCTGAAAATTGTCGCTGTCTCTTAAGAACATAAAGAAATGGCTCGGTTATTTGCTATGCATTCAAAAGGAAACGTCCTTTAGGCATGGATTGCTTAAATTGTATTATGGCATAATGATGTGTGGTGTACTGAGACCCAGCATCTGTGGCAGCGAAAAGGGAATGTGTGTATGTGTATGTGAGGGAGAGAGGGAATTGAAGTGCCCTACTAGCTGTGTTTGGGTATGACTACATGGAGAGTGGCAGTGATAAGAGAAGGCTGGGTGTAATGAGCCATATCCCATGCCCCTGCTTCCTGCCTTCAAGCCTACAGATGGGAAGAGGAATGCCCTGCTCTCCTGTCTGTCTGCCTCGCCCTTCCACTCCCTCCCTTTCTCGTGAACTCGACCACTCTTGAGTTTTTCATCCCTCGCTTTATTTTTCTGCCTGGCCCCCAGACCTCTGCCAGATTTTGTGGAGCTTCTGATGGCGTGCAGTAAAATCAACAAGGCGTCCTCTGCTTATTCACTCTAAGATGGAAAAAGAGAGAGAGACGCAGAGAACAGGACAGAGAAAGCACTGGACTCTCTTATTTCAAGACCACCACCTTTCCCTTTCTCTCAGCTCACTGAATTTAATCCTCACAGGGGTGATTCCCGGCCACTACTGTACAGCACGACTCGCTGCATAGTAATGTGCTGCATTAGCCAAGCGTGTATGTTCTGTTCCTATAGCTTCCACTTCCTGTTACTCAGCACTTAATGCACACGTGTTAGGATGCTGCTTTTCTAAATGGACTAATCTTTTGAATATGTTTCTAAATAAACATGCATAAATGGGTCTTGATGGTCAGCATGTTACAGTTTTATGTAGTTGTGTAGTTAGGGCTGCACTATTCATCAAATTTCTAATCGCAATTACAAAAATGGATGCCACAATTACATAATCGCTCAAAGCAGCAATTAATCGGTCAAAGTCCACTTATGTTATTCTGCGTGCTTAAGAGGCGTTTTTTTCTTTCTACATGTTATCTTAAGGGTTTTTCCCATTATTTTAATTTTAGTTTTAGTATAACATTATAATACCATTCATATTTTTACTTTTTTTATAATTTAAACAAGAAACCAATCTGATGTATAGCTGACATTTAAAGCTTAATACTATAGAAAAGCACTAAAAGTTTTTCAGTTACAGTGTTTTCAGCTTGTTTATTTTCATATACAAATACGGCATGCAGTTGCATCAAACAATGGTATAAACATCATTCAAAGTAAATTGTGATAATCTTAATAATCGCAATTGGAATTTCAATGGAATAATCGACAATTATGATTTTTGTCATAATCGTGCAGCCCTATGTATAGGTATTGTTAGATATTGTATTTTATTATTGAATGTATTGGTTTATTATGAGATATAAATATGTAATATTTCTTAATAATTGAGATAATTCAGAAATAAGAACAATAATAATGTTTCTTTTATATGTATGTTTGTAATTCAATGTAATCATCAACCTAACTGACCAATTGTTGATAATCATGACCCATTTCTGCTTCTAACATGATTTTTTATTTATCAGCGGAAAAGCATGGATTTATTAATTGCAGGACTCTCCAGCCGTCTTAATTTGATTTTGTTCTCCAAAAAACTGTCTTTCATGAGTGGCATCACTTTAATTATAGTGTACTTGGCTGGTATTTGGGTGAATTGTGTTATTCTGGGCTGATGAATTTTTCATCAGCTGGTTATTAACATTTGGCTGTCTTAAGCCCACTGTTTAGGAAGAGCTGTTTAGAAAGTTTTATTCTCCTTGATGGATAGCAGTTGTTTGTTCCCCAGCAGGGAGAGGAAAATCTTCTTGAAATGAAAGGCAGTGAATTAAACCTGCAGCTCATAATTTTCTGCATGAGAGAGGGAAAACAATGGGATTCGTGGGCTCAAATGTGAGGTGGATGAGGTAATTGTTTATAGGTGGACCTCTCTTTGTGATCCTTGTTTAAAACCGCTTAGCTTCGCCTAAGATGATGAATTTACCTTGTGTTCGGGAAGTATTAGGCCATGGTTTTGATCAGCTGATGTCAAATGGATGCTTGATCTAATGGTTATGGCTCTGTAGACGTCTTGAAGTCTGCAGCAAATGTCTGTTTGATGGTAGGAGTTCAGGGAGTGGCTAAATCTCTTGAATAAATCGAGAGCTTTTACCGCTTTTAGTGTTAGTCTTTTTGGGTCCTTGATATGCTTGCCCACAGCTTGAACCCGCTGCGTTTGGCAGTTGTGAGCCTGTTCTCTTTGAAACAATGAAAACAGGATATCAAAGGAACATAATGATGTGGATACCGCCATTGGCTTTTATCCACAGAACAGTGGTTTATTGCACTTCATGGATGGAGGAGCTGATCGTTCATTTTAAATGCAAGTCAGTAAATTAATTGGATCGTGAAGGCGCGGTTAACACAATTCTTTTTGACTTTTGTGTCAAGTATTCAGTCTTTTTTACAACAGTTATAATAACACTGCCCAAATATTTGCCCAGACATTTTAGCAAACCACTGATGATGAAAGAGGACAAGCAAGGTGTTGTCTTGCTTCGTCAATGAAATAATAATTAGCCAGACGAATAGGTCTCTGAATTTAGATAAGCTCATTATCATGCACTGTTTCTGTTCGAGTTTCAAGGACTTCTTCTGGAGCTGGAATCTGTCGTTCCCCCAAACATGGAAATGCTGTCATGTTTTCTCTCAAAGACATCCCCATACAGCTCTGACTTAAATGAAATATTTTTTACCAGAGTCAAAATACAATTCTCAGACTGCAGCATGTAGTGTTAGGAGCTACACACAAGAGGGATGAATTGAATAGCTATAGCGCTTATTTTTCTTGTGGATGTTGATGCTAGACAAATTGGTGTGTGAAGGTTCTTGTACGTGCGGCATTGAACTTTAGTGCAGTCTTGATATATGGCATAAATATCCTTAGATTTCCTCATGTGGCTAAGTACACACAAGTCACATGAATATTATGAGTAACTTATCTACTGAATAACCCATGCTACCGTAAACAATGTACGCAGCACCCTATATTCTGTACAGTTGATGACATTTTAATCCCTGCTATTTCTCATGTTAATATCATCGCAAAGTAAATTTAGCACATTGTTTGTATTCTCCTGTGCTGAAATGTAGATTTGCATTAGCAAAGATCTACGAAAAAGGCAAAATAGAGCTTGCATGTTTCTCTCAAGTGTAATTAGGTGAAAAAGATTCGTAATAGGAGCTTCGTCTTATTCATGCATTCAAGGTCTCAGAAGATCTGTTTTTTTTCTCTCTTATCTGAATAGGTAGGTTTGAAAAGGATGGAGTGCTCTAAATAACAAACAGATGCTATTGGTCTGTCTAAAGATTTTGGCTTTTGCAGAGGGGAGAGGCAAGAGAATCTGGGAGATTTTTTGCTGACCCTCATAGTTTGAAAAATGCTGATGGCCTCAGGTTGTTTTATGCATCTTCAAAACTCTGCCACACTGACTGATACACTGTGGAATATCCAGCTTAATTTTCATTTGAAAGCTTGCACAGTTTTCTCCAACACAAGAGACACAGTGAGCCATTACAGACAGGAAGAAGCTCTGCTTGGAAAACATAATCATCTGTTTGTTTGCTTTTTTTTCATTCTCTCCCCACTTCTCTGCATTTCATTAATGAAAATGAACCTATCTCTTTTTGCAGCGACAGTAAATGAATTATAAGGGCAGTTATTTATTAACTGTGTTTGGAGGGCACAGAAGTGTGGAGGATCTTTAACGCTTAACAGCTCGGTGAACAGTCAGATTTTTTTGATGCTGGAAGTGCACTTTTATCAGTCAGTGCTGTCAAATTCTCATCCATGAAAGGATGCTTGATAGTTATCACTTCTGAATGAAGACCAGAGATCGGGATCTTAATACAAATGTGCTGTTTGTTTGTTCCCTCAGCACAGCACAGTGCCTTAAACATTCATATTTAATCATAGGCAGTCTTTGCCTAATGTCTGCACTACTCAGTTGATTAATTCTGCTTTTGTCGTTGGAAGTGTGTGTCTCTCATAGTCCTTCAATGTCTCTCTTGTGTAGAGCAATGCCCAATTTGCACTGTCTAGGCTCTCACCAGCATCTGTATGGGGATTAAACCCACCATAGCAGACCAAGTCATCTGTTATTAGTTGAGCTGGACAGTTTTTACAGCTGTCAAAGAAAAAACGTAGAGTGGGCAGAGAATGTAAAGAGAGAGATGGGAGTTTGCAGGTGGTTCTAATCTCCTCACATCACTCCACTAGTCACAGGCTGTTTTCGACGGTCTTGTGTCCCCAGTGCTTGTATGCTTGTAAACTGACATCAGTGACAGTCAGACACCTGTAAATCCAGGTGTGTTATGAGCTTCGCTGCTGTGTCTGCGATTCCTGAGCTGCCAAAGGGAGCTCGCAACACTCTACTCTGACGGCCGTTTGCTGTGAGTAATTTTTACCAACAAAGCTATAAACCCACCTCAGATGTTCCATATACACTTTATTAAAAAAGGTAATGGAAATACAACAGTCAGGAAATCTTACCCTTAAAATCAAAAAAAAAAAAAAAAAAAAAAAAAAAAAAAAAAAAAATATATATATATATATATATATATATATATATATATATATATATATATATATATATATAATCTTGACATTGAGACTCATGGCAATTACAAAAATAATTACATTAATGACAAAAGGCAGTGCTCGCAAATCTTAATGGTCCCAAAATAGGCTTAATCAGAATCTTGCATCCAGTCATTTTTTTTTCCTTTTTATTTTATGGTGAAATTTAACCAAGTCTTGTTTTTGCAGTTATTTCTTTGGTGATTTTTAAAATGCATTTAGTATTAGGTGTAAAAAAATAATCGTCAGTGGGCATTCTGCTCCAATGCCAGAGTACAGCTTCCGGCATGAGCTCTGTCTGTGCTGAATGTTTGCCGTAGCACTCTGGTATATTGATACAAAATACTACACACTCTCTTTTAACTGTCAATCTTTAAAACTTCCTTGCTGTCTCATGTCTTTCACCGTTTAGCTCTAGATGAACACTGCCATTACTGCGTGCACATCTTTTAATACAGACAACCTTCTCCTTTTGTCCTGGTTCTGTCTGCCATGTCCTTGTCTCATTATTGACTGAAGCAGTAATGATTATTTTCCATTGGTGTGAACTGAATATGAAACAGCCCTGGTTCCACTCTTGGGGCCAGTGGCATTGGCATTGAACTATCCAGGAATATTAAAGAAACAGCTTTGGACTTTAGAGTTCTAAAAAACTGTATAGGCTCCTTATAATTCAACCAAATAGAAAATAACAAATTAATACCATCTTGCAAACACCTCAGGAAATGTGCTTATGCTAGCATGACATCCATTTTAAATATATCATGTGGCGGTTGATACTGTATGTTTGTTGGGTTCTTGTGCTGTATGTGAATAATTCTGTATAATTTTGCATGCTTGTTTGTGTTTCTATTGATAATCATACCTGCACATGGATTACAGGTCTGCAAATGTGGGAGTGAATTAAAACTCAAATCTCCAGTCAGCCAGTGTACGCCCACAGCATCTTCAAAATGAATGTGTTAAAAGTCATTAAACAGCACTCAACTTAATCATTCTTTTACTTTTCATAATTAGGACCCTGGGCTACTGTTGGCTCTGGCACTGTTCACGCTTGGCTTTCGGCCATAAGTTGACTAAAGTTAAATTAGGCGAGATGACTTCTTTATTAATGTCAGACTTTGTTCCGTGTTTTGTGTTTATTTTTCCCTCGTGTTTCCTGATGCCCATATTTGGTCTTGTTCCTGTCCTCGTTCTGTCTTATTAGTTTGATTAGTCATCCCATGCTACTGTGTTTCCTATGGAAGCGGGTAGCAAAATTCATTTTGAAATGTAATTTGCAAAATGGCAATGCAATGTGTAAAATGGCAAATTTCTTTATTTAAATTTACATTTTTCCATATATATGTGCAACTTTTAGTGCAAAATGAAAATTCAATTATATAATTTACGTTTGCCATTTCCTACACTAGTTTTAATATGTAAATTAAAAATATATTTTAACACTTTGTAAGTTGCAAAATTAAAATCTAATTGTATTACCCAAATTGATTAGATGTTTAACATGTCCAAGCAAAAACTGTAGCAAAATTATAATTTAAATGCCATTTTTCCTAAATGCATTTAGACTTATGGGTATGACACTTGAGATTGAATTTTCATTGTGCTACCATGAGATAATTGTAGCAAAATGCAGTGTGAATTTCAAAATGCATTCTGAGCCAAAGGTGCAGCAAAATGGTTGCAAAAAGGTTGATTTAAATGTCTTTTATTTTTCTTAAATTCATTATGTGGGATAATATAACTCCAAAAGATATAGATGTTTTTCAAAAACAGCTTTATTTTATTATAGTATAATTTATTATAGTACCTTAATATGGAAACTTTGAATGAACCTTAGATAAATTATTTAATATTATTTCTTCATGAATGTTTGCTATTAGCCCATGTTGTATCAGGGACATTTTCCTTTTTATGTTGGCAAATGAAAATTATATCAGTGTTGTTATAGATTATTGGACACTACTATTTTTTTTAAGCAATTTGGAAATTGATTAAACATTTATGAGTTTGTAAATATAGGTATATGAACTTAAAATTGACTAAAAAACACATGGACTTTGCTTTCTCATATGCCTCCTTAATGGTTGTATATTTGGCTCCTTGAGCACATGGCATGTCTATTTGTTTCAGGTCAGACAATTCACCTTGGGCTATCCAGCTGCATGGCTCTAAAAAATTATGACTTTCCTGTAAACAGGAGGACCCTAAAGGAGTTCACACGGAGGGCCTTATAAGAGCAACCTGGCGTGATGGTGATTATGATTTATTGAAGTTGTGATCATCTCTAACTGACCTGCAGTGAGCAGCTCTGGTTTGCTGTTCCTGGGGTCCGTGGGGTTTAGTAAGGCTGTGGGTTTGGTAGTGGATGGCTGTCACAAGCATCTCTCCAGTGCCACCTCTATAAATATAGAACACTCCTCTCTCCACGCTGCCATTCCTGGGGGGGATTTTCCTCACCACATCATCCTCCTTTGCTAGTGTCTCTCTACTGTCAGCTTGCTTATCCGTCGTTCTATTCACATTTAGTCATCCTTCCATCCGTCTGAAACATTAGCGCTAAAGTCTAATGTGTCTTGACATGCATTTACCCCAGCCCCACCTTCCTGTGCAGTACACACACACACCTTTGTGTACTTGTGATATGTACATACCAGGAACTCTCAGCTTCCAGTGTCGTATTTAGCTATAAAAGCATTTAGCTGCTTATTTAAGAAATCTATTTCTGAGTTTTAATTTGAAACTCTCTTCAAAAAGATGCATTATGTCCAAGATGTTCTCCCTGTTATTTGTTTTTTATATGTGATGTTGGTCTAATCTGTGAAAATTAAGTCTTCTTTTAAGTCGAACACCGATTTCAGTCAAGCACTCATGCATTTGTAGTGTATAATGTATATTTATAGTATGATTTAGTGTTTTCGGGAGGTGTGCTGGAGTGTGTCGGATTCAATTTCTAGGCTTGAGGTGCGGGGGGAAATCAGATGCTTACTCACACAGACTCCATCAAAGACCAACAGAGAAACTTCAATATTCACCTTGCAGCTGTCATCCAGAGTCAGAGAGCATTAACCAGTGAGACTTTAAACCAGCATTCACCCACTGAGTGACAGGTGCAGGGCTAAATGATGGCTACATGGAGCTCCCATTGAATCCGCTCCCAAAAAGAAATCGAATGAGATGCGAGGAACATCGAGTCTCGACAGCCCGAAGATCTGATCAGCCTTTCTCACCTCAAAAGACGAAAAGTGCCACTGCAGCATTCGTAGAGGTTTCTGGAGCGAGCTTTAGGATTTGATGCAAACATGCTGCTTCAGGGGAGTTTAAAATAGAACTTGTACATTCTTTCCATGGAGTATCAGAGGATGACACAGTTTTTCAAAGAATGTAAGTGGAATCAGTGAGAAACGGGCACAGTCTGCTTGACGTAGTGACCCTTTGTTGACCTTTCTTTTGAAATTGCATTGTTCCCTCACACTCATTGGGTATTCATCTCACCCTGTATCTTTTAACTGCTGTCTGCATAGATGGTTCCTCAAATGTGCAGAGCCTCTGGGTGTAATATATTTAAATGGTATAAAGTAGCTCATTTTCCCAAGGATATGCCCTGGATCGCTGTTCCCATAAACAAGCACTTAGAATACAAATGGCAGAAATCTGGGCAAATACCTCTGAAAACATCATTCGTTTCCCTCCTTATGAAGCGATTCGTTTTCTCACTGAGGGGTGGAGAGTTGCGAGTTAACTCGATTGTAAGTGAAAATCTAAATAATGTGCTTTGCCAGGGATGGCCTCAAAAATAATTGCTATCAAGCTGGCTGTTCGAGTGGGAGATGGAGAGAGGCGACGAGATGAGCTCGTCAGAGAGAAGAGCCATTTACCAGAAGTGACAGAAGACAAGATGTTCTCCCGTGGGTGTGTTTGCCACACTCGGAGACCTTCACTACTGGGGGTCCAATAATTACAACAATTAAAGATGGATATCCTTCATGTCATCTTAATCGGGATGTAGGCACCGATTTGTAATTGTCATGACAATTTCGGCTTTATTTTTATTCATAGACTTCCTTTTGCAGGTTTCACAGTTTTATTGTGCCACACAACATGTTTAATTGCCCCAGAAAGTTAAATGGTACTTGTTTGAAGGAAATGCAGCTGGGCTCCAAAGCCGATAAAGTGACACATTTCGAAAAAATGCAGTGTCCTCACACCCTAAGTTAGTTATTTTGAATGTTTTTATTCTGCTATAGAAAGGCTTTATTGTAATTTCTTTGTGAAACACTTTGAAAAGAGTCCCTAAAGTTGTGGACTCCTTTGTTTTCTCGGATGAATTCGATGTAACACTTTATAGAATGAGATGAGCAGCTGAAGGTACTTGCTCTCAATTTCTCCGTAACATCCTTTTGCACCCTCACTTTGTCTTATCGAGCTAATTGTTTGAACAATGACTTGCGATGAGCAGTGACTGGAGTGAGAAGAGGGGTGAAGACAAAGTAATGACTGAAGCTTTTTCAAGCCTAGCGAAGACAATGAAGACAAGAGCATCAATAAAGAGTAAACATTCCCCACCTCTCCACACAGTCTTTAATGGAGATCCGAGCTTTTGGCAGAGATAGATTAGGGCTCATTCAGAGCAGCGAGTAGGTAGATGTGTGCTTTCTCAAGCTAACTAGCTATTGGTTTGGAGAGGAGACTCAGAGACCGTACAGCATTAAACGGTGTGTGATTAAAGAGTACGTTTGATGGAAAACTGGGCCCTATTGACATGCCTTTGTCTCCTCTTCCCATAAGTCCCTCTGGGCTGCACTAGGCGAGGAAGGGTTGCAAGTGGATTCAGAAAAGTTAAGGTGATTGATTGCTTTGCAGCAGTTTCTGTGCCTGCCATTGATTTCAGTTGAAGTTTTACATTTATGTTACTGCTACAGTAATCATTATTCCCTGGGCACTTTGTCAAGAGCAATAGATGATTAAGATGCCAGTACATAATTAATTTGTGCTGGCAGATAGGTTATATTTTTGGCTTTTCTTCTGCATTACACCTGATCATTTTACTCTCTCCCTTTATTGTCCCTAAATACACACCCAGTCGCGCTGCATCTTCGCGTTGCAGACAGATAAATGCATGCAGGTATACAAGCTGTACACATGTTAGCAGCAGCGCAAGTGCAAGTTAAATTCGGTTACAGCGGTTGTGTGATGTTCAGATTTTAAAGTCTCAGATGTGCTCTCAGAGTCACTGGTCTTCACATCAGTGTTTTGATCTTCTGACACTTCAGAAGTTCACTTTACATACCTGTCATCTCTTAATGCTCGCTTCCCCGTGCCTGCCGGAGCTCCGTCACAGACTTATGCTCTTTGTAGAGGGAATGTGTCTCTCTTCCAACACCTTTAAGACAGTAAGTGGTATTGAGTGAAGAGACTTCTCAGTTCACGGTTTAAAGATGAGTAGTGAAACTCTGACTGTTGAGGCATTTAAGGGCAGAGTTTGAAATACCCGGACCGTTTCCTCTACAAAACCTCGTCAGCATCTTTGTTCTGATTCTCCACAGAAACAGGTGAGCAGAATCCCGGATGAGCTTTCTCCTGCAGTGCTATCTGCATCCGGGCACTGAAGAACACATGAGGAGATGGTGTCCTAGAGATGCTAATGTATAATTTCGCTGCTGTCACTGGCCCTCTCACAGATGTCTTTGTTCTTCCTCTTTGTTCTGTTGAGGAGTGAGACTTCACCCATAAGAGGCGAGGTTTTGATTAGCATTTGTAAGACTTTTGTGCAATGCACATATGCATATACATGATACATTCTTTAGACATTAACAAAGCAGGGCAAACAACTTGCTTTTCTTCTTCCATCATCCGTCTTATTTAAAGTCCAGACCTGAAGAGCAGTGCCTGGCCTGTTATAAGAGATTAGGTGATTTGAATTTTATTATTATTATTTTTTAGCACACCGGGGATGCAGAAGTTTAACACCACAGTTTTATCAAGGAAATAAAGTGAATTTTCATAATTTTGGTGTAAAATAAAGAATAAGAAATAAGTTCACTCTTTCAAATAAAATAAAAGAGAACTGAATAATAATATTATTGGACTGGACAAGGTGTTTCCCCTGTCAACGGCCTGAAAAAAGCTGAGACTGGCTTCAGCTTTTAGTGAATGAATGGAATAATAATAATAATAATAATAATATAATTTATTTCTACTACTACTACTCTAATAATAATACATGTTCATGATGTTAGAATTCTTAATATTAAATTTATATTTTACAATATTTATACTATTATAATTTATTATATTAAATACCTATTATAATTATATATTAATATTAACATAATTTTGAGTCAAATTGTAAAAAAAAAAAATCCATGAATTGTGAAATATTTTAGAATCTTGTGCTTGGAAACCTACGCTAAGTATCACAAATTGACAGTTGTAGTGTGGAGTTTTATTTCTATTTCTTATTCACAATTTGGTGTCATTTTCAGGTTTAATTGAGGCCACATCCACATGAAGCCAAAGCTTTCCCTATCCGGTCTTTTTTCCTTCGTTTTCTAAAAAAAAATTCCACAAACATGACATCATCTCAAGAAATATTTGCGCACACATGAAACCACTGAAACGGACTCAAAACGATGTAGTATACATGCCAGGCCAATATGTGGCGCTGTAATTCTGCCACAGAGATACACTAAAATGGAGAAGAAGACTTGGAGCACGTGCATAAACCTTGCGTGATGTGTACACACATTTTTGCTTTAGTAATTTGCTTTAGATTTTTCTTTAGTAAAGCTAATAGGCTCAGTAGCATCTGTAGCACGAACACAAGCATATAGTCCGCCGATGTTGTTGTTGCTGTTACATGACGTTGCGGGTCGAGACGTAGAGTGATGACATCATCGTTTCACAAAATATACGGATTGGCTGTACACACGAGAATGCAAAGGTGTCGTTTTCAGATTTATTCACTTTCAAAAAGTAGCAGTTTCAGGCTTCCAAAACGCCTGATCTGTCTGGATGAAATGCCGATATTATACTAAATTTTTAAGTATACAGCTAAATGCATCTCCATGTGGACGGGCTCTTAGATCTTGAATCTCAAATTTCCAGAGTGATCTTAGACTTTTGAACCCCATTGTATATATGTTTATACAACAACAAAAATAAGAAATGTACATGTCTTAAAGCAGCATATTTTTCACATTTACAGCTTAGGCTCAGAAAAACAATGTAAAAAATAAATAATATTTGTGCAATTTTTTACAACAGCAAAGAGGAAAAGCACTGGGTTCAGTCCTGGAAGGGCTCTGCTTTAATTGCATCATGTAAGGAGCAGTGCTGTGATTGCTGAGCTGTGTAGCAATGTATGTGGGCCTGGGTGCCTGGGGCCTCCATGCGCTTTCGTGAGTGTGCGTACTCCCACACTCACAGACAAACACAGTGTAGGATGCTTGGAACCTGCTCAAAGGGAAAACATGCACAGCACAGGAACAAGGAACAAGTTTCTTCCGTGTTTGTTCTTGGATGTTTGTAGATTTGTGACAGTTCTGTGAGTGAGTGAGTTAGTGAAACCATGCTGTTGGTTCAGATGCTCATCTGCATGCACATGTATGTGTGTGTTTGAGCGACGTGTGAATTGGCAAGGGATTCAGTGAAAGCCCTGCCTGAACATCCTGTGTGTGGTGCTGTATTATCTGGGCAGCTCCTCCACATCTGGCTGACTGTCAGCTTGGCTGCCGCAGCGGGGGGATCCTCTGTCTCCCATGTCTGAGCCATCATAAGGCGATGTGGTATTTACACGGCCTCGCTTGTTTACCCTGGCAGGCTGAGAGAGGAGGAGGAGAGGGGCTGGCTGCGGCATGGGATTCCTCCAGCACTGGAGTAAAACGCACCTCATTGCCAACACACACATCCACACTAACACCTGGAATCTGAATGCTCCAGCCAGGGTGGGCTATGGCGGATGATTGTACCAGCACTTGCCCTTCTGTGAAGATCACACTGGGACTTGTTGTCTTTTTATATTCTGATTACACTGTCAGGTCTCAAAAGAATTAAAGTTAAGGTTGAAAAAGTAATCAATTGAAATTTCTTTTTTTCCAGGTGAGTGTATGAACAGAAACCTCTACTTTAAGAGTCTAATAACAGAAACATAAAGAAACCGCATGTGAATTGATCAAGCTTTAATTGTTTTATTTAAGTAAATGCTGGCTGCTGATGGTATCTTGCAGTTTGTCACATTAAATGATAAATCTGCTTAATCTAATGTGTGAAGAGACACAAACAGAAAAGTTTGGAGCATGCTAGTTTTAATTTTGTTCACCGTATCCTTCTATATTCTTAAGTTTACATTTGTAAATAGTGCGTCTGAAGTAAGACATTTGCTTAGAATAGTTGGTTTGAAGTCGTTATTGCATTGATCAACACTGGCACATAAGGACACTCTTTTTTGTGTGTGTTTGTATGAGCTATATTTTACAATTTTTTGGAGTGTAGACGTTAAACCATACCAATTAAATTAAGTTAGTGTAATTGCTTTTGTAATCACAGAAATATAGTAACATTAATAGAAATATTTACATTTTAAATGTGAAAGAATTTCTTTGGTTTTTGTTCATTGCATTAAAAAGTTATATAGAAATTGTGATCTCATAAATGTGTTTGGAGTTTTAGAGTTTTAGGAAACTTGTCTCTTTTCTTGACTGCCATTAATAACATGCATAACAAGCATTTGACATTGTGTTGCTCAGTTGTGAGATTATCTTTAAATGTATAGAAATGTATGTTAATGTTTTATTACAGTGGTCTTTAAACTGTATACTGACTTATTTATTTTTTTTTCATTGTGGGAATTACCTTTTCAAAGGTCTATTTGTCACCCATGATTGAACTAATTAATTGTGCATGTCAAATAATTTTTTTTTTTTTTTGTGTGTGTAAAACTTTTTTTTTTCTTTTTTGTGAAAAACATTTTAAAAACCTTTTTGGGATTTAATCTTAGAGAAAGAGCAAGTCTCTTTGATTTATTGGTTCAATCCGCATGCAGAGCATGCCATATTGAAATCTGTATGTGCGACAGACAGTGCAGGATTCTAGTAGCTTAGATTCTGAAGTGGTGTTCAGAAACTTCTGCTGAAGGAAACTTTACTTCATTATCAGAAAGAGAATTTAATATTCCCTAGAGCTATGCTGACATTAAATGTTTATTTATTTATTTTTTGTGTGTGTGGTATTTTTATGCTGGTCACTATTTAAATGGGATCCGTTGACTGTTTAAATTTGATGAAAAAAAAAAAAACCAGTTGGGCAAATTTATTTTCTTAGTAAACAACCTACATCCTTTGAGACCAGTTTTTTTTATTTCTGGTCATTTTCTTCAACTTTTATTTTGGGCCTAAACTTATTCCTTTCATTTCACTTTGTGTGCAGTATTAAGGTACCTATTTTTTCTTAACCTTCTCCCTTAATAAAGTGATCTCTGTGTTGTATCATTATACAGGAGGAAGTAAGGGTGGGAGATACAGGACTTTATGAGAAGGCATGAATCTTGTCTCAAGGTTTGCAGAATACAGATGACAGGTGCTGCAGATGTCATAGGTTCTGCAGATAAAGTAGACTTTAAGGTTCAGAATTACCATAGCGATAGCTGTAACATCCTTCAAGCAGCCCCGCCAACCTATCGATTCTGTGCTGGTTTCGGGAACATAAGAAATCGATCGTTGGGACAGATTGATTTTTTTTTTTAAGTAGCAGATTTTGTATATGCTGGTTTTTTAATGGCTACCTTTGATGGATGTTAAGGAATATAGTGGTCAGAGTGCCGGAAACGTCCACGGCAGCTAAGACAGGATCTGCCGGAATGATTTATGCATTCCTCCCTGTGATCACGGCATTATGGATAGTAAGAAAAGGTGCAAATGAAAGCTTCATTTACTTCTACATTTCAGCATGAACTGACAGTTGGTGGATATTTGCTTTCTGAACTGCACCAATTCTGTTACATAAAACAATTTTTGACTTTGTCCTTGAATACGTCTCCTAAAACTGTGCTTTTTTGTTTTTTTTAGGACACTCTGTTAATTTCCTCTTGCGCTTCCCAGAGCATCACTCTATCTTACAGCTGATAATCATTAAACATTTTTTGTTTTTAATTTTAGTTTGATGAATTACAGTTGTCTATTTTGGGGTGTTTGTTTGCGGTGATAGACAAACATAAAGTGACCAGGCAAAAAACAATTTCCTCACACCATGTTTCAGTCACTTAAAAACCCATCATTTCAGCCTGACAACTTAATGTTTTGTTTCCCTGTTTATGGGGCGTCATGTGGGCACAATGTGTAAATGATTGTCACTGTTGTCAGAGCCATTAAGTTGCCCACAGTTCTCTGTTATTAGTGCTCCCCTAATTCCGTCAGCTCCGCGGCCATCTCCAGCCTTCGATATCACCCACCGTTGTTTATAGGAATCCTTTCCAGAATTTGATCAAATTAAGATCCTGATTATTTTATTTGCCGGATGAGGACTTGTTAATGGTCTTTCAACAAATTAAATAACCTTGGGCCATGCTAGGATTAATTAGATAATAAGAATCACATCTCTTTTTTTATCTTTTTTTGCCCTCCACTAAATGCATTATGTCTTGATGGTACTAAGATCTAAATTGGTTTTCATTTTAAGGGCAGATCCTAAAACTAGCTACTCTCAATCTCAGAAACTAAACTCGTTCGTAACTTTCAAAAGAGCAAATGGCTAGGGGTTAGTTAAACATGGGTCTGTTCCTTCATCACACTCACATCACATCCGTCTTGTCCAAGACTGAGACTGATTTATTGCACCTTTTATTTAAGGAGGCTTTTGCCAATGGTTTGTGATGATGAGAATGTATCACCAGCCATGTTTCACTGCGTTCCCCAGAGCGGTAAAGTTTGACGCTTACACCCCAAATTAAAGGCAAGTCAGGAAGAGCACCGCTGAAATCGAAAATTGAGTAAGCCTTCCGTTACATATGGGAATTTTCCTGTAAAAGTTTTTTGTAATAACTAAAGAACAGGAAGAGAAGACTCCCTCTTGGTTATTTCTGGATTGACAGAGCCCTTTTTCAGGCTACTGACACCAATTAACTTGATACTCGAACAGGGTTGCAGTTTTACTGAAAGTCAAAGAGGCGATCAGGCCTCATCCGTCACTTCAAGCAGTGCTTGTTTATTTACTGTAGGTCAATATAGAACAAAGACACACTGTTTTGACTGGGTCTAGATCCAGACGTAATGTAAGAAGAACTAAAGCAGTGAGATAAAAAGCTTTCACTGAAATAGAGCAATACAAATTACATTAGGAGCTGGACACCCAACCAACACTGTAATCTGGTTGTTCCTTTTATATACATATATAATAAATGTGAATATATGTGCATACATATTCATCATTCTGTGGTTAAGTTAGACACTCTACTAGACGTATCCTATGTTTTGTTGTTATTTTTCTTATTTATATTTAGATATGTAAAGACTAAGCACAAGCATAAATGACAACTACAGTTGTAACAACGTGAAATGATGTCTTCATTGTCCAACTATTTATAGCAATCCTGTGGAAGGCTATCCACAAAGCACTGCCTTGAATGTGTTTCTATGGCCGTTTTCTGTTGACTTCGATTGAAGTATTCTTTCTGTTCTTCGTCCGCCTCTCTGCAGCTCACGACAGTGCAGTGGCAACTGTTCTTTCAGGTGGAGCTGGTGTGGATGGGGTTCGAATGTGAGAACTGTGTATGAGATAAACAGGAGGGTTTAAAGACTCGCTGTATGCGCAAATACAATTAAAATGAGCAGCACATAAATCCTATTAGATGAGTGTCAGAGAATTAACAGCAAAAAAGAATATGAAGAATGTCTGACCTGTATTTATTAGACTCCGTCGGAGGGAACTAAGGAGATTTGGAAAGCTTGTATCAATCACGGGCAGTCTGCAAAGATAAACCCATTACTAGTAAGTTAGCAAAGGGCTGCAGAATATTACAGCTGCTCCCATTGGTGCAAAGCTGTTCGACACATTGTTCACAGATCCCTAACACCCCGTTCCTAAAAGCTGATTAAGTGAGATTTTAATACTGGCATGTCTGCTTCAATAAATGAGCCAAGTTAGTCGTTCCTTTATTTAGATGTACCTTCAGTGAAATGGTACTTAATTTTTTAATTTTCCTCCACATTGATTCTTATTTCTGTGATGCTTATTTCAGTTTCTCTGTGTTCTTCTGCTCCCTCCCTCACGTGTTCTGATTTCGTGTTACTTTGGTATTGTGGCCTGTTGAATCAATATTTATTTTCTGTTGTGTTGCAGAATGAGGCCTTAGGGATGTGCAGTGCAAACGGGAAATGATGGGGACCTTGTGGCAGCAGACAATTTTTAAATCACGTTACATCGCCCCTCACTTTGAGTGGCCAGCATCCTTGCGGTGTGGTCTCTCATTACATGTGGCCAGTTGCTCATTGATCAGGGTGGACCTGTGAGCCTCCACTCACCAGCCCTTAATCTCTGAACAATGTTAAGCTAGAAACTGTAGATTGTATATATAGTTTTGGCTGGCAATCTTGAAAAAAAAGGAAATGCAAGCATCTCCTTCTGCTGATTTCATATTGCTTAGCGTTAGTATATTTTAGGAAATTTCATTGGATAGTTTCCGGGACATTTCAACATTACAAATTAAATCACAGTTTTAACCTTTGTCCACAATGGATTTGTTTTGATCGCTCAGACAAAGTCATACCTACTCACAGCAATAGGCTGTTTTCTGTGCTTTAAAGCATTTGTCTTCAGAATTAAACCCTCGAGGCTCACATGCTAATCGGCCTTTGCGATGCTTGCTGAATCCCACATTGGCTCATCAGTGTAATACTTCATATTTAATTGCAGAAGTAAAAATGAAATTGGCTGTGTTCATGTTAAAAATGTCTGGGGTTGAATGAGAATGGGAGACTGGGTAATCAGCTGGGAAAAACTGTTGGGAAAGTTACCACTGAGTTGCAAGGAAGCGTCTCAATCGTGATAATTAAATGTTCAGTGAAACAGTGTGTACTCACCTGATCTTCTGACAAGAGCAGGAAACAGAGTCCTGTAACTTGTGTTAATGACCTCCTTTGCTGAAAGTGTTATTTATTAATTGCATTAGGTCGGAAATATCCCTCATCTCCAGTCTGCTTTATGCACCTCTTGGGATACGATTTCTTATAGCCACTTACTGTAACGGGAAGGTATTAGCTTTCATCATAGATCGCTTGTCTGACAAAAGCATCTATTTCGACTGCCGTTTTCCTTTCGACTAAATTACACAGTAAGTCCAGTACATTGATTTTTTTTTTTTTTTTTTAATTTCAAATTAATAACTTCAGGTACTTAATCAATTGTAATTTTAGAAGTAGCAATTTATGTCTGTATTTAGCCAATCCTTTTCTAACAGACATGTGGCTTTACACAATTGTCTTTTTTTTATGTTAAATGTTCCACAAGAGAAACTGAAATAATTACAAAAATTGCATCATTACACTTGCTTGCCAACTCCAATTAGAGGCATTTACATACACAATGAGCTTTTGGATAGCTTTGCCACAGAGTTAGGTACGACCAGCAGCTACAGCTTGACATGTAATTCATTTAGGCTCTGAGGAGTCCTGTAGGCGAAAGTTAATTTCCTAAAATTAAACTTACCATATTAGCTGAAAAGATTAATGCTAATCTGACCGGTAGGTCTCGGCAGCGTCACATTGCTACAATGCTCATGGGCGAAGAGCGAATGCTGAGAGGCTGGGGTATGTCAGGTTTGGCCTGTCTATTATTAACAGCTCGACTGTGGCAAACAAAAATTGTTTGACCGTAGTGTTCCACTGTTCTGTGGATGAATTTGCCCTTTCATGGCTTTTTGAATTTGTTAGGAGTTTAAGGAGATTTTACTCAATACCTGAAGCTGGAATGGTATAGTTTCTTGGTGTTTTAGATGGTATTGACTGCCTGTTGTTTCAAGTGTTTGTATTTCCATGTGTGTGTCTATATACATAAACGCACACATACATGCATACATAAACATTCATAAGAACTTTTTTTTTTTTTTTTTTTTTTTTTGTATTGTTATAATTGTTGCTTATTCTTAAAATGGTCTGGGCAGGTTTGTGTTAGTATGTTAGTGTCTGCTTACAGATGTGTGTTTGTGAGTACAGTCTGTCATCCACATCTCATGTGGGCAGAAGTGATGGACTATAGCTTTTCTTTCTGAGGGTATAGGATAGGGCTGGGTTTTGACACAAATTTAACAGTTCGATTTGATTATCCTTCACAAGCTTTCGATTCGATTCAGTATTGTTTATTTTGGATATATACCAGGAACAGGACATTGGAAATTTTCTCAAGGAAAAAAAAGGTCTTTGAACTAATGCTGTAGGCTAAAATATACCCGAGAGTCAATAATATGGAAGCTTGAAATTTGCTGTATGCAAATTTCTATACAAACACTTATTATACTCAAAAACGTTTTTTTTTTTTTGTACTATTAGTTATAATACTAACTTTAACTTTAAATTACATAATTATATTTGTAATCCTATCTGTTTTTGAAATATAAACATTTAAATTGATGTTCTCACAAAAATTTGACGGATTTATTCAAACATATATTAAATATTAAAGAACAGTAAAAAAAAAAAAATGTATATATATATTTATATATATATATATATATATATTATTGGGTCATGGTGCATATTTAGCTCCTATTCATGCTCCTCTCTAGAGTTCATTTTTCTTGCTGGCTAATGAGCTCATGGTCACGAAAATGTTCTTCTTTGGTAAATGTGACGTTACGTGACATTGTTTACTATTGTCGTCTTTCCATGGTTGAAACACTAATCAAGTGATTACATGAGACAGGATACGTATTTCAGTAAGTTGTACTCTTTCTTTTAACAAACCTTCGGATGTTCATTCATGTTTATTTCATGCTGTAACTGCTATTAAAGTGGAGATGATCAGTTTGCGTGGCCGCTACAACAATCTGTCACTCCACATCAAACAGCACGAAAACGGCATTTAATATTTGAATATTGTAATAAAATGGACAGAATTTGAAACCTGAGACTTTGTTTCATATCAAATGTAACAAATCATAAAGCTAATTGCGGGTTATTGGATAGGAGGCACACTACAATGTTCCGTTCATTATCTGACAGGCTAGACTAATCAATTCTTGGAAGTTATGAATCGATATTGTTCCATAAAAATGAGAATCGATTAAAATCGAGAAAATCGGTTTGGTGAGAGTGGATGGGGTTGGAGCTGTTGCAGTCAGCTGAGGCTCCAGGCAGCATTAACTAGCCAAAGGCAGTGGAGCTGAAAGCTTGGAGCTCGACCCGGCACTGGCCCCTCCGCTGGTCACCCTACACAGCGGGGTGGACAGCAGTCATCACCCATCCACCTCAGTCTGACGGCCCGCCTTAACTCTGGGCTCTCATGGTTGTTAACAGCCTCTACAACTTTTCTGTCTTATTGACAGTTGTGTTTGTGCGGACCTGCAGGGCTTTGAAAGATTTATTATACTTTTGCAAAGATATCATGCTTTGGGAATGTTAAAAGGCCCTGAAATAGCACGGTCCCTATAGCGAACAAACTCCTTTAATAAGAAAACAGCCAGTGGAGCAGAGAGAAAAGACAAAAACTGCAAAGCAGACAGGACATTTTCTAGAAGCAGCAACAAAAGTGGTCGTAAGCAGACAGCGAGCTGGAATGTATCGTAGAAAGGGCTGTGACTAAAAAGCTGTGACTGCGCCGTGCTTGTCCGCAGTAGTCGCGTTTGTTGTGGGAAAGTGAGATCGTAGGGAGTGTGGCATGCGTTATCATGCTTGTCTTCTGACATCCCCTTCCGTATGATCCTGCCGTTTGTGTGCATCAATGTCAGGAGGGTGCAGGCGGGCGTGATAGAG
The DNA here is from genome assembly GCA_024542945.1 of allo-octoploid hybrid of Carassius auratus x Cyprinus carpio. NCBI lineage: Eukaryota > Metazoa > Chordata > Actinopteri > Cypriniformes > allo-octoploid hybrid of Carassius auratus x Cyprinus carpio. The sequence goes on from CM045040.1 coordinate 9,100,988, forward strand.
CAGCGTCAAAACAGAATCAACAACTTCTGCCGACAAGAAAGAAATGATTTCCCCCTGTACATGCCTCACATCTGAAAACAAATAAATTTGCTGCCTTGTGCCTCATAGGGAATGTTTGATATGCACAATATGTAATAGAGCAAATGACAAAGGAAAAGAAAAAAACCCCCACTGATTTGGGTTTTATCTTGTTGTTGTTTATAGATATTTTCTCTTTTGAAATGTGAGAATGAACTGTCAATCTGTGGCATGTGAAGTTGAGAGACTTGTCTTTGGCAAGAATCCTCCTTTTCGTCATGGTAAAGTGATCTGCTAAGTGTGTTAATGTGGCTTCTTCAAACTGACTATTGTTCAACACAAGAAACCTTTGCTTACTCCTCTCTCTCTCTCTCTCTCTCTCTCTCTCTCTCTCTCTCGCACTCAGATGCAGTATCATAATGTAGGATGATAATGTAAATAAAAAGCTTGCATACTGAGAGATCGATCAGTTTAAAGTTATGTCCTAGCAGGCATATGTACCCGAGAGAGGCAAACAAAGAGAGAGGACGGAGGTTTAGCTTAGCTGTAGATTTATTCACATTCAGAGGGCCATTACAGTTGACCTTGCATTGCCAGGGAAAGCTTGTGTAAACCAAGACCTAATAAATCAACTTTAACAAGCTCACTCCCGGCTGGCAGAACAGCCATGCAATGCAGAGCTAACCTTGTGCATTAATCCCATTCTTTCCACAGAGAATACCTGTAGATTCGATTTCCTGATTACATTCCAGGAGACAGTAACACCATTTAATTGCTCTGCAGAAAGCATCTCATCACTGTCTCTTTAGCTGTATGTACATAGGTTTACCAAGAAACCTAATGACAATATTTCATAGACATCTATTCTTATTATATAAAGCTAATTAGTAGATAAACAAATATTAATAATATCACTATGAATTTTAAATAAAGCTAAGGACAGTTATTTTACCTATTTATACATAATTTTATGACCGACAAACTATATTTACAGTTTATAAGTTGTTAGGGTTAAGATGCTTCTATTGTTTGAGAAGTAAAAACAATACAATAAAAGACAATAAAATGTGTATTTTTTTTCTATAGTTTTTTTCTGCTCGCCAATTTTTTTTTAATTAAATATTTACTTAAAATTATTGTTAAATATAATTACAGTTTAAAGTAGCTGTTTTCTATTTTAATATATTTTAAAATGTAATTTATTTCTGTGATGGCAAAGCTTCTTTTTATAGCAGCCATTACTTCAGTCTTCAGTGTCACATGATCCTTCAGAAATCATTCTAATATGCTTATTTGGTGCTCAAGAAAGATAAAAAAAAAAAAAAAAAATTCCGTTTTTCATTTGTATTTTTATTCTGTCAGGTCAGATTTTGATAGATGGGATGAATTTTTTTTTATTTAAAAATTATGCTAGGGTTTTTTTTTTTTTGCGTTCAGATGTTTGGGTGATGTTTGAAGGAAAAGATAGTATTGGTGATGGTTTTAACCACAAACCCCTTTACTTCTCCGCAAAATCTAGTAAAGGTAAAGTCTTTAGTCTTGCCTTGAGAACATTAATGAAATGAATGCATATTGCCATTTACAGATTAGTTTGGAAATGCTGTAGTATTACACATATTCATTCATGTTCTTTTTTTAGTAATGTTTTATTTAGCTCAATATGATGCTCTTTTAAATTATGAATTACTGTGTCAAATTGCACTGTGACATTTTTGATACTTTTGTAGAGAAAAAGAAAGCAAGATACAGGGATATAGAGGGCAGAAAGAGAGAGTATTTTTCTTTCCCTGTGCACGTCAGTGATTGTAGCGGCTGAATAATGTGAAACAGTAATTGTGGGAGAGGGTGAGGTTTTTTGGAGGCAGGTTTGCCGGCCTGATTCTGACAGCCAGTCACTCATACAAAGAAAAAAATAATCTGACAGGTAATCTAAGATTGATTTGCAGACAGACAGGCAGACAGACAGAAAGACAAGTGAAGATGCTTAATGAATCTCGAACGTGTTAAACTGATGCATGATGCATTAAACTGCTGAGAGAAAACATCTGATAGCACTCCATGCTGGTGTCTTTAATTCAATCATCTTTTACTGGCATGGTTATCTTTTGAAAGAGAGATTGCCTTTTATTTTCATGCTTGTTAGAGGTATGAGCATAGCTTTATGTGATTTCTTAATTTGAATTTGAATGATCTGCAATACAGGTTTATAGAGCTGTTCAATTTGTTGTCCTAAAACCTGGAAGAGAATGAGCATTTTCGAGCCTTTAGTTCCCTCAGGAATTTCTAACATTTTTTTGATTTATGAATTAAATTTGGTTAACATTGCTTGAAAAGACTTTCATGGTTAGTTCTGCAATGGTTAAATAATTCTACAAAATCATAATTCAATCATAAATTTTGAAACATGCTTTAAAAAAATACAGCACAACTTAACATAAACTGCTGATATTATATATATATATATATATATATATATATATATATATATATATATATATATATATATATATACACAGTTGTGCACATAAGTTTACATACCCCTTGCAGAATATGCAAAATGTTCATAATTTAATTTTTTTATTTTTTTTATTTAGTACTGTCTTGATTAAGCTATTTCAGATAACAGATGTTTATATTTACTCCACAAGACAAAATAATAACTATAAAATAATATCAGTGTTTCCCATACATAAGCTTTACCTGGGCTGTAAATTGAGACCCACCTAGGAAGGTAAAATTCGAATTCTACTTTACAAATTTCTGTTTTTTCTGACCTCAGTTAAATGTAAATTGCATAAATCTGATGCGTGCGTTGTTGACTCTTCATCAAACATGGCAAACTATATCAACCAGTGTTTTCCATACATTGATTTATTTGTGACAGCTCTCCACAATATCCACATTGACCGCCACAGATATCCACCGCCCCCTGCCATCAGCTTCTGCGTCTCACACACACAAGCGATGTCACCTGCCGCCACAAGTCTCACAAAATCCTGTGGGAAACACTGAATATATATATACTGTATATATAGTGGTGGGCGATATGACCAAAATCTTATATCAGGACATGGCTTTTGAATTTTATTTAACAGTAACAATGTATATCACGATATAGTTATTTTTACTTTAAGTCAGGTCTTTGTTTCAAAATTTTTGATATTGCTTATTTTTAGTGCTGTCATATCACTATAACAAAAAACTAATACTAGCATAAAAAAATCAAGCTCACTCAAGACAAGTAAGCAGTGTTTAAATAAGAATAAGAAACTAATAACAAGCTAAAGGACAAAAAAGAAATGCTACATAAATTGTATAAAGTAATCAAATGTATAAAAACACTGTGTAAAAGAAATATGTATTTCTTCTTATGAATTTTACAAAAGTGTTTTAGTAAAGAGCAATGAGAGATTTTCTTCTCTTTTGTTGATTGATTAACATGAATGACAGACAGCAGGAATATTAGACTGCTGTCACTTTAACTGCTGCCCGGATCCAATATACCGTTATATATGGCTGCTGTTGACAGGTGGTCTGTGGAGGATGGGGGGATCTCACACATGTACACACACACAAACCTCCCTCTAAGCTTCAGCCCATCACCCAACCTACTGTAACCCATTCATTATCGCACCTTGGCGCTGTGACCAGTCTTGAGGACAGGGATTTGGCATAGGAATATATGTGTGTGTGTGCTAGGAAAGTAGCACAGAATGCACAAGGTGAAGTTATCCAGATGTCACATTGTGGGGTTTTGAAGCGCAGCGCAGCCAAGGACGCCGAACATCAGTGTGCATGGTGTGCTGGTGATGGGGAGCGGAGTTGACACGCTGTCACCGAGTGATGAAAAGCATTGTAAGGTGATGTGGCGGCACTCCTCCCAGTGTCCATGTGGAAAGGAGTGGGGAGGAAAGGAGAGAATTGGTGGGATGGAGGTAGGTGAGCTTTATACACTAGACAAGTGCTGCTTAGAGGCCTACGTCCCACATGCCCAGCCTGTGTTACACCATCTCTCCATCAGCAAGGACCAGGGCCTGCTTGAGAAAGAGAGAAGTGATGGGGCGGATGTGAAAGAGAAAGCACAATGGATCCTGGAGAGAATGTGATGCAGAGAGATTGAGCAGAAGCTTTTTTCACCTTCAAGCTGGTGGTTGCGCAGCGAGAGCAGGCAGGAGGGAGTCAGGAAGGGTTTAAGGCTAGCTTCTTTTACCCTTTCTGTGACGTCTATGACTGAGACCTGCCGGCTGTCTCCAGAAGAGCTTTCCTAATGTACTGCTTTCCCTAAGGACACACCAGAATCAGTGCTGGCCACTTGCTTCACTCTTTCCATCCATCCCTCCATCCATTTCTCTCTTAAATTATTGAACAAAGGACATTCAGGCATGGAGCAGGCCGAACCCTGCCTGTTGTGAAGTTTGTTACAGTGTGTTTTCAAGCAAACTGCTCAGGAGCAGAATAGATTTAGGCAGTAGCGCTTGCGTTTGAGATGTTTTTATAACTGCACCATCATGGAAACACCATCATGTTTCACGCAAGTACAGTAGCTGCATTGATTTTTCTCTTCCATGTCCAAAACCCATCATTCACAAGCTTTTATGCTGAGTGTAATCTAAGCTTAGTACAAATTCATGCCTGCTCAAAAAGAGAGGGGTCAACATGAGGCCACCAGTACTGTGGAACAATGACGGAATGATTCCTGGGAAGGTCAGGTGACTTGCGCACTGCCAGTTGAGAGGATTGAACTAGTGACCTTCTTGGTAGTTCTCACTCCTCTGCCTTCTTGGCTACTGCCGCCAAAGATGAAGTACAGTAAATCAAGCACAGGAGATGCAGTGAACCGTGTTATAGAAGGCATGGAAATAAGTACAGTGCTTGGTAATGGACTTCCTGAACTATGTGAACTCTCTTAAGTGCAAAGCGTTGTTGACTCAGTGCTTAAGACATCTAGAGAGGCATGCAGCTTGTTAAGTGTGTGTCAATTTTTGTCTGTGTACACACACACACTGCCTGTGTGTGTCTGGCAAATAAAAATATTGTAAAAAGAAAAGAATGATAGACAGAAAATGAAATGTTCAAATAAACCAAATAAAAAAAACATAATTGTTTATTTACATGTGTATATATATATATTAATATTAATTTATATTCCCTCCTGTAAAAGTTCAAAATCACTAAGATCTAATAATTTGAAAGAAGTCTCTAATGCTCATCGTGGCTGGATTTATTTGGTCAAATATACAGTAAAAGCAGTAATACTGTGAAAAATAAAATTTTAAATAACTCTAGAAACATTTTTTTCATCTTATTATTGTTTTTGCTGTTTATTTCTTTTTATTTTTTTGTAGAAACTTTGCTTTTTTTCAGATTTTCTTGATGAACAAAGTTCTAAGGAGCACCATTTATTTTAAATGGTAATCCTTGTTTTATAAATGCGTTTACTGTCACTTTTTTGATCAATGTGACAATGTGTCCTTGCTAAATAAAAGTATTATTAGTATTATCATTTTTAAACTTGTTTACTTCACCCAAACTTTTGAATGGTAAAAAAAGGATCAAATAACTAAATGCATTCTATTTTTCCTGTTACCTTATCTTGTGTAAGTACATCAAGTGGATCTGCAATGTGTCAAGTCAAAGATTTTTGCCTGACCAGCTGTTTCTGTAATCTGAAGTGTGGTTCACTATGGTTGCAGTCATGGAGATTTTGATATTAACTTAGTTGAGGAGTCATTTTTTAATAGAGTAGTCTCACTGAAGTCATTTTCTCCAGATGTTTGCAGTATGCAGAATTAATGCTTATTGTTATAAAGAGAATCTTTAGAACATGTCGTTCCTTTTGAAATTCAAAATAAGCTCAACCACATTGTCTTTTGCAAATGTAGCTTTCTGTTGAACTGTTGTTTGCTTTTTGTGTGACTAATTATGGGCACAATAATAATCTGCCTCAACCGGATTTCTGTGAAGAGCACTGTTTTGCATCAGCGTGTGTGTCTCTCTCAGAGCTTAATGAGGGCCGGCATTTGGAGAGCGACTGACTTTACCTCTCAAATAACCAGCTACAACCAGCATCCTCCTGTTGTCACATCCACTGGTAATGAATACATCTCACTGTCAAAGAAATTGTATTAATATACTCGGATGTCTCATGGAAAACATAGAAGAAGCTGGCATGAAATAATACCGCAAGTCATAATGAGAGAACTGCAACAGTTTGTGCTGAATTATATATTGCATTCATGTGATTGGATAAGGTGAGGCCACTGGAACTCAGACTTAATAATTTAGTGGTTGCATTACTGTGGAGATGATTGTGTGGGCAGGATAACATTTGTTTATTGGTTGTAGGGACGGTAAACAGAGTGCCACCGGAGGGTATAATGCCTTGAATGAGACACCATGGCATACTGTGAGAGGGGAAAAAAAAGTCAAGTTGCAAATTACAAAGTTTAAATTATTCTTTTTTTTAAGTGCTGCAGGTCATAAAGGAATGGTTTACCCCAAAATTAAAACTGTTATTTAGGACCAGCTACATCATGTTGAATACATTTGACCTAGTACACTTAAAGTTTAATGAAGAAAAAACGAATGTGTCAATTTTCTAATGTTAGAATTATTTTTGTACTCCAAACCATTTAATATTTAAATATTAGCTGTCACATCTATCTATCTATCTATCTATCTATCTATCTATCTATCTATCTATCTATACTTTTTTCATTAGACTCTAAGAAAATTCTGAAAAATGGCATAATATGATAAGTATTGATTTTCACAGTTGTTTTACCAATATTTTGAAGTATGAAGTATACATTGCACTATTTTGTGTTTTAGGGTTAAAGCAAATGTCCACAGACATTACCAGTACCTTTTTGTTTTTTCCCCCTATTGATTTTTTTTTTCTAATAGTGTAAAGCAGCTCAAAAACCTCAGTCCTCACCAACTTCAGTTTTCAAACTGTGTGAATATTGTGTCCAGTTTCTCTTTTTGTGTTATACAGAACATAGAAAGTCATATTGGTGAGGGTGAGGAAATGATGACAGATTTTTCATTTTTGTGTGCCCTATTCCTTTAAGCCTCTGCAGTCTGTCATGAAAGTAATTAGTGGTGCATGGATTTTGTAGAATTAGCTCATAGAATTTGAGGACTCTGAATGTTGAATGACACTCCACGTCCCCATGACAACAGCACATGGACTCCCCACACCGAAATGGCCCTATTCACCCCTTCCTCATTTAAATATTTAGCACTCGTTGGGGGCTGATGCTTTAGCCCAAAAATCCTCAGCCTCCTATACTTTTCTCAGTGCGCACAAACATGCCAGCTAGCTTCCACATTCATTACTGCACTGTATGTGTGTGTATTTGTGCATGGGAGTTTGTGTGTGTGTCTTGGCGCACTTGAGTGTGAGTGGAATGGACATGGGTGGATGGAACAGTGTATGTGTGCTGTCCAGTCAGGTCCCAGGGGCCACTCTTCATGCACTGGAAAGCATGCTGGAGTGTGTGTCTGTGTTTGTGCGTGCTGAGAGTCCACATCTGTTAGCGTGGCACACATTGCTTTCCCTCAGACAGCGCTACTGAGAGACTCTGGCACTGAGTCGTGATGGAACAAGCTCATTATACCAAACCCTCCCTCGTTCTCCCGGTAACACACGAGAAGTGGGCCGTGTGTGTGTGTATGTCTCAGAGGCTGGCCTGTCATACGTGTGTGAGTGTGTGTGTGTGTGTGTGTGCATGTCGTAGACAGATTGCTTCTCCACCAGACCTTAATACAGAATGGCACGCATAAGTTGGGCGTGCAGTCGTGCATTTGAAAGGTGTGTTTTCTCTCTATCATGTCCTCCAAACGCATGCCTCTCCATCGCCGAGCTAAGAAGCAGAGGCAGGGAGGTGAGAGGAACTTTTTATCCAGTTCAATAGTAAGAGAATTAAGCATGAAATGACAGAGAGCTGGATAACAGTGAGAGAGCCGGCTCTGCTTCTCCTGGAGTGAGTTTTTGGCCTTAGAAAGTGAGACCAAAGACAGTTTTTAGATGAGTGCCCATTACTTCCACAGCCAGCTTGGACTCGTAGAGGAAGATTCAGCTGTATGGCTAAGGACTGGGCGGTAATGTGAAGGTGATCTCTGTCATTATAGGGCAGGATGACCATTGATTTTTTTTCTAGGAAATCGAAAAGACTAATGTTATTCATTGAAATGATCTTTTTTCATCTTTCTATCTTTGCTGTACGCCTCCATTGATTTGCCCGTTCTTGTATTTGAACAGCGTCTGCTCAGGTGCAAATGAAATCTGAGTCTGTTTCATAGAACCACCAAGACTGTCTGCTGCCCCTTTTCCATAATCATGTTCACTATCGATTATGTTGCCGCCAAGTTATTAGATAAGACTATTGCTAAGCTTTTTCCTTTACAAATCCTTGTAAACATTGTAAGTCAGGCTAACTTCCTATTCATGAGCACATCTTGAGCGTGTTTATCATGATTGGAAGCCTAAAGAGAGCGGGCATAACAAAGCTGTAACCCACAAAGACGTTGTCTGTGGAGCTTATTTGTGTCTTGTCTGTTTCACTAACTTTAAAAAACAAAATAATGAGGCTATGCTCCACAGATGATAATAAGAAAGCCCAAAATCAGAAGAACAAAAGAGAGATTGGGAGGAGGGGGGTGGGAAGTAGGAAGAGAGATGTTATTGCTCCAAAAGAAGAGAATAATCTGCCAAACAGGTTTAAACGAGCTAATGAGAACATCTCATGCAAAACTAAAGAGATGTTTGCTACTCAATGAAGTCTTTTCGCTGCCATATTTCCACTGCACATTCTCTTAATAACACACATGCTCAGGCAAAACATTTTGTGAGGCTGTAACCTAGAAATACAAATAGGAGAATTTGCAGAAGTATATCCATTAACACATTCCAGGTCACAGTCAGCTGCTTTTATTATGTAGGTGCTCAAAACTGTCTCAAATGAGCTTGTGGTGTTTCATCTGAACCTCTCATGCAATTATTTAAGACTATTCTAGGAGTTGAAGTCAGATGTAAAATGTGTATGTTCTTTGTATAGTCATAAATAAAAATAAATAGCATATAGCTATTGTAGATTTTTTTTTTTTTTTAAATCAGATCTATTTGGATTTATGTAACATTTTCTGTTTACACACCTGTTCAAAAGTTCTTTTTTTTTTTTTTTTTTTTTTTTTTTTGTGGTACTTTTTCCCAGAATTCTTTAATAAATAGAAGGTCCAAATGAACAGCATTTATCTGAAATTAAAATATTTTGCAACATAATAAATACTAACTTTACTATATTTACTTTGATCAACTTGCTGAATGATATTAATTTCTTAAAAAAAAAGGCAACACTTTACAATAAGGATCATTAGTTAACAACTTTAGTCAACATGAACTAAGAATGAACAATACTTCTATAGCATTTATTAATCTTAGTTAATGCTATTTCAACATTTACTTATGCATTATTAAAATCAAAATTTGTGATTGCTAGCATTAATGAACTGTGAACTAACAATGAGCGACTGCATTTTCATTAACTAACATTAACAAAGATTGCTAAATTCTGTAATAAATGTTCATTTGGTTTGTTCATGTTAGTTAATACATAAATAAATGGAACCTTATTGTAAAGTGTTACCAAAAAATCTTACTGACCCCACTTTTGAATGGTACCGTATATGTAATTAAATGTATAATTTATAAATAATTAAATTTATACATTTTTATATTAGTCTTTCTCACAGCAATTTTCTGTAACAATCAAGGTACACTTTGAAGTAATCAAAATGTACTAATATGCTTCTATTTGATTTATTTATTAGATTTATTTTTGTTTTTAGTGACAGTTGCATTGATGTGATGTGGTAGTCACTATTGAAGTTTGAATTTGAAACCACCAATTAGAATTCTGTCCTGTTTTTCAGTCCTGGGTGATATAAAGCCTTAATTTTCATGGTGTTTGAGCGCCGGTGCTTCCGATCGTCGACTGGATGGCCAAAGGCTTGTGACTTTTTCCCCCAGCGTGACAGATAGCTCTGTCCAGCTTCAGTCCGGTTTTAATTAGGACAACCCATCTGAGATTAGAAGGCGTGGGGCCCCAGGGGCTCCCGTTTCCAGCCTATTTGAATGTTTCTCCCAGATGTGAGTGCAGCACAGTGCCAGACCCATATCTTTAGTTTCAGCACGCTCCAAACAGCAGCATGCTCTCCCTCAACACCTTCCTCCCTTAAAATAACCCGTGCAACTCTCTCAAGCAACACTTATTAATGGAAATGGGGCTAGTCCGGGTGGTAATGGAGTTCGACTGTGGTTCCGAGGTTCCACCACACTTTCTCTGTGGTGAAATTAAGAGAGCTGTCACTTGTAATTGGGTTGCTCTCTGAGCCTCGGTGTAATCTTTTCTCACACTCTCAAGAGCCGCGCCATCTTGAGCCTAACTGGGCCAGACTTTGCACAATAGTCCGTCAGAATCTCTTTGGAGGATCTGAAATAAATCAGATCTTCAAGGGGGCAGAGCCATGCCTTGGGTGGAGATTATTTCGCTTTTGTCTGTGTCTTGCAGAAAAGCGAATCATCTTCCTTTTCTTTGTTTTTCTGCAATGAGTGTATGAGTGACATGCAAAGCTGTATTGTTGTTACAAAGAAAAGTTTTATTTGCTGGCGGCGTAGTGCTTTGTGGTGGGTAAGATGGCTTGCGATATCTGCAACTCAGACATAAGTGTTGACTTCTCTAGAGATGAAGAGACATGCTCTTTTTGATTGAGAATTGGTTTTGCTTCAACCTCTCTCCATCTTTTTGCTCTTGATCCGCCCCCTTGCCTTTAATCTAAAAACATAACACAGTTCTTGCTTTATTTATTCCCTTCCTGTGTGGAAAGATTGATTTTTCTTTTTTTCCTTTTTCTTTAAGCTTTCTAATTGAGAACGCGATCTGTTTTTGGCTCATGCATGGGAACAGTTTATTATGTTTTAAATATTATGTATTTTTATTACATTATTAATTTAAATTTATTTTACCCATTATACCAAACAAAGAGCCTCATAACAAAGCAATTACCCTATTATAATAATTTATTTATTTTAATAAATATGCATATTTTTAATCCTTATGTATAACATACTAAAACCAATTTTTACTCTCAATTTTGGACTTTGGGTCTGCCTTCTGTACTTCATTCTCTTTGGTTCTGATGTAGGGATGGTACCTAACCACACAAGAATGTACTGTGGAGTGTATGAAGGAAGTCAGACTCTGATCGGATCAGGGATGCTTTTTGAATTGCTTGGTTAGATGGATTGGATGCCACAGTGCATTTGAAACAGGAATGTCAGAATGGGCTCCCTCCTCTCGCTCATTCCTGTCACTGCAGAGCTGATTAAGAAAAGATGGGCTCCTGCTTGAATGAACCACACACACAGCCCTGATGCGCAACACGCGACAGGCTCAACTCAATTCCTGATTAGCGGCGGATTGAGTTGTAATTTCTTTACCTGAGTCACAGTGGTTGTCCTTGCACAGTACCTTGTTGTCAAAATGTATATGAGTGTCATTTGACATGATGGTTGAGTGTGAACATTCCACAGACTTTTTATTTTTCACATAATGAATGCACATCTTATAAAGAGCAAGTTGATTTGAACTAAACAGATTGAGTGTTCTTAATGATCTTACGGGATGAAATATGTATATGTAGATGTAGCATATGTAGATGTATATGTGTGTGTACACATCTATTGTATTAATAATTTTACAGTAAAATTTTAAATGTTTTCTTTTTTAATATATATTTTAAAATGTATTTTTTTTCCCACGTGAATGCATAGCTGAATTACAGTCTTCAGTGGTACATGATCCTTCACAAATCCGAAATCTTTTGTAACAAAAAAAACACCTACTAACCACAAAGTTTTGAATTTTAATGTATGCACATACTCTGATTCAATGACGGAAATGCAGAATATCTGGTCAGACCTAGTTTTAGCTTGTGAATCACTATCAACTCCCATGGAGACTTAATTGGATCCTTGTGAAAGTCTGTAGTCCCAGTGGTGTTTTTTCTTAGGTACTGTTGTATGCTTGAGCAACTGCTCTGATGTTTATTGATATGTTTTGCTCATTGATTCGTCTACTCCCTGGACGAATACAGCTTCAGTTTTCTCTACACGCTTAAAAGGAGTAGCACTGAAACATGAGGCCCATTTGTCACGCCTGGTTTCTCTGTTCTGTTGCAATAGTTACACATAGATTTTATTTATGCAAGAAATAATTCCTGTTTATCCATTTTGAATAATTGTCTATATATATTGAGCCGAATGGCTTTTTTTGACTCCCGTCACATTTGAAGGATTCTGAAATATTTCAAGTGAGCGAGCATTAGAAGTGTGCAGGATCGATGCTCTCTTTTAAGGGGCCGGATATTCCAACCCGGCATTACGACGGTGCATTAGAAGATTAAAAGAAATGTCTGAACGTGTGTGCCACTGCTTAATTGATTCTCAGGCTCCTTCTAGACGAGGTGTCGCCATTGATCCGCTCTGCCAATTTCTTGATTGCAAATCCTGATGTCAAAGAATCCGGCCTAATGCTATAATCATACACTTGTGATGAAGAGGGAGTTGTTTCTAATCAAACACCGCAGGCTATGCCAGTAATCGTTTTTAGCGGAGCAATCAGTCTGTTAAAAGCAGAACTCAAAAGCTTCCTTTAGTCTGTCCCCTTTGTCTTTGAAACACTATTGCATGATCGAAAAAATCCCTTAAGATCGCCGTCATCACCCCCTTCGTTTTCGTGATTTCCTAATTGTTGTTTACATGCAGGATTAGTTTGCTTGCATCCCTCAAGAATTCGTCCATATAAAGAATTAGTTTATCTTGGCTATCACTGCTTCAGCAAACAGTTGCCCGAGGAATAATCATTAAAGAAAGAAAGCGCACATGCGTTTTTATATTACTTCACTTTTCACTTCATCGATCCTCATTCAAAGGAAGGAAACGTATAGCATTTTGGTCAGGCCATCTTAAATCCCAACTGTAGCCAGAAGCTCTAAGGTCAGCATTGCTAAATTGTGTTGTTTGTGCGGTTTGATAGCAGGAGGCAGTCTCTTCCTGGTACTCCTCTAGAGCTCTGTTTTAATAAGGAGAGTGTGCTTTTTAATTGTTGAGTGAGACCATAACAGATGCTTCACTTCCATATTAATGGAGAACCAGGAAGCTGGTGTTGAGGGGGTGGCAGCTGACTGTAATGCTGGAAAAAAAGATAAACAGAGTGAACTAGCGCAAAGTGGGTGAAATTTGAAGGAAAATCATGCGGAAAAAGACTCCTTCATTAGTTTGTTTTCCTCGTCCTGTTCTCCTCAGCAGATGATGTTCTCAGAGTTTGTACTGACTTTGCAAATTAGGATGCAGTGGCAAGCTTTTCCAGCCAATATAAGCCTGTCAATCACATTTGTAATGCAATCGAGAGGGTGCTGATGTTCCTCGCCTTTCCCCTCGCTCCAACCTGTCGGGAACAGTAAATAATGCTGATAGTTTAGGGAAACGTGACGAGAGTTATCCCAGTGTGCCATGCCACACGCCACTGTGGGGCCAGGGAAACGGCTCTGATTATGTTTTGCATGTTTTGCAACTGACAGCATGGAAAATGTCTAAATTGGCTGTCATTTAGGCTTATGAAATGGATATGGTTTTCCAAAATGAAATAAACATCATTGGTGTTATTGCAAAAATTTTTTTTCCTTCTACACTGATAGACAAACTCAATTTTTCTGTCAATGCTTTGCGCTCATCATGTTTGGATATGAGGTTCCTGTCACAAACACCTGCAGGCAAGGAAAACATTTTTTATCCATGTCTGTTTATTTTAGTTATTACAAGTCACAGAATTTAAAAATAAATGAAATTAACTTCACTCTGCCGACGTTCGTCTTGATGAATTTCAGTTAGCTTGGCCATCAGAAAATGAATGCAATCGTTTCGCCGGCACGTTCTTAAGTCAGTGGATGCTGCATTTAGAAATGATATGAAGTTCTTTATTAAACAGGAAGCTGTGGAAGTGTCCTTCTCTCCGCTTGTGTTTGATCTCGACTGCACGGGAGCGGTTCTCAGCTGTGATGCTTATTGACTGCTCTTCAATCTCGTTGATTTTGTGCTGGTGACGTTGCCAAACAGGACACAATCAAAGGCTTCTGGTTTGATGGTGGCTGTGGCAACAGTCACTGGAGAGGTTGTCCTTGCAACTGCACTGACATTTGCAGCCTCTTTTCTGACCTTTCTGTAGTGCCAGCATTAATCCAGTCCTCCTACCCGTTGAGCGAGTGAGTGCATGGGTGTGAGTGTTGTGCGCAGAGCCCATAACAGGATGAGCAGCACCGTCGTCTTGCGTTTGAGATATTTTGATATAAACGGTCACCCTGAACTGTCCTTTTGCTATTTTTCTCACTTTCATTTTAGGTTCTGTTCTTTATCTTGATTTATCTCCCACTCTTTCTCACCTTCTCCACCTGCAGTTCACACCAGTGTCCTGCAGAGGGCAATCTGTGACTGCGCTTGACCGTGAGCTCTTCACGCCAGTTGCTGAGCTGTAATGGAGAGCTATGCGTTTTGGATTGTTGTATAAACTATGATATATCTGATGAGAAAATAACAAGCTGTGGCAGCTAGCGGACCTGCGTCCTTGCCCTGAGACTTTGGGGGTGTTAAAGTCTGCGTGTCTATCGCAGGAGTACAGGATAAGGGAGCTGACGGATCAGGAATTGAAAAAGCACAATACATGATTTCTGGCTTGTACTAATGGGATTTATTATTAACTGCTTGTCAGCACAGATGCACATTGATCCTGTTTTCGTGGCTTCGGGGTGGGGGGGGGGTGTTGTTTTTGCTCAAAAAACACATGCTTGCGCTCTGAAAGCTCGGTATCTAACATGATCTGGAATGGGGCCTGAGTTACGGATGTGAAGTGCAGGTGGAAGAGCATTGATTTATACCAGCAGGTTTGCTAGGGTTTTATAGGATTGGCTAAATGTCATTACTCTGCTGGTGGCAAGGTGATGAACTGTAATAAACTTTGATGTGGGTGGGCAGGTGTCAGGGTGCCAGTCACTCGTAAAAGTTAAAAGCATGACCGATTTTGAAAGAGTGTTTAAAAAGTGTTCCCCAGCCGGCACTTTGTTTGAAATGTGTGCTCTTTATTCTGCTGGTATGAAGTTGCATCGACACTACCATTCAGAAGTTTGGGATGAGTAAGAATAATACAAAAAATAAAATGAAATAATACTTTTATTCAATCAGGACACATTAAGTTCATCAAAAGTGACAATAAAGGCATTTATAATGTTAACAATTAAAAAAAAAACAAAAAAACACTTCCATTTATCAAAGAACCCTGAAAAAGATTAAGCACATAAAATATTAAGCACTGTTTTCAGCATTGATAATAGAAGAGATGATCCTTGAGCAACAAATCAGCATATTATAATGATTTATGAAGGATCATGTGACACTGAAAACTCTGAAAATTCTGTTCTGACATCACAGAAATAAATTACAATTTAAAATATATTAAAATATAAACTTCTAAATTGTAAAAAAGCATAAGAGAGTTTTTCAAAGAAAGAAGAAAGACCCTTAAACTTTTGAATGGTAATTGAAATAGAATGTTGGCTCTAAAGAGTTTAAGGTTTGAACGTGGAGCAGACAGAGTCTTCCTCGGTCTAGTTGCTCCAAAGTCTAGAAATACTAGCTTGTCCTAATCCTCCACCCTTTCTCTCATCCCACACTGAGAGCTGATTAAATCATTCTTTCCCTTCTAATATCACATCAGCTAATGTGTTGCAGTCTCCATCAGCTTAGGTGTGTGTTGTTGTGCACATTGAAGGTCAAGTACCTGGCTCTAATTAATTGCTTTTTGGTAATGTTCTCAAGTCAGGGATACAGATAAACCAGCGTTTAATATTTAAGGAGTCTGTTTATTTTCTACTGTATTAGTCTTGTTTTTTTCTATTGCTACTCCACATTCATGTTTTTGGCAGAACGTTTGCATCGATTATTCAACTGGGTGTCTTTCCGGAAGGCTCCGTGTGGCTGTTGTCAATCATTACAGTCTTCATCAGGGTACCAGGGTGCGTCTGTTGAACTAGGTGCGAGCACAGACTCCACTAGCACTCAAATGTGTGGCCATCGGGGGAAACCTACAGCAATACTCACCTAGATGAGGGGAAATTGTTGGAAATCTTAAATAGAATATTAATGGCATCAGTGAAGAACTCAAGCAGAGACATTTAAAATATGAGTTTGAAAATGTTAGAGGACTTTTTAATTCTTTCACTCTGTTTTCTTAATTCTTGACACTTTTAATTATCTAATTTCTTTCACTCACATTTTATTTTTCTCATTTATCTCTTTCCGCCTCTCTTTTATTTGTTATATTTAATTTTATTTTATTATTTGAGCTCCTTATTCGCACAAAGAATGTCTTTATACCTTTGTGCATCCGTGTCTTTAACTTTCTTTCACCGAATACACAATTGGCTGCATTCACAATTCGATAAACTCTTTTTGCCTGGACACTAACCAGCTTAGCTTCTCCAAAACATTTTATGGACTTTATACAGCCCAATTTACTGTGCTGCTTGGCCCATTGTTGAATGAGAGAGTGATGCTTGTCTTACCCTGAATGAGATAATGTTATTCCTCCTCTGAATGGGCTGAATGCTCTTTGTGTTCAGGTGATTAAATTCCAGGGAATTTGTGTCCATGGAGGGGGGACATCATTGTCGTCAATGGTGCATAGCAAGCAGCAGACAAACCTTTTTGCATGTTAATCTCAGAGCTCTGCTTTAGTGTACAAAGGCACAATCTGAAATGGCACAAATACAAAGAGACACGGAGATCATTTTACCAGCACTTAAGGGAGAAGTATGAACAGCGTAACTGAATTTACACAAAGCTTGGTAATTTGCTGTAAGAGTTATCAGATTTCATATTCAAGCTTGCTTGCATGTTTGGATAAAGATGTGAGGATGACTTCATTACAAACTAGAGTGGCTTTTAGCCTAGATAAGATTCACAGTAGTTTTTTTTTTTTTTTTGGTGTAATAATATTTTGTCTGAAAAATATCTTAATAATAATTTGCTGATGATACATAATCAATAATAAATTAACTTTGAACCTTGTGACAAAAGGAAAAAACTAAACTAAACTAGATATAACCGAAATCTGTCTAGACAAGGGGTGTTTTTGTTCTGGTTTCGATGAGGTATAAAGAAAACTACAAGCAACAGGCTTTTCTTCAAATATGTCAGTGTCAATACAGATTAAATAGTCCAGGTGACTTTAATAAGTATAGTGAGACATGAAGGCGTGTCATGCCACCTCTGATACCTCCTCCGCCTCCACACTCCTTCTGAAAAAGGTTTTAGCAGCTGCTTTAGTTGGCAGACAAGTGCTCGTCAATGTCTTTAGTAAATGCTGCCTCCCGCGCAGCCTGTCACAGCAGAGGTTACCGCGATCATCCCTGCCGTTCACTAGTGACGCGTCGCCTGTAAACACTGCTCCCTGCTCTCCTGCTGTTAGCTGGGGGTGATATGTGTGTGTTTTATATGTGTGTGTGGATGTTTTTGTGGTTATTAGAGAGTTGGGAACGGGGTTGGTGAGTACAACACACAAGAGGGGGTGGCATTTTTCCAGACAGTACCATAGAGCTGATGAGATATTGGGACAGGGGGAAACTTGTATTAATATTTGTGACTATTGACCGATGGTTTCTGTAATATAATTTCCTCATTCGTTTTCCTCTTTCTGTAATATAATTTCCTCATTCGTTTTCCTCTTTGCAAATATTAGGGGTAAAAGGCAAGCAGCGACCAATATAAATCCTTTTTTCTTCCCAATCATATTTTGTCTTGGGTGTCGGCCCGGAGCTGTAAAGCTCTCTAGCTCAGATGGCTTTATGGTTGGCAATGGGTAGCTCCTGCGTTTCACTTTACCCTTGTCAGCCTTTGGTGTACATGAGCACAGCCTGTGCAGAAAAGCCATAAAACACCCGGCCCTGGCAAATTTAGAGACTTGATTCTCAAATCAAAATTTAAAGTCAACATGATATAATTGTTATTCATGATCAGTGCACATTACTTCAATGGGATATAATCTTTCATCAGAATTCAATAACTTGGTTTGCCATGTTTTAAAAATGTGTCCTCTAGGTTCAGCATGTTTTCTTTACAAATGTAATGGAACGAAACACCTGTAATCTTCTTCTCCTCAAAATCATTTCCATGTACAGACCTGTAAAAGATGAATTATTTATAGCCATTACACAGAACATGTTCTGTGAGTTTTTTTGTGAGGCCGTGTTGATTTGCATGATCGTAAGTGCATCTGTATCGCACGCTGCCATAAAGGAACTCACCTGCTGCTGGAACCCTGAAACATCTGCTCTCGCTTCATTACAGCCAACTTCCTGTCATACATTTTGAGCATCCTACTTTCTGTCCTCCTCTCTTTCACTCTCTAGTTGTGTTTTGGGTAGGGAGGTTGAGGGGGAAAAAGGAAAACTGAATGATAAACAGATCAGCAACAATAGTGTGAAATGCCAGCCCTCATTTGCTTGCACAAAGGAACACGCTTGTGTATTCCCTCTTGTCCTGTGCCGTTTCTGTGTCTCTCCATTGTTTTCGGATCTGAATCAAGCTGTGCTGGATCTCTAGATGCTCAGAAAACCTCGGCAGGCCCTGCCGCCCCAGGAGAATGTGCTCTAAATGAGCATCCTTCAAACGCAACATCCTCCATTCTACTACACAAAAAATGCCAGGACACAATTGGAGAAGTCAAGTCAGACTCCGCTTTGAAGCTTCTGTTCCCAGGGCCGCCTATTTGAAACAAAATTGCAATTCTCTCAGAGCATTTTACCCCCCACAACTGCTGGGCCCCTGGCCTCAGCTTAACCAGTTCAAACACGCCAACAGGAGAAGACGAAACAGACAGATTGATGGTGTGCAGGGCCTCAGAAAATCACAGCTAACCCAGCATTGCTGTTTGACTCGTCAATAGTTCATTTGTTGTTACCTCGGTGGATTGTTTGTCCCTCGTTTTGAAGGTAGCGTGGGATATTATGGCTGTATTTTAGCGCACATGTGGACCAATCTTTTATAGCATGTGACTAGCAAAAAACTGTAAGTACTTAGGGTTTGATGAAGTAAATGTGAAGAGACAAGAAGGCCCTCAGGGTACCTTCAGCTCAACTTACGATAGAGAGGAGAACGTAGTGTATATTTCAGATACTTCCCCCTCCCCTTGGCACTCTGTCTGTTGTTTCTATTTGTTGATTTCTTTTTTTTTCATGTAGTCATAGCACAAACACAATTGAAATTCCACACATAATCTCAAAGAAGAGAAAACAAAGCCCAGTGGGATCAGTGCATCCCTATTGTCAATAGAGTTGTCAAAGGTTTATGAATCTCTAGTAACATACAGATTGAGTCAGTTTGTGTAGGGGGGCAATTAGAGCCGTCTAGCAAAAACTGAAGTTGTCTCTGTTTTGTTTGTATTGGAGCCTCTGAAGTGTTGTGTTTTCCACCCACTATGTCTCTGCTGGCAGACTTTGCGTCTTCCTGGACATCCCTCATTTGCATGTTTTTAGGCGCCAAACAAAATCAGCTATAGTGAACCTTCAGGCTTTGAAATTCTCTTTGAGTCGTTTATTATCGATACATGATAGACTAACAGGAAAGCAGATGAAATGTATCAACATAGCAGTACATTAATGATCTGCCAATAGCATTTTTTTTTTTTTTATTGGTATTAGTCTATATTAGTGTGCATATGTATAATGTTAATCCTTAAGTAAAATAATTATGGATATTTCATTCAAACTGTATGTTATATTGTTGTGATGCTTAATTTTACACTAGCTATAAAAAAATATAGATTTTACTTTTTTGTTTCTATTTTTATTTATTTTTAGAAAATAATATAGAATTTTAATACAGGCCAAAATAATTATTGGCTTATCATACCGATCAGAATTTTTATATTGGTCCATCCCTACATTGTTAGAAAAAAAGATGCAAAATTGTAATAAATGAAGTGATGTGCAGCTTTGCGGATTTCAGTCATTTTAGGCACTGTTGTTGTTTAGAGAAACAAATGCTAAGAAAGTTGTCTTACAAATAGTGCCCCAATGCAGCAAACTTTTGCCCTCTCACTCAAACTAAATTCCTCTGTGGCGATTCAGAATCAACAGAGGGTGGGCAAATGTGGACACATCATTGCCTAGTGTACCTGTGGGCCTGGACTGCCGCCACCTGAGGTTAACTGGTTTTGGTTGCTCAACTCCAGTTGGCATGGCTACCGTCTCCAGGGGTAGCAGCCTTCCTCCTGCTCTCGGTCCCCATGAGCCTCAATTGCTTTGTGTTAAAAGACAAGCCCACTTTTGATCCTGCCCAACTCGGAATGCAGCTGAAAACAAAAAGCCAGTAAACACAGTACCAGTGGGAGAGGGTTTGTGGTCCTTAGATTTGGCATAGTTTTTGTGTGTAAAGAATATTTTACATGATACAAAGCACAGCAGACTGGCAATGATCTTTCACTCTGTCCTTGATGAATGATTCTATCTGAAGGCATTAGGTGATCTATTTTTCATGCAAGTCCTGTAGTCGCACCGTGTAGCTCGAGGTGGCATGGGGTCCCGTGTGCAAGTGCATATCCCTGCATCTGAAGTCCGCATGGAGACGAGACAGTGAGTATCTTTGGGTGCAAAGGGAGATGGTCTTGAAGTGAGGAAAGAAGTGCTGGCTTTTGAAAGGTCACACCTGTCATGTCTTAGAAGCTGAGTTGAAGATCACCTGCAGGCCACTGCATGAAAGACTATGACACTCATGTCTCACCAATGTAAAAAAGAGCCCACACACCTACCTAAACACGCAAATTCACTCCCCACGGAGCTGTACTACTAAGGAAAGATGGTGATATTTGCCCTCCTACTCCGCAACAAGCTTTTCTTTGCTATCTGGTACTCTTGTAGTAGATAAATGTGTGCAATGTGTTTTTAACATTATTTTCCATCCAGCCCTGACATACTTTTACTTAGCCAACTCAAATGGACGTTCTATTTAAAGCACTAGTAAATTAACAGCAGTTTGCAGATTTGATGTGGTGGACGCCTCGTTTGTATCCCTCGTCTCATTTGTTAACAAATCGCCCAGCGCCTTAACAAAGAGTTATTGTCTCACCTGCTTTCATTTAGCCAGGCAGCTCAGCCTCTCCAAACGAGCACCTCCATCTTATTTCGGCGTGTCCTACTTGAGGAACCGAGCTAAGCCGAGAGCGACACGAGAACCCCCGCAGGAACTCCCCAACCCCGCCGCAAATCCACGGGAGGTCCCAAAGCCGCCCGGCATTGGCTGCAGCACAGGCAAATTGCCACAGCTGAGACAAGTCTCCATTCAACAGGCTAATTAATCTTGCTTTGTAAGAGTAGTCATGCCAGAGCCTCCCCGGGCCAAGCTGCTGATGCAGGCCTTCTGAAGTTTGGAGGCTTCGTTTATGGGCAGTTAAAGATCTCTGCGTCTGTTATTAGGAGGCTATGATGAATAGGTATTTCTACTGCTATTGAATGGACAGAGAAGTGAGGTAGAAGCGATTTAATGGTGCGGATGTTGAGGAGAAACAGATTGTGTTTGCCCAGATCTCAGGCTGAACGAAGCCAAAAACGCTGATTAGGACACTGGGCCTTTAGAGAGACGCAGAAAGCCACCTCTTTGGCTGGCTGTTGCTTGCTGCCTCTGCGGCTCATACTGTCAACATTGTCCTCTGAGGAGCCTTGGAGGTGATGATGAATATCTGGTCTTTAATAGCTGTTGCGTTTTTTTTCTAACTTGACACCTCTTTAACATTTTAAATTGATTTCTCTCTGTGGAAAACAAACATGACCCTCTTTGGGTATCCGAGATAAATAGTGCCGGCTTCCCGACGTAATTAAGGTAGGCTTTAAAGATTTTGTGTGCCACTAGTTTGTGTATGTGGTAATATAAGTTGTTTGTACACATGACTGTAAACATAGCTTTGAATTTTGTTTGTGAGCCAAAGACCTAAGTGTTGTGGACTCAAGTCCAGATTCTAGTAGCTTTATTCGCATGCCTTTTTACATTAACAAACTTTAAGTATACATAAACATTACATACGTATAAACAAATTTGAATTACAAAAAAAAAAAATACAAATAAATAAAATAATGTATATTGCATATCTGTTATATTTTCTTCTTAAAAAAGCAAAAAAATAAATAAAATAAATAATGATATGTACATTAGCATTCAAATATTTGGGGCTGGTAAGATTTTTTTAAAGGGAAAATAACACACACACAGCTTCTGCCAATCTCATGTTAATCTTGATTACTTATAGAGTAGTATTGCATCCTTCATATCTCCAAAGAGGCTTTAGTTTTATCAGATTTATAAAAGGAAGATACAGCTTTACAATTCTCTCCGAAAACAGCTGAGCTCCTGGAGGTGTGCCGTGGGCAGAGCTAAAGAGTCACGAGCACTTTGATGCAGTTTTACTCACCGCCTGTCACATGATCCATCAGGAATCATTCTAATATTTGATGCTCAAGAAACATTTCTTATTATTATCAATGTTGAAAATGGCTCTTCTGCTTAATATTTCAATACTTTTTTTTACTTTCAGGATTCTTTCAATAGAAAGTTTTTTTTGTAATGATGTAAATGCCTTTAACAAATTTTTCATATAAATGAAAGTTTTAATTTCTTATTTTATTATGATTTAATTCAAATTTTGGTATGTGTAAATATATAGCATTATATATAATTAAGATATATAATGTTATATGTTATATAACATATATAAACTTAGGATTATATATTCAGATTTATATCTATGTAGTCACAGTTTAAATTTATATATTCCGATTTTATATAATTATTTCATGTTTGACCCAATACAATACAATACAATACAATACAATACAGTACGTTATGGTATGGTATGGTATGGTATGCCACTGCTGGGTGAAGCATCACCTGCTCAGCTGTAGTGTCATTGATCACTGCATTTCTCTTCGCTGAGCAGTACAGCAGCTAAAAGTCAGGTCAGTCTCTGGGTCCGCATGACAGACACATCTCATCCCAGCAGGAATACCACCTCGGCTGTTAGCTGCTAACTCAAGGGGCCCTGTTTAGCCCTCACTAAAAGTTCCCCAAGTTCACTACAACTACTGCCTTCTCTGTTCTTGCTTTTTTTTGTCTCTCTTTGTCTCTTTCTGGCTTTCCTCCATCTCTGCACCAATTCTCTCGGGCACACTGGCCGCTTTGCTGTCAATTTTTTAGAGATGGACTCTAAACTTTGTTAAAGTCCTAGTTCAACTTTGTCTGTCAGACTTCCCATTGATTCTGAAATCTGAAGCTTCCACTTATTTGCGGTAAACAAAACATGAGGACTTAGATCGGCCAGTCTGTTTGTTAAGTGTAGATTATACCATCCACAGGAGGAGAAAAGAATAAAACATGAGGGAGAGATGGAGAACACAACTTCAGACACCAATACTCATTTATTTCTTCACTCTCTCTGCCCAGTAAGGGTGTTTGGGTGCTGCTACCCTTCCACTGTCTGCAAAGGAGCCAGTTCATTAGACCCATATGCTACAATCAATTCAGCAGAGACTCCGGCTGAGCCCAAATGAGATTCGCTGTGATTTACCTTTTAAATGGGCCTCTTGTTTAGCAGTCTATGACACCGTGTGAATGTACTAAAAAG
Source organism: allo-octoploid hybrid of Carassius auratus x Cyprinus carpio (assembly GCA_024542945.1). Taxonomy (NCBI): domain Eukaryota; kingdom Metazoa; phylum Chordata; class Actinopteri; order Cypriniformes; species allo-octoploid hybrid of Carassius auratus x Cyprinus carpio. The sequence goes on from CM045040.1 coordinate 9,124,789, forward strand.
TGCAGCTCGCCTTGATTGGGCTCTGGTGTTACCAGAGTCAGCCCACCTATATTCTCTTTCAAGCTTACTGAATAGGGAAGTCCACACAGACCTTTTAAGACTATGAGCTCAATTGACTGCCCTTTCATTTGATTGACCAAAATATGGAATAAACACTCCGCTACACATTGCAGCAGATCACCTTGAAAGCCTGTTCTTCCCTACCATGCAGGAAGCCACATTTCTATGGATGATAAATTCAGCAGTAATATAAATTCATTTCAGCTCTTTGTGCTCTAATGCAGAATTTCAGCCCAGTTTGGGTGGTTTTCATGGTGTCTTAGTATCTCAGCTAGTCTCCTTCACAAAAATATTTTTGACATGAAAAAACTACACACGGACTGAATCCATTTTAGTCAGAGAGAAATTAAGTACATTTTAGTAGTTGAAAATGACCTTTTAGTTGATGTTCAAAAAAAAAGTATTGAAACTTTTTACATATTGATTTTGCCAAAAAAAAAAAAAAAAAAACATTTTAAAACATTCACATAATACTTTTTTCTTGTCGTATTTTTGTCAAATGAACCCAAAAATTAAATTATCAAAATGTATCAACCCTTATGTTGTTTAAAACCTGTATGATTTTCTTTGCACAGACTAAATAAGGTAATTTACTTTTTTTTTTTTTTTTTTGGTCCATATAATGAAAGTCCGTGAAGTGTACTGTGGAACTGTACTTAGATTTTTCTTTTAAGGAAATGTTGGCTTCCGAAGAGGCATATGGTTTAATGTTTAAAACAACTTCAGATATCCTGAACTGTCTCTGTACTTCGACTTCAGTGAATTGATTTTGTAAACATTTAAAACTGCATTCACAAGCCTGCTCATATTTGAAATCAGCTGATTGAGCCTGTAATTTACAGCACATCTAAATCTCACAGACATCCCCCGAATGTTTGATGTGTAATGCGTAGCCGAGTAGAACCACAGTGATTTTTCACAGCAGACAGACTGTTTTTAGTCTTTGCTTTGCTTTTTTTTCTAAGCTTTATGATGGGTGGCAGAGCTTCTAACATTATCTTAATAGTGTTTTCTCGCATCAAGATGCAGGACAGGCGATAACAGACATTTAGAAATATTGTTATATGGTCTTTTTGGCTTGGTTGACTCAGTTTCTTGCTCTTCATTTGTCTCATTGAGGTAATAGTTAGACAGTGACTCGTAGAGTCTCTCTTGTCCTCAAAGTGACTGGCGTCCCTCCTGTTAGGTATTAATTAGTTCCTAATTGACAAGGTTGATTAAAATGCATTAAAGCTTGTTTATGAGCTTAAAACATTCACAGAAGCGCTGTGCCACTGAGAGCTGGACATGATTAGTGAAAAGGGAAAGAAGGAAAAAAATAAATAAAAAATGTACTCCCTGCCTCAGACTTGCTTCTCCACCGCTAACTGCTATATGAGAGCTTGTTTTTCACTGTCAAATTAGAACATTTTAAAAATGTAATACAGTGAAGGAAAAACAGTGTCAGTTCTTTGCATAAGTTAAAGCAATAGTTTATTTTTAAACTATTGTCTTAAAACCCTTAACAGTGCGACAATATATATATCTATATGTATTTTAATTTCAACACAATGTGTTTAAAGCAAATAATTTGATTTATTTATTTATTTTATGGAGAGCTGTCTTTGATGTCCAAATATTTTATTAATGTATTCATTTGCCATGCTTATTGAGGCAGCCCTCATCTCCGGAATTTTTATTTATTTATCAGTAAACAGCCTCAAGTTGTTTGGAACAGGTTGGTTTTGTCCTCTCATCTTTCCATGAATTTCAGAGTTGCACTGAGAGGTGTTTAGATATCTCTGGCTTCACTAATGTTTTATTGATAGCTTCATATTTTTGGATAAAAAAAAAAATAAAAGCTGTATTTTTCCTCAAAATCCATTTTGCATGGGATGAAATGTTTTTAACTTGCTTTCCTCCCCCTGATCCTCTGCCTCATCTTAAGAGGAGGTTGGAAATGGCCTAATTTCATCTACAAACTCCAGCCTGACTTTGTCCTCACTTGACTTGACTACGACAACGTCAAAAAAAATCTTCAGTGAAGGGCATCTCCTTCAATAATCTGCTGCCTAAACTGACAATAAAGCACCCAAGACCCATTGCATTTTCTGCACCACAGATGTCTCATACAATCAGATTTTTAAGAGAATGTGCTAGAATGACTCACACAATGACTGGTTACCACCTTCAAATACAAATGTAAGAAACTATTTGTTCTTGATACCCAGTTGAGGTTACTGATATAGTTTTTTTTGGCTGCAGATAGGAAATGTAGATTTAGTTTTTTGCAATTTGGTTTGAATTATTATTATTTATTTTAATTTTTTTAAAGACATGCATATTTATAATTGCTAAAATTGAAATGTTAAAACATTTTTCATGTTTTTGTGTCTACCATAAAATGCTGATTTATTTATAATATATATTGTCTACACTTGACTTCCAAAACTTGCTAGAAGTCTACGGATATTTATATTTATTTTGTACATCCCTACATTTTGGCTGTTGAAAAGAACTTCCTGACTAATTGTTTTGTTTCAGTAGAAAGCAGTCTGGTTATTGCGTATTTTAATTCAGTGAAGTTGTATGGCAGGAATCTGTGTTGTTGTGTGTGTGTCCTTGTCAGTATTAAACGACGGACGAGACAAAATGATCATGTGTTTTTAAAGTCCTGCTAAAGTGAGCAACCACAATCTTCTTGTATGTAAAATAAAAGTATTTGGTGCTGATGTGCACTTGAAGGCTTTGCTTTTGTCAGCAGTGGAGTCTTCAGCAGTAGACTTTGTATTTGGACATTTCAGCTTTTATCTCTTAAAATAAAACAACAACACCAGGCCGACTATGTCCTTTTGGCCTCTGTTCTATTGCTTTGAAAAGCATTTATTTGACCGGTAGGCCAAGAAGAAGAAGAGAAAAAAACCCTTACATCAGTAAGTCGTGAGAATGTTAAATCCGTTTATTGAGGACTGCAGTACAGAGGTTAATACATACTCTGATCTCTGAATCATTATAATCTTTTGTCAATTATTTTCCTGCATAATTTGACTCCTGTTATATGAGAAAGCACAAGGTCATTCTATACAATCTTATAATGTACAATTTGACTAAATTGCTAAGTTCATGACATTCCAGTCAATAATAACTCTTTGCTTTTTTTCTGACCAGACCTTTGCTGACCCTTGGGTAGTCTTGGGTCAGCCGTCCTTCTTTGACCTACCGTTCTTCTGCGTTCTGCTTGTCTTGGTCCCTGGAGCCTTGGCGAATAAGGGCCTATTAAACCGAATGTACAGGGTATTAGAATCTGTTTGCATTGGAATGCTGGGAGAAAAGCTTCTGATGCTGTAATCTCATCACGCTGTGCCACCTGCTGTTGCATGAAGCCTTTCAGGGATCCTACTTTTATCAACACGTAGCTGTTACTCTGTTTGCCATCCTCAAATAACTTGGTTTCATGCCTGAGACCTGTGTTTCCCCTTGAACAGAGAATTATGATTCAGTTTTGTAAGTGCTGTGCTTTTGCATTGTTTTTATCTAGGTCTTACCCACCTGCCTGTGCTGTATAGTGTGCTTTCAACGGAGTGAGCATCAGTGCTGTAATGTGCAAGCGGAGGATGTTAAGTGATTTGCTGTTGGATGGTTTCCATTTTAAAGTGACACAACATACTGGTAGTGTTGAGTCAGCTAAGTGGTTGTGACCGGGTGAAATGCTGCATGACTGGAGCTCAGAAGCAGATGCATTTAAAGGAGTATTCCAGGTTCAACAGAAATTTGCAGTATCCGTGGCATGTTATCTTGTTCTGTAGTTTAAATGAGTAAACAAACAAAAATCACATTTACTGTGATGCACTTACAGTGAGAGTCTGTGGCATTACATTTATTTATAATATTTAGATCTTGTTGCTGTTCTTTTAAATCATGTGTACTTTAACCTTTATTCCAGTGCAATAACTTGTCCCATAGGCATTCAATATAAAGCACATTACAAGAAAGTTATTAAAAAACTTACAGCATAACCAGTGTAGTATGATTTTAAATACTGGTTCTTTTTAGTCAATCAGAAATATGCAGAGTAACTGGCATAGTTTGATTCATGAACAAATGACTCTTTTGAACCAGTTCTTTTTTAGTAAATCAGAAGTTATATAGTGAGACTAGCATAGTCTGATTATTGATCAAATTACTCTTATGAACCCGTTCATTTTAGTGAAAAAAATTTTTTTAAATAAAAAATAACAAATACAGCCTGATCGGTGTATTATGATTTATGAACAAATAACCATTATGAACTGGTTCAATTTAGTGAATTATAAATATACAGTGTGTCCAGCATAGTTTGATTAAATGACTCTTAAGAACCCTCTTTTTTTAGAGAGAATCAACTCTTATGAACAAATTCTTATTATGCATAGTAAAAAAAAAAAAAGTGATACCTGTCATGAAATGATTCAAGTATGTACTGAGTATTTGTTCATACAACACATTGTAGTTAAAAATACAGAAAAAAATACATTATTATTATTAGTTTTTTATTTTATTTTTTTACATATTTGTCTTAAAGGCACAATATGTAAGATTTTTTTATTAAAATATCCTAAAACCACTAGAACAGTGTTATATATTTTGCTGACTTGTGTACTTGCATTATTCCAAATGTTTCGAAGAATGTTTAAATCCAGAGAAATAAGCAGTTTTAACTAGTGTAACGAACCATGTCCATAGTGTCATTGTGTTGCCTGCCAAATGATGTCACAAACCCTCGATTTCCATTATTTTAATTTTTTTTTTTTAAACATGGAAACACCATAGACGCTTTAATATGTTATGCGTTTTATTAGACAGGTGTCAACTGCACAGAGTAGCATTGTAACAGAACTTTCAAATCTATCTAATATGATAAAACGCACAACTGGAAGGAGCAGAAGTGGTCAACTGTGGCAAAAATAAAAGCTCCGCTGCTTTCGAGCCGTGTGTCGTGCTCGTTCAGCCGCCTCGTTTCGCTTCGACAGCTTTCAGCATCACCCTGCTTCATACTAGAATGTTAATACATCATTAGCTCATCCATGAACATGATTTCTGCCCGAGTCCCGTCCGATTGTATCAGGTGTGGGGATGAATACGACAACTCCCATGATTCCACACTCAGTCACGGCGTCATCAAACTATGCCTTTGTTTTGTATACGCGCCCTCTAGCGGTCGAAAACTTACATATCGTGCCTTTAAAGGTGAGTCCAAAACATGTGCTGCTCAAACAAAGTATGTTGCAGATACTGCGGTAGTTCTTAATTTGTTTTGAACACAGAACTTTCCCTTAAATATCTCAGCATCTGCCCATGTTTCCTGAGATGATAAATGAGTAGTTAGCTATTCCGTAAGCAGGGTGGCTCTTCTCCTTTACGACAACGTAGACCACGTCCCCTGTGGAATGCCACTCCTGTGTGTTCTTAAGAAGAGAGAATGTGCAACGCTGCATGTCTTGATGGGAAATAACCCAGTGAGTGCAGCTCCCTGGACACATCAAAAGACTTATCACTGAGTAGCAGGGGATGTCCTCAGGGTCTTTCTATGGGTGCTATTGTCCATGCATCTCAACTGATGCAGCATTCAGCTGACCTTTCAGACCAGAGAGACTCTGGAAACTTCAGAGATTTTTTGTTTATGTGTGTGTTTTTCTTGTGAGCTCCTGTTTTGTAGGTTTGGTTGTTTTCCTATGGAGAACGTGCTGCCTCCCCCTCTGTAAAGCTGTCAGTCTTGTTCTAATGAGCAGTAAATTATGGAATAAAACATTTGCAACCACTTGGCTTTGATATGGCTTCATGTGTACTAATTGCAACGATTATATCTGTATTATTTTTCAAAAAGATCAGTGGGGCACTCCAGTAATTTTCATTAATCATGTTCAAAGAAGAGGTAATTAAAAACCCCATTATCACCAATCATTTTGGGTGTTTATGGAGGGATCCGAATATTAATATAATTTAATTCACACAAGACATTGAATGCCGAAAAGATTATTTCAAAGTCCCGCTGTTTCATAGTGTGCATTTCGGCTCTCTCCATGGAGTTTTGCTGTAGTAGTTTTTTGCTGTTTGAGTTGTTAAGTCACATCCTGTTATTGTGTGTGCGCCTGATGGTCATACTCATGGGTGCATGTTGATGATAACAGCTTCTCTTACTTTGATGGTCCCCTACTGCTCTCACTGAGATATTCGACAAGGTCATGTGAAGTGTGGAAGAGATAGAGTCATGGGGGTATCGGCAGCAGGTTATCTGTTTACTCCCTATTAAAGTGACACTCTCTGTGAGAACCGTACTTTAACAGAATTATTCCGCTGCGGTGACCTCACGCAGAGATAAATTACATAAACAATGTGTGACGCACCGCTATCACACTTCTCCATCAGCTCGTAATCATGCTCTCTCCGTGCATATCTTACTGCAAACAGACACGCATCTGCCGATCTAGATCCAGATCTGGACCCAGATTAGTCTGGAGCATCCTGTGCACACAGAGCTGGATAATGGCATAATTTAGGAAGTCATTGCAAAAAAGGGCTGTTTCCATAGAAATAGGAAAGAACAGTAGAATAGCAGTGTTGCAAAAATATTCTACTTCAAATAAATGCTTTTGAACTTTCTATTAATCAGATAATCCTGAAAGTGTCAATTTGTCAATGTCCCCCTTATAGTAAACACTTGTTTGTAACCACATGTGGTGCCCAGTGACTGGTCCCCATGCACCCTGTCAGTTTAATGCTGTCTTATTATCAATGGGTGTAGGATGCGTAGGTGCAGAGAAACGCAGCAGGCCCGTCCTCTCCTTTTGCGATAGATGCACTTTCTCACATTAGATCGTGCCAAGGCCATATCACAGTCAGATAGAGAAACACTCACAAACACACCCACACACACACATACACACTCATAGCCAGCCTGTGTCCCTGTACCAAAGTGAAATAGACAGGCCCACTGGAGTAATTGTTCCCTGCACTATAGTTTCTGGCAGGAAATGCTGTTATTGACAAATAAGGATTCAATAAGACTCGGAGATGAACACTTTGGGCTTGGTCAAAGGACTGTATTGGTCTTTTCACTGAGCTCTGATTCTCTCTCCTGCCTCTCCCTTCCTTTCCAAGTCTATCTGTTTTTCTTCTCTTTATCTCTCTAGCACTCAACCCATCTGCTGGTCGGTCTCTCCTCCTTATCTCTGTCTCTCTTTTTCTCTCTTTCTGTGTACCGTCTGCCCGCACACAGACCATTCCCCCATGTTCTCTTCAGCCAACAGCAGAAACCCAATTACAGTGAACCAGTGGATGTGGCTGTCTGCATGATTAGTGTGGTCTGGTGTAATGTTGATATCATCCCAACGGATTGAGCTGGCCAGGGTCATTAAGCAGCATATTATGGCCTGTCTTTGGTTTCCAGTGGTAAAGGTCAATGGATAGTGAAACCAGAGTCTTTCTTTCTAGAGTGGGCTAGATTGAGGGTTCTGCCTGTTTTTGTCAAGGAAAGAAATGCAGAGAGCACTTTCGCCCCTGTTTTTCATTATTTAATTTTTGTAGCAAACTTAATCTATTTGTGATACTCAGAATCCCAGGGATTTTGGTTGTCAGTGTATTGGTGTTGTTGATGCTATAGGGCATTGTGCTCAGGCAGGACCTTTGCCATGTGGTTGCTAAGTTGTTCTGGGAAATTGCTAGGCCATTGCTTTCTCAGAAAATAGTATGTGTTGGTTATTTAATTGTGTGTACTCATTTACTCTATTTTTGCATTTTAAGATATAATATAGATATTTTACATTAATGGTATATATATATATATTTCTCAGTTATAGCCTGTTTTCTATTTTTCTAATTTAGATTACCTTTGCCATCATATCAATCACACTTAAAGGTCATTTTTTAAAAACTACTAAATTTATAACTATTAAATTAAATTTTTGGCAGATCTCTTTTTTTTATACTGTGCTTTGTGTTGATGCATGAATTTAATTGCAGCATTTAAAACAATTGTTTTAAGTTTTTTATTGTTTACATTTCTTTAGACAAAATAATTATATTAATGATATATAACATCATATTAATTAAATAACTTAATCGATTATCAGCCATAAGATGGAGAAAAAAAAAATTATGTAAAAAAAGAATATTGGTGCATCAGGGATGAGTAGTAACCAAAGTATTATACTTTTTATTATGGATTTGCACAAATGCTTAACAATAAGAATGAGAAGAACGTGTTATACAGAACAGCAAAAGTTACAGGTACCTTTTGCTTTTCCAACCCAAGGATATTCTGAATAATATAAAGATAGTCATAGCTGCGCAGCCATTATGTGGTTCCTCTCATATTGAGACAGAGAGCAGCTCTGCCTGTGGTTCAGTGAATCTGCGATAGCTGTCTGCAGCAGGTCTAGAAAGAGCCAGGGGCAACTACAGTTACTAGAGACAGTAATGAGAGAAGTAATAACCTCTCTCGCACACACACAGCATTACTTCTATCAGGCAGGTATAAGCACACCAGTCATATCTGGTCCCTTGGATTCCCTCATCTGAACTATAGAGGCAGATGAACCGAGTGATCTTAAGTTGGATTCAGTTCAAGACAAATTCAAGTACGAGGACCCGTCTGAGAAGAAAGAGCCAAACCGCTTCAACCTGAGCACCTCAGATGTGTTTGGGGAAAAAAATAAAAGAGTCAATCTTATCCTCCGATAGACAGATAGATAGAGAGAGAGTGTGAGTGAGTGAGTGAAAATGGACTAAGTGAGTTTGCATCAATTTTTTTTAAGAACGTGCAAGAACTCTGCAGAGCATATCTTCTTTTTGAACATCATATTCACACAAATTATGGTATCAGGATACACAAGGTTAGTGCAGATTCACAGCTGCCAGTCAACATCAAGTATGCTTTTATTGCAACAACCGGTCATGTTGTTCTAAACCACTGCCTACATTTAACTAACTGCTTAAAACCTTATACTAACACCTGCTGATCGCACCAGAGTAAATCACTGCGCTCTCTCTGCTATGTTTACACGTTCTGCAGACTCAACACGTACAGTGTCTGCCCATTTCAACCCCCTGCTTGCCTATAGTAATGGCTCATTTATTTTCCTGTTGCTGTATCAACCAGCGCTGCCGCCCGTGTCGGAGTTTCTTCACTACGCCTCGACAGAGCAGAAATGGGACAAAGATGCCCTGTTTATTCCTCCAAGACTGCCTATTAGTGCAGCTTGCCTGCTGGGGAAGCCACATCCCGGGACAATGACATTAAAGCACATTCGTACACAGGAAGAAACCGCTAATACACCCTCCATACTACCCCACATACTTCTCTGTCTGCATTAATTCATCCCTCCATCTACACGGGTGACTTTGACAGCCCACCCTGCACTCCACCGCCCTCTTCTTTTTCCTCTGCCTCGTTTGGCAGGTTGTTGTTTTCAGAACATACAGATGGAAAACAGCTTCAAAAGAAAAAGAAACACATGGATGACTTGGATAAGAGAGAACACAACTGTGAAAAAACAAAAACAATATATAAAAATAAAATAAACCTAAGTAAAATAACAATAATAATAATAATGTGGTATATAAAAAGTGGAAACCATGGCATACTTTCTATTCTTTTGCCCAAGGGGTGCAGCGGAGGCAACAGATTGACAATTTTCACTCTGTCTGTCTAACACATGAGAGTAAAGAAAGAAGTCACAAAAACCCACAAGCTTGGCAGCTTGCTCAGAAATAGTTTTTTGTAAGCACGAGCGTCATAAATAAATCCACCTAGACCTTGTTATATAGGTAGAAGTGGATGGTAAGACACCCCACCTGTCACTAAATTGATTTGTTCTTAGTATATTATCTGTTTCCTGTTCATAATGATGTTTAATGTTATATGCCTGTGCTTGTTTAAAGGCTTTCATTTGTACAAGCAAACAGTTGAATCACAAAGTAAAGGAATAAGGCAATAAAAATGTAACAAATGTATGTATGTGCTAAGGTTTACTCTTAAGTGAGGGATTGTGGGTACAGCATGTATTACAGCAGGGTATGAGATGTGCACACAGTCAGTGAATAGCCTGTGTCCTGTGCATACAGCAACATACAGTGGGGGAAATATTTATTTGATCCACTGCTGATTTTGTAAGTTTACCCAGTTACAAAAAAAAAAAAAAAAAGGAGGTTTATGGTAGGTGTATTTTAATGGATAGAGACAGAATATCTACCAAAAAATCCAGAAAAAAAAAACACATTATATAAAGGTTAGAAATTGAAATCTGTGAGTGAAATAAGTATTTGACTCCTACCAACCAGCAAGAATCCTGGCTCCCACAGACTGGTTCTGTGCCCATGTGGAACACAAGATTAGTCCTGCCACTTTAAGAAGTTACTCCTAATGTCGGCTCGTTAGGTGTATAAAAGACACCTGTCCACACAATCTGTATCTTCCATTCCAACCTCCCCCACCACCATGGGCAAGACCAAAAGAAAGTGCTGTGGTCAGATGAGACCAAAATTGAGCTCTTTTGCATTAATTTGACTCGCTGTGTTTGGAGGGAGAGAAATGCTGACTATGACCGCAAGAACACCATCCCTACAGTCAAACACAGAGGTGGAAACATTATGCTTTGGGGCTGTTTTTCTGCTAAGGGTACAGGATGACTTCACCGCATTGAGGGCCAAATGGATGGGGCCATGTACTGTAAAATTCCTCCTGAGATGTGTGCAAACCTGGTGACCAACTACAAGAAACGTCTTACCTCTGCTTGCCAACAAGGGTTTCTGCACCAAGTACTATGTCATGTTTTGCTTGGGGATCAAATAATTATTTCACTCACTAAAATGCAAATACATTTCTTACCTTTATATAATGTGTTTTTTTTTTAGATTTTTTTGGTTGGTATTCTGTCTCTATAAGTTAAAATAAACCTATCATATAAATGACAGACCCTTCTTTTTTTTTTTTTTCTTTGTAAGAGGGCAAACTTACAAAATCAGCAGTGGATCAAATAAAAAAAAAATTCCCACTGTACATGAGTGGATCAAAAACACTTATGCAGAGCAAGTCATTCCCTTCTCATAGTAGTTTTGAGAAATGCCAACTATATGCTAAATAAATCTACATTTTTAATTCATTTTGAAATATTTAATTGAATATTTATTTATGTTTATTTATTTATTTAGTTTTTCTTTGTTTTTGGGTTGATTTGGTAAATAATGTTACCAAATTAATGTAATTTCATTTACATATTAATTCTGATCATTCTAATATGAATAGTAACTGAAGAGCTTACAGTAATAGGGAATGCTTTGTAGAAATTTTAGGAACAGTTGTGTTTACTTACAGTGATGATGTTTGTATCTGCTTTCAAATGAGACTTTTCTTTTTTCAGTTTACTGTGTGAAACATTTGATTGGATTCTGATTCATAGTCTCTGCAGTTTCAAATCAATTAATTAGTTTTTAATAAGTTTTTAATCAAAAAAGTGTGAAATTCAAAAAAAGTGTAAAATTCATTTTAACCTACAGTATGTGCAAATGATTGCCGTTGGTCAATTTTTACCATGTTATGAGCACATTTCACAAAAGCATGCAGTTAATTCATATGGGATGTTCTGTACAGCTTTACTGATTTAACAGCTGTAACAGATTTACTTTGTTTATATAACACAGTTGTTATGCTCTTCATAAAACAACTGTGTATGAACACACATGAAATATATTTAGCTCCCCAAAATGACTGACAGCTGTATTCTGCTGCTGTTTTGTGAACATAGCCATTGAGTGCCCAACTCCTGAAGCTCAACAATACCATATCAGCACAAAAATATAGTTTTTTAATAAGCACTTTTATGCTGCTGTTTTTATATTGTGTGTGGGAGCATTTCCCATTACTCTGTGTGTGTAGAATTAGCATGAGGCAGCTCCTGCTGACTAGTCTAGCTGGTAGCACTGTGTCAGTCAGTGCTGTGGGTGGGCAGTCTGCTGATTTAGGGAGGAAGTGAGTCTGCAGTTATGGAGTGTTAGTAATCATTCTCACCTGCTGGAGACTGGGATACAGCTGGGAGCATAGGGGTGCTGCCTCATCCACAAATCGGGTAACTACTTCCCCCCTACTATTTCTGCCTCTTTACAAATGATGAGGATTCCAATTCTTTTGCTCATTTATTGTCAAAATAAGGTTGAAAAACATATCTTCTAGAAGCCGTTTGAAGTCAGAGATTCCAAGTAGCAGCAGAGGGAGCTTTCTTAGGAAGCTCAAGGACTCCAGCGATGATCAAGTCTAATACAGATGTTGTAATTAATGTGTGACAGGCCTAACAGGGTGTAAAGCGCAGCGGTGCAGTGGCTGATCCCTTAATGTGTCTTTTTCCCGCAGGGTGGACTGAGGAACAGCAAGCACGAGTGTACTCTCTCGTCACAGGAGTACGTGCACGAGCTGCGCTCAGGCATCTCAGAAGACAAACTGCTCATCTGCCTGGAGTCCCTGCGCGTGTCCTTGACCAGCAACCCCGTCAGGTCTGTCAGTCATTTCTCACAAACTCTGTCCACAGCACTAACCATTCCAGTCTCTCCTTATGCAACTACATTCCGATGAGAAACTTGACATCCAACACAACCACATCCTCACTGTGAAATGAAAAGTTAAACCTCATTTTTCTCTCTGCCCGTGGCAATCTTGGAGGATTTCTTTTAGGATACTAATTGGAAATCTGTCAATGAGTCTTTTAACCTTCAGTCTATATGGATCCCCAATTCTGGTTAAATGAGCGTAGCCCATAGTATGGGACGGCTAAATGAGTGTATCCACCAGCCACTTTAAACCTGGCCCTGTCATCTCCTCCTCTCTATCTATTAAACTCTTATAGATAGGAAATCCTTTTTTTAACACTTCAGACAGCCAGCCATTCTCTGAAACGTTAATAAGGACACCAACCACCACTAACAGACCAGACGCCTTCGCTTTCAAGTCGTTCCACTAAAGTGTGTATCCTATCGTTTCCTGCTTGCTTTTTTCTAATCTGTTCTGATCATGCCTAATTTAGTACTTTAAATGTAATGTAATGTAAGGGAAATTTATGTAAATAATTACAATTAATTATAATTAATTGCAGTTATTTATATCAGCTGCTAGTAGTAACTGTAGCAGAATTAATGTTACCATCAACTAATCTGTTTGTCCAGCGAACATTCAGTGTAATTTCATATTAACTCTAAGAAATTATATTTTTGTGGCCATAGAAAATAACTTTCTTACAGTACTAGTGCATTAGAGCATGTAACAAATCAGGAATCATTAAAGGGACATCCACAAGCAGTGACAGAATCAGAAACTTTATTATTTTATAAACTAAATTTTATTAACTAAACTAATAATAAGGTTTTATTAACTGAACACTAACATAAAATTAGTCTAACAAACAAACACGCACACTTATACATGCATGGAAAGGGGAGTTAAAGTGGATGAATGAAACCAGAGAATGCAGCTATGGAAAATGTGTCCGTTAACCACCTGAGCAGAAACCATCAGTGCCGTTTTACAACGGGGTCTACAGTAGGGCTGTGTATTGGCAACAATGTCATGATACAATACGTCTTCGGAACACAATTTAAGATATTTTGGATGAAAACCGGGAGGTTTGTGACTGTCCCATTCACTGTCAAGTAAAATACACTGTCATGGTCTAGAAAAGTATGAAAGACATCGTCAGAATAGTCTATCTGCCATCAGTGGTTAAACCGTAATGTTATGAAGTGGCGAGAATACTTTTTGTACGTGAAGAAGACAAAAATAACGACTTTTTTTCAACAGTTTGTCTCCTCTGTGTCTCTCTGCAAAAACCCACCAATCTCAACAAATTAGAATACTTCATAAGACCAATAAAAAAAATAAAAAAAACATTTTTAGTGAATTGTTGGCCTTCTGGAAAGTATGTTAATTTACTGTAAATGTTCTAAATACTTGGTAGGGGCTCATTTTGCTTTTAGTACTGCCTCAATTCGGCGTGGCATTGAGGTGATCAGTTTGTGGCACTGCTGAAGTGGTATGGAAGCCCAGGTTTCTTTGACAGTGGCCTTCAGCTCATCAGCATTTTTTTGGTCTCTTGTTTCTCATTTTCCTCTTGACAATACCCCATAGATTCTCTATGGGGTTCAGGTCTAGTGAGTTTGCTGGCCAGTCAAGTACACCAACACCATGGTCATTTAACCAACTTTTGGTGCTTTTGGCAGGTGCCAAATCCTGCTGGAAAATGAAATCAGCATCTTTAAAAAGCTGGTCAGCAGAAGGAAGCACAAAGTGCTCAAAAATTTCTTGGTAAACAGGTGCAGTGACTTTGGTTTTCAAAAAACACAATGGACCAACACCAGCAGATGACATTGCACCCCAAATCATCACAGACCGTGGAAACTTAACACTGGACTTCAAGCAACTTGGGCTATGAGCTTCTCCACCCTTCCTCCAAACTCTAGGACCTTGGTTTCCAAATGAAATACAAAACTTGCTCTCATCTCAAAAGAGGACTTTAGACCACTGGGCAACAGTCCAGTGCTTCTTCTCCTTAGCCCAGGTAAGACGTTGTCTGTGGTTCAGGAGTGGCTTAACTGTAGCCAAATTCCTTGACACGTCTGTGTGTGGTGGCTCTTGATGCCTTGACCCTAGCCTCAGTCCATTCCTTGTGAACTTCACTCAAATTCTTGAATCGATTTTGCTTGACAATCCTCATAAGGCTGCGGTTCTCTCTGTTGGTTGTGGATCTTTTTCTTCCACACTTTTTCCTTCAACTCAACTTTCTGTTAACATGCTTGGATACAGCACTCTGTGAACAGCCAGCTTCTTTGGCGATGAATGTTTGTGGCTTACCCTCCTTGTGAAGGGTGTCAATGATTGTCATTGTGAAGGCTCAGGAAACCTTCGCAGGTGTTTTGAGTTGATTAGCTGATTGGCATGTCACCATTTTCTAATTTGTTGAGAAAGTGAATGGGTGGGTTTTTGTTAAATGTGAGCCAAAATCATCACAATTAAAAGAACCAAAGACTTAAACTACTTCAGTCTGTTTGCACTGAATTTATTTAATACACAAGTTTCACAATTTGAGTTGAATTACTGAAATAAATGACCTTTTCCACGACATTCTAATTTATTGAGATGCACCTATACACTCTTAGATCATCAAAATACAAATTTGTAGATAGCAAACATGGTATATGTGAGGTTACATTACTAGTGGCTCTATCAAAAGCATGCATAAAACAGTATACAAGACCAAAAAAAAAAAAAAAAAAAAAATTCCAAGAACAGTAATAATACACACAGTGACTTGGGGATATGCATGACAGACAGGTCAAAGAAAGTTTTGTCTATGAATTAATCAAAGGAGTCCTTTTCTATAGGCAGCATGTGTCTGTTTCAGAGGGAATTAAGTAAGAGGAAGAATCTCTCGACATGCCATTAGGTCCTGAAGTTTATCTTGTCTGGCTGAGGTGTCCTGGTTGCCATGGTGACCAGTGGTCTGTGTGTCGTTCACATAGTCTGGTTGTTGGGTGAGGGGGTCTGTTGGATTATTTGTTAAATTTAACAAATAATTGTGTGTCTGATTTATCTAGGTGTTACACATTCATTCATTCATAATAAGGCCCATCTCAGTTTCCCCAGCCTACTCTCCCAGAAAGTCGTACCACCTCCCCACTCATGGACAGGATTTTCAAATTTAATTTGGTCCCAGTAGCGCAGAGGAACACTATATGAAAGCAGACTCTCTCAATTATTTACCAGAGCACTGTCTGAGAGATGGCTCTTAATGTGAATCAGTGAGCTCAGCATATAAAGTGGTCATCACACAATTGGCAGGCAGACAATCTCTTTAGGTCCACTGTTGCGCAGTGGGAGAAAGGACCTGAGCAGAACTGCCATTTGATCCGATGGCATTACGCGCCGAGCTCTCAACAGATGTGTTTTGCACTGGAAAGCAATTAATAGAAGCCCCTGCCCTTCTCCCCAGATGGAGGTAAAGTGCAGTGAGTCAAAGGAACACAAACACCGGAATGACTTTGCTATTGTTTTCCTGTCACATAATACATAATCTAGAATGTGAGTTGTAGAACACTGCGCCTCAAGGTAATCTCTTGTTATTGCCCTAATTAAATGAAGGGATGGCATCTCGTTGTGTTGTCTTTATCAGATCATTACAGTGTGGCATCAGGGCCCCGTGCATCCAATTATTTACTCCACTGTTAGCCATTAATCATGGGAAATGGATACAGAGCGTTGTTCTTTGAGAAGCCCATACTTCGTACCCCCATGAGGACAGGTTGTTTGTAAAGATCAGACTTGCTGGCTGAAGACGAGTGGCATCAGCACTTCCTCTCGGTGAAAGGGCAGTTTGCGCTGAGGGGCCGGCGAGGCCAGGACCACCCTCCAGGCTTTTGCAAATGGCTGAACTTGAGAGTACGCAGTCAGAGAAGAGGTGCCGAGTGGTGTCTCACTCACCCACTGAAGGTCATGTCTTGCTCAGAGAGAAGCACCCTGGGGTGATGAAATGCATGGAGCTGTTCAACGTGCTGATATCATTCACCTTTTACCCCAGTCTATCCTTTTTTTTGTTTGTCTTTTAACCACACTGAGGGAATAGTCAAGTTTCTCACTGGCGTGCTTACGTTACAGTTAATATGAGTGGAGCTAATTATTACTGATCACAAAACACAATATCCACCCGTGCGCTGAATTCTGTATGTTAATGTAACCTTTACAGTGTTCTGGGTTTATGTAGTTGAGGCATTCACCCCAATGATAAGAACTTAATGCATTGCTGTATAAGTGGACAGTTTCAGCTTTATTGCATTTGCAAGAACCATCTAAAGACAGTTAGAGATAGGGTATTGCATACTGTAAAAGTAGTTTCTTTAGATCAAGAATCAAAGTATAGCTAGACTTTTTCCATCCCACACAAGAGAGAAAGTTAGGTGTCTGCTTAAAGTTTAATTCCAATGGGACCCAACCCATTTCTCCTGAAAGGGTTGGTCTTTTTTTTTTTTCAAATAGACTATGTGTGAGTTTTAAATGTTTGGACATAAATGCATAGTATGTGCTGAATGAGAAATTAATTTGTGATGAAAATGACCCCAAGTTCCTTCACTTTGCCAAGGGGAAATTACTCATGAGTCTGTTCATACCTTATCTCTGTCCTCTGCAAGAAATGTTAGTGTGTGAATTCCTTTTAAGTCATGATTCCTGCAACATGTTCTGTTCCATAATAATCAAACTCCACTCACATGAGTGCTGAAATGGGGTTGACAACTGTTTATTCATGGATGTAAAATGGTAAAATTATCACACATTCATTTAAATAAGTGTTGCCTTTAATGGAATGGAATACTAATAATTGCAGACTGTTGCTTTGCAGGTATGTTGAATTTCGCTTTAAGTTTCTCACAGGACAAATCTATGAATGTGATAAATTGTTGTTCTGTTTGGACTATTCTGAAGAAACATGCTCTGTTTTGACTGTTCATGTTTCAGGTTTCCATTCCCATCTTTTTGTGACATTTGGGATATACTGAAGTGTGTGTATACTGATTGGTAAAAACACATACAATGTGAACGTGCAAAAAGAAAGTCATGTGGCTTCGGCTGCTATTATCTCTCTCAGATTTCTGTCCTTGAATATTAGAAAATAATATCTGTGATCAATTCAAGTTAAGGTCCATTGACAACATGAAATTGAATAAAAATTACTTGTCACCTTGACAATGCGGTGGCATAAACCCTAGAACTCTAAAACGACTGTAAAATAATTGTAAAAAAAAAAAAAAAAAACCCTTTACAGCTTAAATAATACACAAGTTTTAACTGAATTAATGTAAGTGCTTTTATAAAATTATAAGCTTCACATTTCGGATTTTTAACTCCTCCAAAATGACGATGATGATGCTTTATTGTGTAATCAAAATTATAACAGATATGCTGTCAGCTGAGCCCAACTCAATATCCTTTTAAAATAATCCTTAAATTAGACATTTTAATAATCAAATATGCTTTGTAAATTGATCAAAAAGAATATAGGTATAAGTAAGAAGAGCTGAGCTCCTGTCACTGCCTGCTTATCTCCTCTCATCGGTTGGTCCGTGTTTATGTAATTGTTTAATTTATCTGTGCTGAGCACTTGTTTGGCCATCCAGGTGGCTGTTGGGCTGGAGAAGACTCTCATGTCCCAGTAGTCCCTCACAGGTGTGGAGCTCACAGCCTCACACATCTCTACACAGATGGCTGCGCTCGGGGCGGATACAGCGTCTTCCTTCAACATTTCACTTTTCTTCACCACCCCCCACCCCACTATATATATATATATATATATATATATATATATATATATATATGTATATATATATATATATATATATATATATGTATATGTTTTTTTTTCTCCCAATCCTCCACAGCTCATTTTGGTAGACTAAAATCACTTCTTCATCTTCTGGCTTTTTCTCAGTGTATATCCATCATTCTCTCACACTTGTAGTCTTGTTTCATTAACTCTGAATTCTTATACTTGCCAAAATGCAGACTAACAGATAATCACTGGGTCTTATTTCCTCATTTATGGAGAGTTAATATGCACTGTAAATAATGGCAGCCATTTTCTCTCTCATGCTTTCGTTCTCTCTGTTTTTATTTCTTTCCGATACAGCTGTACAAACAGTGCCACAGGCATGCAATGTAGTGTAGAAACAGTATTACAATGCAAGAAGTAATCCAGAACTTTCTTAACACCCACTCATGCATAAAACCCTCCAGCTTTGTCATCCATTCCAACAGCTCTGATGGCTCCTGTGCTTTCGCACATAGACGAGCAATGAGAGATCTCCAGTGGCGTACCGATTTCGCTGATTCTTTATCAATGCACCACCAATAGGAATTGGCGTTTCATCCACAACATGGCCCCATTGCACTCTCCTGAACATCCAGAGGTCTTGACTTTTCACTTTAGTGTGCTAAGCCCTCGGTATTACGCTCTCCGCTTCTACACTCCACTTTAAATCCCACCTGTGACTTCCGTATTGAATCTGCAGGCTCAAAAGATATGCAGCAGAGAAAATCAGACAAACCTGAACTTGGCTCCAACTTTTCATTATGTCCAAATCTTCATGGTGGAGCTGCTGCATTTTTCCCTAGAGATTTTTTTCTTTGTAGTAGTAGTACTTCTTTATTTTTTTGCAGTGTAGGGTTTGAATGTAAGCTAGCCGTGTGTTGTAGTTAGCAGTGTGGGACATGAGCCTGAGGAAGCAGAGATGTGGATTGGTGTGAAGATGTGCTGACACTACCAGCTGCCCCACAGAGCCTGTGAATCCATCATTCTGCCTATGCGGCCGTCCTTCGCTGAGTGCCCGTGGACACATGTGCGGGAGGTAATGGGCTTATTAGTGCCTTTGAAGATTTGATACTCCTTAACAGGAATCCGTTCAGCCTCCGATCCTGAAGGCTATAGCCCTACTCGAGTTTTTGAATGAGCACCGAATGGTAGAGTATGGAACAATCACTCTCCAGGTGTCACAATGTGTTTTCTTTTAAGCATCAGACTGCTTAGAAGTGCACATCCACATGCACTGCCACTTTGTATGGTGGGAATTTATTGCTCTATTCCAAAACCTAGTGAATGTGTAAGGAGGAAGCATTTAAGGCATCAGGGCTTCTGCCCATTCCAAAAGGTAAGCATCTTAATTATGCTGCTTCCAAAGAGGCAAGGAGGCAGCATAATAAATTAGGCAAAAATGCACCCTTATTAGGCAGTCCCATAATGCACTGTGTGTTTGTGTGTGTGTATATAAGATAGTGGATGAAGAGAGAGAAATAACTATGATCCAGTGCCTGCCAAAAGTTTGGAAATGCCCTAGGCAAAGTTGGGTTTTGGACAATGTCAGCATGAATCTTTATAATTTTATGGATTGCATAAGGGACAACACAAACTATGAATTTTTTTATTTTATTTTTTTAATAAATAATAAAAACAAATCATGCATCAAAGCCAGCTCTAAACTTTGTTCTAATTCATCTGTTGTGTACTAACCTTAATTAGCTATCAATCAGTGGTATTTAAGTACTATTAATATACAGTACTTTTGAATTAACTTTATTTTTATTCTTCATTTTGATTTTAGTTTTCGTCCTTTTGCTGTTTGCGTTTGTGATTTTTATTACTTTTTATATTTCTATTTAGCTTTGATTTATTTTAGCTACTTTAATGAATTAATGGAAACATTTTTTTTAAATAATTTTATAGTAATTATAATTATATTATACTACTATAGTAATTATTTAACAATAACAAAACAACTGACCCAATAATATAAATTCCGAAAAAATAAAAAATAAATAAATAAAGTAACCTATTCTCCAGTAATCAGGCATCACAGATGCAAATGGTTTCATATTGATATTATGTTGTAATAAATGAGAAAAAAGGATCAATTTTGCTTGGGGCATTTAGAACTTTTGGAGGGCACAATAAGCAATTTTATATTTCTTTCTTTCATTTTTCTTGTATTAATAATAATTGAATTTTGGGCCTTTGTTTTTATAGGAATGTGTACACAAGGACGTTGGGTAAAATATCACTATGCCACAGCTCGGACAAACTTAATTTTAATTTCAAAAGGGAAAAGTGTTGATTTAAATATAGTTATCAATAAGATTTTGAGTCTTCTATCTGTCAAACACTTTTTGTGTGGTGAACAAATTTTCTGTTCCAAGTCTTCCACATATGAGAATGCATGATGGATAGGATGTAGGCACATCCAAGTTTTGGAGCAGTGCTTACCAAAATAAAAAAGGATTAGTTGAAAACAAGGCAGAATACAATAACTTCTCCATATTGAATGGTTTGTGTGTGTACGTGCTTGTGGACATGGAGTATGTTTCGCTGAGACTGTTTAAAGCAGGGGCATCAGAAGACAACTTTGATTAATAGTGTATAAGTATTGGGAAATAACTGTCTGGATGATGTCTGTTGATCATATTTTACTTTGTGGGCCTGAGATGTACTTTCCTCACTGTCAAGGTCGGAAGAGTTGAAGCAGACAGGCTACAGCCTTTTGTGGTAAAACTTCGAACATCTTTAGAGCTACTGTGTGTTGAGTTAACCCAAGAAAGTTATCAAAACTTCACCTGTTGTTCCGTCAAATAAATGGTTTACATTGTCGTGGCAACAGAGTGAGGCTGAGTTTGTAGCGCTCTGCTAAGGTCATTTTTCCTGTGCTGTGCGACTAGTTTCTGCTCTCTCTCTCTCTCTCTCTCTCTCTCTCTCTCTCTCCAGACTGCAAATGTTATTAGAAACCTAGTTCTGGCCCTCAGGCTCTGGATCAGCTCCCCTGATCCAGCCCGTGTCAAGGAGAAATAAAAGACTGAAGTCGGACAAATTATCAATTCATACTTGCACGGCTACAATGTGAGATTTGATGTTTTCAACTCATTCATTTTGGCCTAATGAAGAAAGTAACCATTTTTAACGACTGTTTTCTGTTTTTATTTTAATAAGTTCATAATTGAAGTTATTTCTGGCTTTCATTTGTGCAAATATATGCTACTTACTAATTATGTTGTTTACCACTATGTAAGACCCAGAGTTTGATTGGACTTGTTCTTATTCAGTCTTCTGCCATTGTGGCTAAGCTGTCTGTAAAAATAGATGCTGTATTTTCTTTGTGAAGATTATTGATCACGCATTAAGCCGTCATAGCCCTGCACACCCTGTCAAGCTTTTTGTGTTTGTGCGAGCCAGTGTACCTGAGGCTGTGTTATAGAGGGTCTAATAGAAGCAGTGGTCACATCTGCCTCTACAGAAGAGCTTTTTCCAAAGCAGTAAAGGAACCCACCAATCCTGATGTCCTTCGTGACTGGGTATATTTTAAGCGGCATGCCCATTTCATTTTATGCCA
Organism: allo-octoploid hybrid of Carassius auratus x Cyprinus carpio; assembly: GCA_024542945.1. Classification (NCBI taxonomy): domain Eukaryota; kingdom Metazoa; phylum Chordata; class Actinopteri; order Cypriniformes; species allo-octoploid hybrid of Carassius auratus x Cyprinus carpio. The sequence goes on from CM045040.1 coordinate 9,146,764, forward strand.
CCATCTGTTAACCTCAAAGCTAGCCGTATCTGCGGAGACCTGCAGCAAGCCATACATAATTCAGATATCTGATTTGAATTCCATATTGATTTAAGTGAGAAATGGTATTGCACAGGTACATGGGGAAAATTAGTATTCTGCCACGCTAAATTCAATATCTTTGAGCTGTCTGTGATTTTCACCACATCCTCTCTTGTTATTAATTGTTTTGTCAAGCCTTCTCACCTTTTATGGGAGGTTTTTGGGGGCTTGTCTCACACTGAAATTACATACTGTGATAGAGTAAGCTGACTAATATGGATTTCTTTTGTCTGTTTTTATTTCCAGTGCAAGTATTACAATTGCATAATTCCATGACAGTGTGATATAGATAGATTATATATGTTAGTGCTCCATATTAGAGTATTTTTAAGGTTTTTTTTAGTTTTTTTTTCTAGCACACTGTGTATCTGATGTTTTTGATTTATTTGGGTCAGGATATTGAGGAGCAGGTGACCTACTTGTTTCTGAGTGACAGCCCACATCAGTCCTTTGGCAGCGTGTGAGCACACACACACACTCCGCCATTGACTTCTGAACGAGGGAATCGCTAATCCATTAGCATGCGAGGTGACTGTCATGACTGATTCCCTTGTCTCTGTCTGCCCGCTCTCTGACATACTTCACCACCAGATCAATAATACCAGATGTTTGAACTTAAGTCTAAAATATTTATGGCCTCTGGTGAATTAAATTAAACTGTCCCGCGTGGCTCAGATCAGGTCAGCTCCATTATAGCTCAAGTGAACGTTTTAGCACACAGGAAATGAAGCTCTGATTTGATTCGCACTAACACAAAAATTATTGAAAGGATCATTAAAATGATTGCACATTAATGTGAGAAAGTGTTGAAGGAAGACCAGGAGACATGGACAAGGAGGTTTTTAATATCTGGCGAAAGCTATCAGTTTGCATTAGCAACAGTCCTGAGCTGTGACGTCAAAGGCAGCAGACAGGAAAAAGTCAATTTAGAAAACAAAAAAAAGCAATTGCAAACCTTATGTATTTGTTTTGTTTTTATATATGCTTGTACTTTTTCTATTTTCTATTTTTATATTTAAGATTTTTTTTTTTTTTTTGCACATTCTGGAAGCCGTCTATCAATGAAGCCTTCCTAAACATTGTATTAAGTTAATGCAGTTGATCAGTCATCACTTAAGCAGTTTCCCAATGACTTTAAATGCGTTTAATCCTGCTACTGTTCCCTCCTTTCTCATGTACTCACACACTTTTGCTACCTTCTGCTTTTTCTTTGTTCTCATGACCCTATATTCGCAGCCTACAATTCCAGAGAGAAGTGGAGCTGGCATTGATGTGGTTTGATGTGCAGTCATTGTGGCTGTATTGAGACTCCTGCTGGGATCCAAATGCCATTAGAGGGAACAGCGGCTCTTTTAAATGGAGCAGGTTCTTGCCCCAGTGCCTTCCTTCTAAAGTGTCTGGCAGGCACATCACAGAACGCTGACACCAGGGATATTGTTCTTCGAGCGTGCCACTGGGTTCAGTCCCCGTTTAATGCTCCAAAACCCAGTATGTGTCATGCGTCTACAAAAGCTTCTGTGAGAACACAGGCTGCCAGTGTCTGTCCACTTCACAATTGTGATGAAATCAGCCAAGCATTTTTTTTCATTCCCTTTTTACCTCTCTATCATTCAATACCCAACATGGATAATTACGATTTTTCTCTGGCATATTCATTTAGAAGAGACAGATCAGAACGGTGGGAGGGGAGTGATAAGCCAACTTTTGGATCTTTTTTCTTATTTTTTATTACTCTGTTGATTAAAATGTTTTGCTCTTTTTTCAGTCTAATCTTCGTTGCATGCTTATGTTGACCTTTCATCTGGTTCTTTAAGTATATCATGGCCTTTAAGCATGAATGTGCCGTATCCATGCTAGATTTCACAGTTAACAGAAGACTGGTTAAGAATAGGTTGAAAGACTTAGGTTGAGATAATTCTAGAAGGATGAATGTGCCACAATATAATGAATAGCCTGCCGTCTGTTTTATGTTTGGTAAATTTCACTCACTCAATCACTCACTTACTCACTCACTCACATTCCTGACATTACAAAAATACTTTATTTAAACCATGGAAGTCAATCTCTTCTTAGCCTTGCCTTGAGCCTCCCTGTGATTTCAGCATCACTCAGAGTCATGGACATTGTCATGAACAGCATAAAGGCCTCAGTTGCAATATTTAGTCAGTCACTAACTGTTCTGGTGCTCGGTGGTGGGTTGAAATGTTGAGAGCAATTTGTTGCTAGGAGCAGAGGGCCTCGAGTGGAATAGAGCAGTGCTGAATAGGCCACGAGCAGCCGAATGAGACGGTCCATGGCTTAGCTCTAATACAATTTGAAAGGCATTGCTCTCATAGAGTGTTCTCAATGACACACCACTCCAGAGCTTCTTCAAGTGCAGTAACAATGTCAGCCAGGCTTTTGGTTGACATTAGAGGGTTCTGAAAATAAAGGCACAGGGCCTGATGAATAACCTGTGGTTATCATAAAGCAGTTAACTGACTTTTAAAGCGTCAAGTGGTATCATACAATACACTTCTGCTGATGATCATTAATGATTTTTCACATGCATTTGCAATTTATTATGTGATGTTCAAGATTGCAGTATAATATCTCTGTGATTGCAAATTGAATGTCAAACCTAATTACGATTGCACTACAACTTGTATTGTCACAACTGTCGCGTTTTTTTTTTCTTTTCATTTCATTTAATTGGCAATAATATTTTGTCAGTGCTACAGTAAACACAAATATTTCACCATCACAGAGACACGTGTTTATGTATTTATTTAAGTATGTGTATGGAACAACTGTTAATATAAATATGCATACTTTAACAGGCCATGCATGTTTCATTTAACCCAGAAAATGTATTTGCTCTTGTCAAGTAACTCTGCTGGCTTTGTTGCCGCTTAAGTCCAGGATTATACCAATCAATATTTCATGAATAAGTCTAAATCAAATCGTTGGATCCAC